>CM033408.1:8573772-9173772 GCA_019426215.1 Buddleja alternifolia
CAGATGGAAAGATACTTCTAAAAATGACGGTGCAGTATCTCAGCGTATGTATCCATATTCAATAACGACATCCCGTATACCGCGTTCGAAACATGACCGAAATTAAAAGAAAATAGAAAATTTGGATACCATATACTGTGAATGAAAACAATCCTAACTAACCAATATATATAGTCTTACAAAGAGAATGAGAAACCTAGAGTATTAAACCAAGAAAAAAAGTAAATAAAGTACGAAAAATAAATAAGGAAATATATTTCTAATACTCTTCCGTAGTCAAAATGGGAGGAGATTGAACTGTGAGACTAGACTGAACTCCACAATTGAGCGCTGAGGAGTAGTCACCTTTGTGAACACATTCGCAAACTGACGAGAAGATGAGACATAAAGTTCCCGAACGTCACCCAGAGCAACACGTTCTCGAACAAAATGCAAATTCAATTCTGCATGTTTAGTGCGATGGTGCTGAACCAGATTAAACGAGAGATACACAGAGCTAATGTTATCACAGTAAATGATAGACACTTTTGTAGGAGGACAATGGAGCTAGAGTAAAAGATTCTGAAGCCAACATACTTCATCGACAACATTAGCGACACCTCAATATTAGGCCTCAACACTAGAACTAGACACAACAAGTTGACGTTTATAAGATCAAGAGAGAAGTTTATCGCCTAAGTAGACATAAAAACCAGAGGTGGAACCATGAGTATTAGGACAACTTACCCAATCAGCGTCAGAGTACGCAATGAGTTGATTAACAGAGGAAGGACTAAGGAAAATACCCTTAGAAACCAATCCCTAAATATACCCAATGATATGTTTTAAAGCAGACATGTGGGAATCGCCAGGGTCATGCAAAAAGAGACATATTTGTTGAACAACATAGGGGATATTCGGACTAGTAAACGTAAGATACTGAAGAGCACTAGCAAGACTATGATAAAGAGTGAGATCAGAAACGGGACTGTCGAGAGCAGAGGAGAGTTTAGAGTGAGTATTGATGGGAGTGGAAACAGGCTTGCATGAGGACATTTCAGCTCGTTCAATTATCTCACGTGCGAATTTTGCCTATGAAAGGAATAAACCGGAGGAGGAATGAGTGTGGAGATGCCTATAAATAATGGAGCATACCAAGATCGGTCATAGAGACTTCACTAGAGAGATGACTCGCAATCTGAGAAAGAAGACAAGAAGAGGAGACCATAAGGACGATCATCGATATAGGGATGAAGATAAGCGGTATCGAAACCGCGACGAAGGATGAAAAGAGAAGCATCAGCGCTTCCATGTACGAAGCTAGAGTGGCAAAGTATGAAGCAAAAATGATGGTGCCAGGCTCGAGGAGCCTGTTTAAGACCTTACAAAGACTTCTTGAGTTGACACACGTGAGTGGGAAATTGCGGATCGTGGAATCCTGGAAGTTGTTTTATGTAAACAGTTTTGGTTAATTGACCGAGAAGAAAAGGATTTTAACATCGAATTGGTGAATGGGCCGGAGTGAGAGGTAGCAATACTGAGAAAAGTTTGAATTGTGGCTGGTTTAACAACGGTTTAAAGGTGTCATCATAGTCTATTCCAGGACATTGTGTAAAATCTTGGGAGACATGACGAGCTTTCTAACGCTCTAGGAACCCATTAGAGCATAATTTGTAATAGAATATCCATTTGGAGCCAACAAAATAACTAAAGTGTGATTTACACAATTCAGAGTCTCAATAAAATTACAATTATTGGTAAATTTTAATAGAAATACAATTATTCATGTATAATTATTTCATCACATATATAATTATGATTTCAACTTATAAATCGAATGGGCTCGATGATCACAGACTCGATGCGATTCATTGATAAATCATTGGGGTTACTATGAGCATCTCCGTGCTGGTATTGGCACAAGGCAATTCGAGCAAGATTAGTAGCTGTCTCAATGAAAGATTTCTCATAAAAAGAATTATTGACGATTTCTTTGTTTATCATCTTCCAGTTTTCATCGATCAATTCTTTTATATATTTGCAAGCAGCTTCTTCAGATAACCCGGTTTCATGCATTAAGCACGACGCCGTTTTTGCAGTTTCTCCTCTTTCGATGTCAGCCTACACAATAAATACGAGAATAATATTAGTAATATTTGACACAGTAAAATAAAGTACAAATGAGATTTATATATTGGATAGAGGAAAAATTGCACTTTTGGTGTAATAGGATATCAAGTTTTGCAATTTTGGTCTAGTTGGATACAACATTGCAAATTTAGTCTCATTGAACTTAAAAAGTTGCACTTTTGGTCCCAATCGCTAAGAAATTGACGGAAAAAGGAGAGTGGATTGCACGCGCCAAATAAAAAACAAAAATAAAAAATGAAAATTAACTACGCGTGCAAGTCACTCTTTTTTTTTTCATCTAATAATTGACAGCTGAGACCAAAGCTGCAACTTTTTGAATCTTGTAGAACTAAAGTTGCAACTTTATATCCAATGAGAATAAAATTTCACAACGTGATCGATGTCCCCTGACCAAAAGTGAAATTTCCCATTAGATATATAATGATCTAGTAGATACCCTTGATGAACTTAGATCGTTTGCCAAGCGGAAAATTGTGCATGGGAACCGCAATAAACCATTGTAATTATTCAAGCTTTCCGAGGCTTCATTTGTGATATTTTGAGTAGTTAAGAAATAGGCATGAGTTAAAAGTAGAGCTCCAGAAGATGAAATCCATGCATGTTTGAGATATTCATCAAATTCAGGGATATGATTCTTGTATCTCCACTGCGCTTCTCTTAAGAATGCTTTGCATAAATCTGCCCACTAAAAAGACAGTTTACAGAAAGATATATATTAGTCAATTGTGTGTAACATTCAAAGTTGTAGTCTTCCTTCTATCTGAGATTGACTCACTCAAATTATTGAACTCGAGTACAATAAGTTATTGTTTGAATTTGATAAGGCAAAAACCCGTTTATAAAGCTAAAAGACTATCCTCAAGAAAACTAATTATATTCAAGGTCATGAGAAGATCCGCGTGTTTTTATGTTCGGGTCGGGTTACCACCCGATCCGGTTCACCGACCCAATGACCCTAATCTTAAAGGTCAAATAAACAGTTGACAGGTGTTCAAGCCCATCAGACACAGATGTCACATCAAGAATAGTGACCGACTTCTACTATAAATAGCCCCTCCAACTCATTTATGAGGGGACCAAAAGTTAATTCTCGGGAAACACTCTAAAATTTTACTTCGGTTGTGTATTACTTAATCCATATTTACCACTGTATTTGGCCTTGTATTATACGAAGCAAATACGTATAGATAAACCCATTTCTCTGAACTACGTTAGACTTAATCCTATCCAATTAGGTACGTAGGCAGTTTGACTTAATCAAGTCCAGTCTATAATCTCATTTGATAGTTATTTGGTTCGACCCATTTGGGTTGTTGATTCGGTTCGAGTTAGCCCAACGAAGTTTCGAGCTAAATCAAAATTCTTGTCGGGTTTGGTTTCATATTGTCAATTTGGTCGAAATTGGACAAACTTTGATCGAGTTTAACTCAAGTAGTTTGTTCTTTTTGCACAATTATCAATCTTTTACTCGAGTAGAATTTCAATTTCTATCAATAGATCAAATAGACTGATTTTGTTAGGTGTGATGAATCTAACTAAAACCAGCTATTAATAATTTTTCTATAAAAAATGTATCTAGTAATTTGGAATTATCACTTACCCCTTTTATGAGTTGAGGAAGAATGAGTTGACCTTGTTCCTTGAGAGTGTCATAAGCCATGTCATTGACAGTATTGTAAAGAGCAAAGAAGTATAGCTTCATGTAGTCAGGAAGCTGGTTCACCATATTTAAATCCCATCTAATTAAAATAACATAATAAAATTGATTAATTAAGAGAATTCAAATATTAAGTAATATATATATACATACATACATTAAAGATGTATTTTAGCTTCTAAAACATACTTGTCAACAGCATCAGTCAATTGCTCTAGCTCTTCAGGAGAGCCATAAACATCATAAATGTCATCTAAGACAGTAATTAGCTTGACCACTTTAGTTAATCCTATTCGGCAATTACTAAACCGAGGTTCATAGACCATTCCCACTGTCCAAAAGAAGCTTTCCATAAGCCTATCTCTTGCAAAGCTCAATTTATTTGCTAAGCCAACATCTCTCCACCACCTGAAAACATAACATGCATGATCATATATAGGGCTGTTCTATGCTGGGTCTCGGCCCAGTTCAACCGTTGGACCCCCCCAATAGGGTGGGGGGGGGGGGGGGTCATTTAGCAATTTAACCCCCCCTATTGGGGGGATCCAACGGTTGTCGCTGGGCCGAGACCAGCATAGAATTTCCCATCATATATATATGATTTAATATTGTCCTTGCACAGGAACGAAGTTAGGATTTTAAATTCGATGGTGAATACAAAAAAATGAGAGGAAACTTGATATTGTTTTTTTTTTGGGAGTAACATTTAAAAAATCAAAAATTTGTAGTCTCAAAAATAATTTTTCAGAAGTTGAAGGGGGTTGACCGCCCTACCAGCCCCCTGAGTCCGCCTCTGTCCATGCAAATTCATATCATCTATTCCAAAATTATATTTTATTTTGTATTTCGTATTGTATTTATGTATGTCAAGTTAACTTATATAAATTTATGTCATATATATATATATATATATATTTGTTAAGGAAATCTTTAAATACATTCCTATGTAAAGGTGAAATGAAACATCATTTGTTATTTTTTTAATGCAATATAAGAAATAGTTTTCTACTATAATCGCCCAATGGAAAATTCTAGCGTAGACCTGGTCTGACCGAATTCAAGAGTAATTCATTTAATCTGTGATCAATTATAAGTGTAATTCACTCTTCTGATAAATTACACTAGAGTTTGGCCAGACGGAATCTGGACCAGAATTTTTCATTGGTCAACATCTCATTTATCTCAAAATTGATTGCTTTTGTTCCTTTTAATGGTCTAAACTATATATGTGACTTCATCTTTGGAAAAGGATTTTCCAAAATACCTAATCACTTTAATGATGTCACACCACTATGTATTCTTCGTACAATATGTAAAGATACTTTAAATTTTTAGTTTTTTTTTTTCTAGTTCACATCTAAAACTGCCTCTCAATTCAAAATCAAGTAAGGTCATAATATTAATACAATATAGAAGACAAAAATTAAAATAAAAAATAAAAAAATTGTACCTAGACACCTCTTGGAGATCATTTTGATGTGCCAATTGCACCATGTTGAAATCAAATATTGCCAATTTATGCAACATTTTATTAGCCTCATTTTGTTTATCATACATCTCAATGTTCCACCTTGCTTCCAATCTCTGCATTCTATGGTGGAATGGAAGTTCTAAGGCATGGCTCACGCACGTAGCACTTTTCCTGCCCATCTTTGACAGCATATTCTTGAGGTGGAAGATCGTGAATTCTCTAGCTTCATCCAATGTACTCTCCCCTTGAAATGCAAGATGAGATGCTTCATATAAACTTAACATTCCTTGAATGTCCATAGCCAAGCTTGCGTTAAAGTTGCCATTCCAATCTTTGAAGCTCTCAAATATATCTTTTCCATAAAATGATTTGTGTCAAATTAAAGGTGAATATGTACAACATTTTGCAGGGTAAAGAAAAAATTTCAGTTGCCAGCAAAGTAAAAAAAATTCTAATCCGAATCAGATTTGACCGAATCTAAACCAATCACTGGTGTATATTATAGGAGAACGAATCACAACTCCATATGTTATGACCCTTGCTATATAACTAGTTAAGTGATGTCAAATTTGATGTGAACTAAAACTTCCCCTTAAAGGTGGATAGCTCCATATGTGCAAGAGGTTCTAAGTTAAAATGTCCTAAAGTTTTTGGTGGAAAGGAATGTTCCGGTTTTTTTTTATCATACCACAACTTTGTCTCTCTATATCCCAAATACCCAGGTCGTATATGTAACATGATGTATTAAATCTATCAAAAGTTAATTAAAGAGTTGCAATGTTTAGAAAATAATTTTTCTAAAAGATATCTTCTCTAGAATTAATTTCTGGAGTTATTTTGTCTGAATAGACACTTCCGAATTAGTACAACCTTTAAAATTAAACTAGAATTCCAAACAACGCAACTATTCCGAAAAGGTGTTTTATGTCTATATAAACGCATTTCTTGTGCCAGATTTAAGAATATAAAATAATTACTGCTTTCACTCTTACATAATAAAGTCTTTGAGTTGTTCTTGAAAGGAGACTTCCGAAATTGCTATTCATTAAGTCTCGAATGGTTTGTTGTATCCTAGAAGTGAATTTGCATTTATCCCCGGTAGCAAACGTGTAGTGGGGGCAAATATCACTTTAAGGAAAGTGAAATCACGCTTCAAACCATAGAATATTATATTTACGATAATAATTTTAACCCAAACTTGGTTTGGCCGCACCGCATCAATTACACAATAAGTGTATACACTTGTTTTGTGATTGATCACTCTCCGTAGAGTTTACACAAATCACACAACAATTATAATGCACTTTTCTTGTCAATGTCTTAGATGCAGTCAATCCAGACTGGGATTAGAATTTTCTATATAAATAGTGCTATACAATATTGCTAGTACCTGTGGAGACATGGTACCCATGTTGTCTTAGGAGCCTGAAATAGAGAGCACAAGCATGTAAACTATTGTGAATTTTCTTCATAACTTTTGAAGATTGAAGTAACATTCTCTCAAGTGCTCTCTTTATAGGTTCCTGAAACCGATATCCCACGCCTAGACGATAAATATCATCAATTAATTCAAGCAAAGTCAATGGCTCCACATCACCTTTCTTCTCAAGCATGCATCTAACTTCATCTTCCATTTTCTTTACAGTCTCTTTCTCAAATATCTGCATGCATCATATATATAGATAAGAGAATATTTAATTTGCACTGACTAAAATTTTTTATTGTTTTTTTAGATTCACTTATTTGGTTATATATCATGCATGTATAATTGATTATCCACTTCCAATAATTTATTTTGATTTTTATCTTGTATTAATGTTGATTTTTAAGAAATTCTAATATCACCGGTCATTCGTTTATGTGAATTGTACAAGAAGCCCATTAAATGAATGATTGTGATTGCTCTACACAAACTCGATTTTCGAGAGCTTATAAAAATAATATTTTCCGTAAAAAATGTATATATGAAGTGGAACAATTTACATATGGGGTAAAGACCATTACCTATCCAAACTTTGCGAATTTTTACACTTTTTGGAACAACTTTTTTTTTCTTTTTTTTTTAACACTTACCTACCCGAACTTTGCTGGTTTTACACTTTTTAAGATTGGCATATTCCGACGGAATAGTCCGCCAGAGTTTTAACACTTCCGGTGGGGTGAGATAAAAAAATGTAAAAAAAAAACAAAGTTTAGATCAAAAAGTGTAAAAAAAACAAAGTTTAGATAAAAAAAGTGTAAAATAAAAAGTTTGTTTATCCGCCGAAATATGTCAATATTCAGAAAAGTGTAAAACCGGCAAAGGTTGGGTAGATAAGTGTAAAAAAAATATCTATATACTTGTTCCAAAAGGAGTAAGAACCCACAAAATTTGGGTAGGTAATGATCTTTACCCCTTTACATATACACAAGTATACTTGTGAGTTGTGAATTGTGATATGAATAAAATATGAAGACTGCATAAGTATGTTCTTGATGGAATTTACTAGCTAGCTCCAACTTTATATATATATATATATTTCTCAAAGTATCTACCAAAGAAGTTTTCTGCCTATAAAAAATTTGAACTCGAGATATATATCTTGCTTAGGCTACCAGATGCTTATACAGTTATACTGTAAGATAAGTTTATTTATAAAAGAAAAAGTATTGTCATACATAAATGTATATATATATATATATATATATATATATATACATATACCACATGATTATTTCCATTCCCACTGGATTCCAGGAACTCATAATTCCACGAACTTGGCTTGTATGTATTGGCTGTCCGCCGATGAGGGGTCGTTGGCTGGTGACATTGTATGGTGGCGGCGCGTGGTATTTTCCGACTTAATCGGTAATATTTAGGAAGAGTTTCTTTCACATTATTCCTAGATATTTCGTAATTGAAACAGCTGTAGGATTGTTGAATAGTATGTGCCATTTATGATACTGCATGTAGAAAGATTTCAAGGCTTTTCCAGTATATATAAGAGGAGACTGATGGGTCCCACTAATGGCAAAGGGTAATTTGGTAAATAAATTACTTAAAATAATTATGATGTTAATATTAGTACATTATAATTAAGTGGGCTAGTTGTAAAGGCTTAGACCCATGGCCCACTACAGGCTCTATAAATACTCCATCCAGCTCATTTGGAAAGGGGGTCGGATTTTAGAGAGAAAAGACTCATTATGAATATTACCACGTACAATTATATAGAATTACGAATAGACTTAATCCTATCGAAATAGGTACGTAGACAACTTGATCCAATCAAGTGCAGTCTAATATTCTCTAGTCTGTGTGAGCCGGACCGGATCCCAACTTCACGTGCTCCTCACGTGATATGGACTTTGATCCCACATCTGAAACGTAAAACCAAAATTAAATAATCAAGTTATTCGATAATTAGTTCTGTATCATTATTTAAAAGTCTTGAGTTCTTAATATAACAAATAAAGTTTGAACAATTTGTTCATTCGATGAGCTTCGCTCGAGCTCTGTTTGATAGTAGTGGAAAAAAAAATTCAAATTATTGAGATTCGACTCGTATTCGATTAACCATAAAATCAAACACAAATACAAACTCGATGATAATTTTGCATAATTTTTTATTTGATTCGAACTCAACTTTGATTATTCATATGACTTAAAAAGTGTAATGTTTGTTACATATTGACAAAACATATTCAATGATTCTCCATAAGAAAAACGATCGCTAATATTAAGGATATATATTTAGGCATTTAACATAATTTTTTATTTGATTCGAACTCAACTTTGATTATTCATATGACTTAAAAAGTGTAATGTTTGTTACATATTCAATGATTCTCCATAAGAAAAACGATCGCTAATTAAGGATATATATTTAGGCATTTAACGGGAAAATTAAATAAATAATACAAATTTAAAAGAAAAATCAGAAAATAGCATGAAAAAAGTGATAACAGAAAATAGCACGTTACGACATATCACATGTCATCTCAGTATTGAGACGACATGTCACGTGACATGTCGTCTCACGTAATTTTTTTTTTTTTAATTGTTATGTGAGACGACATGTGGCATGTCGTCTCAGACAGCAGTGTCAGCTGACACGGCTGACAGTGAACAGTGAGACGGCATGCAGCATGCCGTCTCACTTTCACTTTATTGTTTTTTTTTCAGGCCTCGGTTTCACCGAGGCCTTTCTTTCTTTCTTTCTCCTCTTCTTCTTCTTCTTCTCTTTCTTCTTCTTCTTCCTCCTCAACCTCAAATTTTACAGCGAAAATTTATATAATTTTAAGGCGAAAAGAGTTTGAAAAATCGAACACATTCTCCTCTCTATCTCTTTCTCAACCAAGAACGAAAGGTATAATTTTAATTTTATTAATTTTAGAACGTATATATTTTTATTGTAATTTATGATTCAAAAATTGAATTTGTAATAGTAAAATCATTTTTTTAACTATAATTTTTGCATTATTTCGTATAATTCTGAAAATGTTCGTATAATTATTGATATAATTTTTGGTATGATTTTTATGAGTATTTGGTGTACTTTTTGGTATAATGTTAGAATTTGTTTTGAATTGTTTGGTATAATGTTGTATAATTTTGGATCGTTGAGATTTATTTTTAATTTTTAGGTATAATGTCCATTTTTAATGTTCTTTTTAAATTAGACCAAATAATTCTTGTATTGTTACAATGTTGAAATTGGTTGGTATAATTGTTGAATTAGTAAATTGATTTTTTATTTTTAGTGTTATTTTGGAATTATTTAGTATAATATTTGAATTTTTGGTATAATAGTGAAAATGTTAGGTATAGTTGAAATGTTTGGTATAATTTGTATGTTTAGTATTTAATTTTGAATAGTTAGGTTTTTTTATTGTAGATGGTTGGTTTAATTTGGAATTGTTTGGTATAAGTTCAAATTAATAGGCTTAATTTCGTGTAGTTAGATTGTTTTTTCGAATAAGTAGGTATATTTTGTAATTGTTTAGTATAATGTTTGAATTTATAGTAATAATTTTGAATTTTTAGGTTCGATTTCGAGTTGTTAGGTTTAACTTAGAATTGTTGGGTATAAATACTTTGATTGGCTTAATTGGAGTAGTTAACTTTAATTTTGGATTAATTGCTATATTTTGGAAATGTTTGATACAATGTTCGAATTAGTTGGAATAATTTTTGAATTGTTTGGTATAATATGAATGTATAGGTTTGATTTTGAATTGTTTGGTATATTTACGAGTGATTAGGTTTAATTTCGAATTGGATTATTTGTTTTGTAAACTTTCAAATATTACGTTTAATTTAGAGTAGTTGGATTGGTAGTTTAAATTATTATGTTTGAATATTAAGTGTAACTTATATCGTACAATGTAAATTAACATTCTTGTGGATATATAAATGCAGAATGGCCGATCGTAATGTATATGGCCCAGTTGATGAGAGCGTATTATATGATCAGGACAATCATGTATCTGAGACAGTTGCTGATCATCCTGATTTAACTATTCGTGTCCGACGAGCTGACCATGCATATTTCAGTCAGGCCTTTAACTCTCATGCAAATCACCGCGTCAAGGTAAAGATTGATCAGATGGGATTTTATAGGCTATACCAGTTAGATCAGTTTATAAATGACCTAGGCCTCGTAAAGGCCCTAATTGAGAGATGGCGCCCAGAAACGAACACATTTCATTTTAGGACAGGAGAGGCTACGATAACTCTCCAGGATGTTGCTTTTTATATGGTCTACCAGTTGATGGTAGGGCTGTAGTTTCGTATCGGGCCTTCGCAGACCCTGAAGATTATATCTTATACGTATTTCAACAATTAGGACTATTCTTAACGCCGGAAGATTTAATTCACGGTTACAGAATTCTTGTCAGAAGGCTTGTTTCCCATGTTTTGAGTGAGCCAAACATGATAACTGATCAAACTGAAGAAGCTGTAGTTGATCAGATAGCTCGTTGTTGGGGGCTTTTGTTTCTCGGGGTGTGATGTGTGCCGACAGCACAGGAGATGTTGTTCCTATAGTATGGTTGGGGCTGTTTGAAGATATAAACTTAGCATCGGGCCAAGGGGTAGAAACAAATGCAAAAATTTGGGAGGTTTCATCATGCCATTATTAGAGGTGCGAAAATTTTTTATTTACATGTTTTTATTTCTAATATAATAATTCCTGGTTATTCAATGAATATATTTATCATCCAATAGATATGGGCCTGGAGTAGGATTTCGATTTTAAGGCCTCATGGGCTACCAAGACCGATTGCTGAAGTTGACGTGAATGGCATTGCCCGAGCACCTCATGCTTCACGGTAATGTACTATGTGAATATTATGTTTAGTTAAGAAACGTTCAATTTTGTTTAATTATTTTCAATGATTGTTGTTTGAAGGTGGGATCAACCCATAACAAATACTGGTACAATCAGTCACAACGTTCGGGCAATTAGAGATGGGCTGGATCAGATGGCCGATGGACATGTGAGTTGGGATTTTTTTTTTTTTTTTGTAAATTATTATGAACGTATATCTATGTCCTACTAATATATTCTAAATTATTGTTTTGTATTTCAGTTTGTTTGGACACCGTACAATTTGAATGATGCAGACATTGTGGAGTTGCCACCTGAATGTATGAATGAGAACGTATGGCGAGCCGCAGTTCCAGTGGTATTCTTTGCCATTGTAGAGCATCATCACCCTGAGCGTGTTCTTCGACAGTTTGGAATCCGCCAATACATTCCACGCAATCCTGAACGTGTTCGAAGGGTTAGCCGAAAGGGTAACACCAACAAAAATTGGGTAGAAAAACACGCTCGGCATATTGCAAAGTGGAATAATCGTGACCAGTTCGTTGTGCCTGGAATTTATATTGAGGAGGGGGAGCCCAGATAGACGAAGACTACGACCAGTGGTATGACCGAATCACTCGTCGTTATATTTCTCCCCGATTGACTAGGAGAGGTGCGGGACACCAGGTTGGGTCAGCCGCTCTAGTGCATGATGTGGTTAGTATTTGGAATTATTTTTTCATTGATACTTATTTAACTGGTTTTTTACTCTGAAATATATTTTTGTTGATACTATTTGTTATTTACGTTGTGCAGTTCAATGAAATTGCGGAGGCGCAGACTATAGTGGAACAAATTGTCCAATCTGGTGATCTAACGACACTTAGAGAACTGCAATCCAGCATGAGGGGCATCCGGAATATAGTCACATTTGGTGGGAATCCCGGTGGTTCGAGCTCCGGTTATCATGGTCAGTTCAATGCCGAAGCATCGAGCTCGGCTGATCACCATCAATTCAATGCCGGTGATTCGAGCTCGGGTTATCATGGTCAAATCAATGCAGGGGCACCGAGTTCGGGTTATGGGACTCAATTCTATGCCGGAGGATCGAGCTCGGGCTTGGGCTTTCATGGTAAACATGTCGGGGGATCGAGCTTGGGCTTTCATGGTCAACATGTCGGGGGATCGAGCTTGGGCTTTCATGGTCAACATGTCGGGGGATCGAGCTCGGGCTTTCATGGTCAACATTTCGGGGGATCGAGATCGGTCTATCATGATCAATTCTATCCTGGAGGATCGAGCTCGGCCCAACCTCGTCCCAACCCCAACGACGTATACATTCCCAGTATGGCCCATCTACCAGAGTATGGACAAGGTTTCAGTACGCCGACTTTGAATTTTCCCGAGCTCGGTACAAGCCAGTGTAGTGATGCTCCTCAACATCATGATATTGCACCTCCGCGTCATGTACAATTTAATGTATCACCAGTGCAGTACAATGATCGTGAGGAAGACTTAAACAGGAGAAGGTCTAGGAGAATGAGGCGATCTCCAGATTGTGGGACGGGGGGGCATCGTGGTTATCGGTCAAATAGATAGTTTATACAATCTTAGTTCGATGTGTATGTATGTAATGTAAATATGTTGTGTTACTATAAGATTTTTAATAATATAATTTTATAATTTTGTAGTGGAAGCCAAACAACGCACACAAATACTCCAAAACGTTACGTTCAAGTCGAGACCCGAAAACGCCCCTAAAAGAGTGAAAAACGAGATACAAACAAAAAAAAGTCATCTTTTCTTTAAAAAAATACTATTTTTTTTGCCTCGTCGTATTTTTTGAACCGGTCATCAAAACGAGCCAATTCTTGCTCTGGTATAAAGTTTATGTACAATTCTACAAATGTTCGTTCAAGTCGAGACTCGAAAACACCCCTAAAAAGGAGAGAAAAACGAGATACAAACCAAAAAAAGTCATTTTTTCTTTAAAAAAATACTATTTTTTTTTGCCTCGTCGTATTTTTTGAACCGGTCATCAAAATGAGCCAATTCTTGCTCTGGTATAAAGTTTATGTACAATTCTACAAATGTTACGTTCAAGTCGAGACCCGAAAACACCCTGAAAAGGGAGAAAAACGAGATACAAACCAAAAAAAGTCATTTTTTCTTTAAAAAAACTGCCTATTTTTTTTTTTGCCTCGTCGTATTTTTTGAACCGGTCATCAAAACGAGCCAATTCTTGCTCTGGTATAAATTTTATGTACAATTCTACAAATGTTACGTTCAAGTCGAGACCCGAAAACACCCCGAAAAGGGAGAAAAACGAGATACAAACCAAAAAAAGTCATTTTTTCTTTAAAAAAAACTGCTACTTTTTTTTTTGCCTCGTCGTATTTTTTGAACCGGTCATCAAAACGAGCCAATTCTTGCTCTGGTATAAATTTTATGTACAATTCTACAAATGTTACGTTCAAGTCGAGACCCGAAAACACTCCGAAAAGGGAGAAAAACGAGATACAAACCAAAAAAAGTCATTTTTTCTTTAAAAAAACTGCTACTTTTTTTTTCCGACGGGGCTGATTGGCAACATCATATTTCTTCACTCCGACATCAAAATGATCCAAATTTTATATCCCCACAAATTTCAAAACACCACCTAGTTTTCAAGTCGTAGCAAAAAAATACACAGAAATAGGCCAAATACGAGCCAGAAAATCAAGAATAAAACAGTTTTTAAAACCGCCGGGGCTGATTGGCAACATCATATTTCTTCACTCGAACATCAAAATGATCCAAATTTTATGTCGAGTATAGAGTTCAAAACACCACCTATAATATCTGAGTTCAAGTCGTAGCCAAAAAATACACAAAAATAGGCCAAATACGAGACAGAAACTCAACAAAAAAAACAGATTTCCAAAACATAATTTGAGTCTAATTCTGAACATCACGCTGCAAATAATCCCAGTCTAATCTGAGTCTAACTCGGCCCAATCCATCTCATTGGGAATCCGCGTACTCCGCTGTCGACCTACAGTAGGTGCCTTCCTCAGATCAGGGTCATGTACCAACTCAAAATTGGGAGTATCCCAATAATGTGACTCAAGCAACGGGTGAAATCTCCCTTGATATGTTTTCAAATATTCTTCACTCAGGTAATATTTTTGAACTAGCGTGGACGACCTAATCCCTAAAATTGTACATAATTTGATTGCATGTGAGCACAGAATTCGGTGAAGTGTCCATTTTCCACAAGAGCAATATTTTTCTTGATATCGACCGCGTAATGATGATTACCGGACCCCATCTGCCGGGCCGTTTTAACATGACCCGTCTCATGCTGCCAAGAATAAACTTCTCCAATGTGATTTGCAGATTTTTCGACCCACTCATTGTACATTTTATATGCATATGTAGTGAAAGGTTGTGCCCTCATTGCCCAAGCCATTCGCACTCGATCAGCAAAATATTGGACAATACGATAAAATGTGCACTCAACAATTGATGTGGGTGGAAGATGTCGAGCACCTTTCAACACATTGTTTAAGCTTTCTCCCATGTTGGTCGTCATAATCCCTTCGCGCATCCCTCCATCATATGCCAATGTCCACTTTTCAAGTGGAATACCTTTCAAATAATTCAATGCAAGTGGATCCTTATTACCAATAAGCTCCATTGCTTGGTCAAATTTTCGGCCATTGTGTGCCATACCCGCCGCATAACATAGTTCCTTCAAAGCTTTACTTTTGAATTGAGCATTAAAGTTTGAAGTCACATGTCGCAGACAATATCTATGAGCTCCCAAGGGAGGTGTAAACGCGGGCATATATCGAGTTGCATTTAATAAGCCATTGTGGCGATCTGAAATAAGGCAAACACCTTCATCAGGCATCAAAAAATGTTTGCAGATTAATTGTAGAAACCAATACCAAGACTCATTGGACTCATTATCAACGATAGCAAATGCTAGGGGCAAAATATTCTGATTTCCATCCAAGGTTGAGGCGCATAACAACTTAGCCTTGTGTCGTGCGTACACATGCGTCCCGTCAACACATATGACTCGTCGACAATGTCGGAATCCATCTATACATGGCTTGAATGCCCAAAACATAAATTTCAGCATTTTTGGATTTTGATCAGGACTTTTGTGTCGCCATTCAACAACCGTCCCCGGATTCCACTTCTGGATTGCTCCCAAAAATTTAGGCAACCTTGTAACAGAATCCTCCCACGTCCCATATATAATTTCATTTGCACGTTGCAAACTGTACCAAGCCTTCCCATACGAAATATTGAATTTCCATTTTTTCTCAACCGCTAGTACAATTAGAGCGACTTCGTATGACGGATTCTTTCTAACTTCTGGTAGAATTTCATTTGCGATCGTGTTGATGTCCAAGTTAAAGTGATTTTTGGAACACTCTTCAGCAAAACATGTGTGTGCCCCTCCGTACCTTGTGATTTTCCAAAAAGTAGAATCCTTCAACAAAGCTCCCCGCAGTTTAAATGCACATCCATTTTTGCATTCTACAACATACACTTTCCTATTACTGATTATGACCTTAAACTCGCGCCGTGCGTGCTGCACGTGGTAGTTTTTTACCGCTGTTTTGTAAGCTGAGTTTGTTGTGAAAAATCTGGCCCTTACACAGATTCCCTTTCGCATCATCATATATAATTCTCCGGCTCAAACCTGCACTTTCACGATATATTGAATCTCCTTCTACTTCTGGGTATGAGGTGGAATAGAAGGGAAGCACATCATGAAGTCTTTCTTCGACTCTTGTGGGATGGACATCTTCATTTATCGGTACATTACTCTCGTCATCTTCGTCCTCATCACTCTGTGCATTATTGCGCTGTCTTTCCAACTCGACGTCTGTATAATGATGGAGCGAACAGTCAGAATCACGACTATCATCGTCATTCCCTATATCATCATTCTGAGCGTTTGCAAAATCACTACACCCAAAATTAGGATGCTCAAACTCATGATGGCTCTGTCTAGAAGGACCTACAATTCAAGATAAATAGGATGAGAATATGTAAAAATAAAAATAACAAGTCATCAATCAAGGGAATACAACAATCATAAAACTTTTTAGAATATTTATAATTACATGCTTCCACATCAGGAACTATAAAATCCTCAAACAACGATTTTCCAAAGGTAAATTAGAATATGATGACAGTAGGAAACAATTATAATACAAATCACTAATAAGGAATATAACACTTCAACAAACTTATTAGAAGATTCATAATTACTTGCTTGCCCATCAGGAATTACAAATCCGGAGGAAAATTTTGTACAGTTTCAAAACGCCCAAACAAATGACCCGTCGTAGAACCACCTAAAAATGCAAATCACAAAAGGCTAAATTATTTTACAATTCTGCAAAGAAAAGAAAAATAACCTACACAATGTAAATATGAGAATAAACTACCTTGATGCAGATCGTGACTTGTAGAACTCCCCAAACCACTTGAAAAAAAATCATGATGTTGTACATTTTCCAACATATGTGATTGCGTTTGTGGTACTGTCGGCTGGGTAAAGTACGACATGAATGGCGTTTGTGACTGCATATTCAAATCTGGAGCTGAGGGCTGTGTAAAGTACGGCATTAATTGGGGTGGCGTTAACGATGACACTTGGGTTAACAATGAGCTGTAATCACCCGAATGTTGGATTGGTTCTTTCTCAACATAAAGCTCGACGAATTTCTCAGCAATGTTAGGATCTAAGAAAACCCCTAAATTTTCATCGTCTTTGATCTCCATTGTGCTCTCCCTCGTCGCATTTCTATTTTCGAATTCAAATTTTATAAATACTTTTAAGGAAAACTGATTTGGATCTGTTTTTGTTCTCACATATAACTTCTCTAACAATTTAGCATATGTGATCGTACGAGATATTCTCATGTTAGTGCTTGGACGAGTGCTATATCTCACTGAATTTGAGTTTTCAATAATTTGACCATCCATGTATACTAAAACATCAACTGTGTTCGCCCTCGACATTTTCTATATAAAATCATAATTCAAACCACAAATAAATACTATATTCAAAATTATAGTAAAAAAATACAATTATACCTACAAAATTAGAATTTATATATACAACAAATACTTCTACATTACAAATTTAACCTAAAATTAGAACTACTCATTTGAAAGTATACATACTATGTAAACCTAAACATTTGAAATTTCTTTGCAAGTTATATGTAAATTTAAACACTACTAAATTATTATTAGTAAAAATTCAAAATTATTACTATAAATCCAAACATTATACTAAACAATTACAAATATACCTACTTATTCGAAAAAACAATCTAACTACACGAAATTAAGCCTATTAATTCGAACTTATACCAACAATTCCAATTAAACCAACCATCTACAATAAAAAAAACCTAACTATTCAAAATTAACACTAAACATATAAATTATGCCAAACATTTCAACTATACCTCACATTTTCAACATTATATCAATGAAATTTCAAATATTATACTAAATAATTCCAAAATAACATTATACCAACCAATTCAAAAAAAATCCCAACATTATACCAAAAAAGTACACCAACAATTCATAAAAATCATACTAAAAATTATGTCAATAATTATACGAATATTTTTGGAATTATACGAAATAATGCAAATATTATAGCTAAAAAATCGATTTTATCACTACAAATCCAATTTTTGAACCATAAATTACAATAAAAATATATACACTCGAAAATTTACAAAATTAAAATCATACTTACGTTTTTGGTTGGGAATAGATAGAGAGGAGAATGTGTTTGATTTTTTCAAGCTCTTTCCGCCTAAGATTTTGCTTAAAATGGTGGACAATTCAAGAAGAAGAAGAAGACAATTCAAGAAGAAGAAAAAGAAGACAATTCAAGAAGAAGAAGAAGAAGAAATGGAAGAGCTCTCGGTTATTTGTACCGAGGAAACGGAAAAAAAAAATAAAAAAAATCCGTCAACAGTGAGACGGCATGCTGCATGCCGTCTCACTATTGCTTGTCAGCCGTGTCACCTGACACGGCTGACTGAAATTTCAAAAAAAAAAAAGTAACTTGAGACGACATGTAGCATGTCGTCTCAGTCTGAGACGACATGCCACATGTCGTCTCAGATAACAATTAAAAAAAAATTATTATTACCTGAGACGACATGTCACATGTCGTCTCAGTACTGAGACGACATGTGATATGTCGTAACGTGCTATTTTCTGCTTCCCACTTTTTCTATGCTATTTTCTGATTTTTCTTTTAAATTTGTATTATTTATTTAATTTTCCCGCGTATATGTAGATGGCTTAATTGAGCTCAATTTTGTCATGTAAGCAAAATCAAATATATAAATTTCTATTAAATCTAAAAGATATTATAAATCTTTACCCAAATATATTAACAACCTCATATCTTTTTTGGATAAAGTTAGACTAACTAAAAGATGTATTTTTTAAAACATGTGTCTTTATTCAAAATTTAAATTTTGAATTCAATTATATTGCATCTATATATATATGTATGTATGTATGTATATATATATATATTCTTATAATTTAGAGTTTTTAAATTCATAAGAAAAAATTTCATTGGTTGAATGATATTTATGGGTGTTAGATCTTTTGAATTTTTAAATTATTCATGAACGATTTTCTTATCACATTTAACTAACTCCTTAACTAAAGGAAGATTTTATTTTCATTAGCTTAAGATACATATTAATCCCATAATTATAGGAAGATTTTATTTTCATTAGCTAAAAATACGTATTAATCCCAAAATTAATGGAATTATACGGTTAAAAAGGAAAATGCCACGTCTCAGGTTTTACCTCTTGATTAATTCTTTTCATTTTAGTTATAAAAACTTATTAACCATGCCATATTTTTGTTGCTTCACAAATCGATTTCTTGGTTCTCAAAATTCACGAATTTTTCTTCTACATACATTGATTTGGTTTGGGTACGTAATCAGATACTTTATTTTTACAATTTCGTTTTAATCTTTCAATAGTTTTGAATATCTACTCTTTGAATTTTGTTTCATTGTCTTCATTTAACTTAGTAAACATTATGATCTTCTGTAAATTTCCTCTTCTTCTGTTTAATTTATTTAATCATAATTGGTTTAGTTTTATGCTCAGTCGATTCAAAGACATTCATTGCTTTTCATTAATTTTTTTCTTTTCTTTTTTTCTTATTAATTTAGTTAACTTTTCTTATTTAACTCATTGTTTTCTATTTTTTTTTCTTTCTTTCTAACCTGAATTTGTCATTTTCATTTCCCACACCATATTTGATTAATTTTTGAAATTTTTTTCGTTCGTGATTTTTCAAATTTTTCTTTTTGGAATTTATAATCTGAATTTGTTATTTCCCACGCCAAATGTGATTCATTTTTTAATTTTGTTTATTCTTGATCTTTCAACTTTTTTTTTTGGAATTTATATTCTTTAATTTTTATTTGATTATCTGACTTTAATTTACTTTTGTTTTTTAGGATTTTGCGAGAATTTCCTCTCTTCTTATTTGTTTTCAGTTCTTGCTCCATAGAGAGGAAAGAATCCATTGTTTTTCTCATGTTATTTATTTAATTCTTAAGCTATATATGTTTTTCTCCATTTGTCTTTTAATTTTTCTTCTTAATTCATTTGAAATTATATTGATCTAATAGGTTGAAGCTTGAAAGAATTCGCATTACTATTCAGTTTATCTTTGTTTTTAAATTAATTGGGTATATCACCTGATATGTTGGCTGTTTAGTTTTTCAATCAATTTTATTTCTTTTTCTCGAAAAAAAAAACTCAAAACAATTTTAATTTGGAATTTGCTTTTCAATTTTTTGGTTGTTTTGAAAATTATTCAGATGTGTTTGTACGATTATTTTTTGTTCTATCTTTAGCTTATAGAAAATGGTGAATTCTAAATCACACTGTATATTGCATTTTTCGTTGTTCTACTCCTTTGTGAGTTTAGGTCCAATAAATCATAGGATTAAAGTCAGTCATGTGATTTTACAATATTATTGAAAAAATCTTTTTTATTATATATAGAAAATTAACAAACATTAAATATTACATGATCCTTAAGCTTGATTCTTTTTCAAAACTTTTTTACTTCGATATTTTCATGTAGCTTTTTCTTGAATACTCACTTTAATATTTTTCTCGGGACCTTTTTTGCACTTAGTAAGTTGATTATTTTACTGTTTATTGTAAAATTCTCATGCTATGTTATTTCTAATTAGAAATTTTCTATTGGATATCCTTTTGAAAAATTTCAAGGAAATAGTAAATAATAAGTGATTTTTCCTTTATGGATTAGATAATATAATGTTTGAAAATTGATTTCTTCTTTATATGTTTATTTCTTTGTGGATTTCAATAAAGCACCTAATTAGAAATTTTCTATTGGATATCCTTTTGAAAATTTTCAAGGAAATAGTAAATAATATTAGTGATTTTTCCTTTATGGACTAGATAATATAATGTTTGAAAATTGATTTCTTCTTTATATGTTTATTTCTTTGTGGATTTCAATAAAGCACTGCAGTCAGATTTACTATTTTGTTAGCACTATTATTATTATTATTATTATTGTTGTTGTTGTTGTTGCGCTTTCTAATTTTGATTTAATTCTTGTTCAATATAGTCCAATTCTTTTAAGATTTTAGCAAGTTTGATATTCAACTTGATTTGCTCTAAAATGATATCTTATCTTGAGACATGCTTTATGTAAAGTGTTGTCAATGGGTGTCAACTTACTCTCTTTGGTCATTAATTCCATGACTATAGCTATAGGGCATGTTACTAATGCAATTGCTACTTATTACATTTGAGTTTAGCCAAGGAGCATCAGTTTTATAGGATCATATTCAACCATGAATTTGTATTTAGCAAATAAAGATTTATTCAGTTCAATACATAATTCTCACTAATTACAATTTGAAAAGAAAGACAACTACCACATTATTAGGCGCTTAAATATTACTTAACATAATATGCACAATTACAAATAGTACTTTATGTTTACATGTAAATTACTTTAGATGAAGAAAAATGATTTAATTAATAAATTGTGATAACAAAATAAAAATTGAAATGATGACTAAGTTCCTATAAGAATACATAAATACTTTGTGTACAACTACTTATTTTTGACTCATACTTTTTTATTATATTATTTATATTAAATATAAATTGTCAAAAACTTGATTTAGTGATATTGTATATGTCAGGCCCCAAAATTTGGTCATAAAAGACCCAACTTGAACCTTTCAATGAAGTAGTCCAATCCAAAATCTAACACACTTCGACAATTTATCTAGTAAAGTCATGACCCTAACGTCAACCAACATATTACGTAACTTACTATTCATGGCTCAATTTGAACTTTGCAATTATCGCCTCTAGGATTTGCCCAAGTCTGCACTCACGATCCTCAGAGCTAGTCCAACTACTCAAGTCACCTCTAACTGGAAGGAAGTAATGAAATACGTAAGCAAAGGCTTAGTGAGTGCCAGTGCTTGTGTGCAAGTTGCTTAAAATAGTTTTTAGACCCAAATGATAAATTAGTGAGGGAAAAACAATAATAGTTTTGTTGATTTTCAAAGGATCATTGAAATCCTAAATAAGAAAAGCAATTTGTGATCATAGTAACAATTAAGCAATAGCTAGTATGAGACAAAGGTCTTAGTATATGCACGATGAGGTTTTGTCAAATATCATTGAAACATGCTTGGAAAAAATTACATTCATGATAAAGCTGGAACAATCGGTGGCATGATATTTAAGTTTCAAAACATGCATTTTAAAAAGCATGTAGTTCAATGCAAGTATCACGTACAAGACATGTTTAAGTAACACGTACAACACATGTTTATATAACACGTACAAGACACGCTTAAGCAGTAGGGGGCCATGTTAGCAATACCATCGCGTTCG
This sequence comes from Buddleja alternifolia, assembly GCA_019426215.1. NCBI lineage: Eukaryota > Viridiplantae > Streptophyta > Magnoliopsida > Lamiales > Scrophulariaceae > Buddleja > Buddleja alternifolia. Next base: position 8,596,300 of record CM033408.1, read on the forward strand.
ATGATTTACCCATAGCACTTTGGGTCCCGCTGCTTCTCCCTTATCACCCCTGAACACGCGGCTTAAAAGCCATCACCTTATGCCTCCCCACGCAGGCTCGCGATGCCCGATTTGGTCATATCCGGAGTATGCCACACGATAAATGACCCATGCACCCTCAGAGCACTCCGTCCTAGGTGCATGGATCTGGACGTGAATAGCGGGAGCTGTTTAAGACCGCAAGCCCATGCTTGACCGGCCGAACCCTGCCCTATCCATCGCCCGACCTTGGGCCCAACACAACCACGTCAGATGCAACACGTCACAAGAACACCATCACGACAAATGATCACGATATAAGACCAGTGATGGAGTAATTTCACAAAAATCATAAAACCGATGTTTATTTCGAAATCATTCTTGTATAAATTATGCATCTGAAATAAGTATGCAATCACGTATGTCACGAATGATGCAATGAAGCATTTTAGCTCACGATGAAATATCTAATCGAGCAAATAGTTTTCAGAATTTCCTTAAAAGAATGTTTTCCTCGAATTCATTTTCACAAAACATGCCTGAACAATTACTTTTGCAAGATACGTGTTTGAAAACATTCATGCAGGTAATAGTTGGTGCCAAGAATTGGTGAATGTAAAATGAGTCCTGAATTTGATTTGAAAGTGTTGAAACTCATTTTCATGTCAAGTATTCAAAGCATGTTGAAAGTACATAGATATATACATGACGTATTCCTTCCAGTTTTGAAAGACATATAACTATAATTTTGAGAGGCAACTCACAGTACTCTTCCGAGCCACTTAGGATTGTCGTTGAGCAAACTTCCAACACTACCTGCTAATCCGAAGATCATATTAGAATCTTATTCTATAATATCATATCTTAATAATCTAGCCGACGTACCCTATAATCCTGTGAACTATAGGATCAAGACTAAAGTGTACTACACTCCTAAGAAAATTAGGCTGCAACCAGTTTAAATTAAATTCAAATATTACAAAATCCTTAAGAAAACAGTTTTGCGCCGTTGAAGTTTAGAAATTGTTAAAATTCATTAGATATAAGTTTAAATCTGAAATTTTCCAAACATATAAAAAACACGTGAAGGAAGATTGAATAAAAAATTCTGAAACAATGGGCATTTCTAAGTAGGTGTTTTGATCATCGAACCCAGGCTTTACTGAAATCATTTTGAACATAGGCAGGTTGCATTATATAATTTTTATAAAATCCCCTGTTTAATGAAAACTTCCAAAATTTGTATACAGTATTCCCATAAGACCCAAATTATCCCTGTAAAATTTTGAATCAAAATTAATATATGTAAATATAACATTTGAATGCCCAAACACAACTTTCCCTGAAATCGTGTAAGACTCTAGCAGTCTACGTTTGACAATTTGACAAAATTCATCAAATTTCCAAAAATCTCAAATTTTTCCAGATATGCACAAAACATGCCCAAGTATCTACAGAAAACGTGTCAAAGAATAATTGGGTAGTTTGTCCCTTAAATCAATTTCAGAACTGAAGCAGATGAGGGAGTTCGAATTTACAGCCCCTTTTCTTTAACATCTTTGTTATCAACATGCATGTAAACTTTCTTCCATTAAATATCAAAACCAACATCTACGCACTACAATCACAGATAGATTTCAAGAATCCAACTAATTATATGCACATGCAACAATATACATTCCAACTCTTAGATTTCTTGGTAATAAACAAATGGGTTTTGAGTATCTACCTTTGATTGACCTTCTAAGAAGAACACGGTGGAAAGAATTCCTAAAATTGAAGGATGCTGATTGTAATTATATACAGCTGCTGCGTGGAGTTGGACAGACCCATTTCCCCCTTTTCTTTTGTCTTGAAGTTGAATAGAGTAACTAAAAGGAGAGAGACATAACTAAGGGTCTTTATATAGACCTACCATGAGGGGGTTTGTGCAATTTCCTCTTTCCTTGCTTTTTGTTTAAATCCCTAAGTTCAATCATTTATCAATTAAGTCCCTCATAGATATGAACTAATAGCTAAGGTTTTCTTCTTGTCAAAATTAACAATTGGCATGTTAATACAATTACATAATAATCAAGTAATCTACTTACTTGGAGATAATATTAGTACACATTTAGTCAAATAATTTTCAATTCCTATGGAGAAATAACATGACACAAAATTGAATTACAAAACTATTAAACTCATACATAAAAATATACAGATATAGATATCACAAGAATACCACCATTTTCTTAAGATTGTAACAAAATAGTCACTACTTGAAGCATCGTTATTGTGGAAACCACAATTGTTACACTTTCCTAATTTTACGAAAATACCACAATTTTAAATTATTCTAACCGCGCATTCGTAAACATACAATGGAACCATATTGCACGAAAATGGGAGGGTTATCACAGTATATGCTATAGTAAGTCTCAAATGTAATTTTGATGCTCTATTATAAAGAAATAATACATAATTCTCACTAAGTACAATTTGAAAAGAAAGACAACTACCACATTTATTTTATTAATATTATTAATAGTATTTTATTATTTTTTAAACGAAATATATGAGTTAATACTCATATAAAGAAACTATTACATGATAATCACTTAACTCTAATCATTTCTTTTTTTAAAATTTAATTATATTATAAATAACTAAATTATTTAACGATAGATATATATTTTTTTCAAATACTTTTTTACATATCCAGTCTTCTGTGCCGTGGCACGGGGTTACGTCTAGTTTTATGAAGAATTGGAGAACAATCCATTCTCAACAAATATATCGACCACATGTGCAAGTGAGGAGTCTTTATCCTACCTAATATTAAATGAGATTATTTTATGTGATTCAATTGTAAAGTCCTAATATAACTATACATCTTATAGTTGTAGATATCTGTAATTTATTTTTATTATTTATTTTTGAATCTTTTACTTTTAAAAAGTTGAATTAAATAATGATAGTTTAGGTATGTCAAAAATTTCAAGAAATGACTCATACCTTTATAATAGAATAGATAGATAGATAAACATGCATCAAGCATGCATCACAGCTAGTTCATATTACTCTATTTTGGCAAAACTATCGTTCCATTTGTTATTGTACAAAACCAAGCTATTTATTAAGAAACTTTTTTTTCTTTTGAACAACTATTAAATTAATTTTTTATAGTACAATGAATTTTCTATTTCAAAACGGTGGCATGTCTCCTATTTGATTCCTTACATACATACTACGTATAAAATTTAAACAATTTATATACTTAAAGAATATTTTTTTTGCATGAGTGAAATAAAGAATTCAGACTGTTCTTGTAATGGTCATTTTGACAGTTTCCAAATGAGTAAATAGTTTAATTTTTTTTAAAGAAATCAAAAGCGACGGGATTGTAGATGTAGGGATGAAAATTAAAACAATTGACATATTAGAGACAAATAGGCCTTTTTTCCGGTAACATACACTTTTCTCCCCTGAACTATACCTTTTGTACCAAATACCCCCTGAACTGTAGAAAACTACACTTATTCCCTTCAATTGCATGGAATTGTCTCTATCACCCTTAACCATTATTTTTCCTTTCTATTTCATTTTCTCCACCATTTTTTTATTTTTTGCAAGGTTTGTTTTCTTACATAAATAGTTAAAATAATCCAAAGCATTAAAATTAATTAATTAAAATAATAATTTGTAATAATGTTTTAGCACAAACGTTAAATTAACATGGTGATCAAAACACATTATATCAATGTTTAAAAAAATTCAACTAATGCGTTGTGACAAAATTAAATTAATTCAAATAGATTTAAATATGTTTTATGTATATTTTTATAATATATATGTGTGTGTGTGTGTGTGTGTGTGTGTGTGTGCGCCTTTTAAATAAGAGGGTGTAAGGATGTGAATATTTTTGGTTAATTTAAATATAATCTGTTAGCATTAATTTTGAGACATATATTTTAGTAAATTAGCCTATTAAAAATACACATATATGTAGTAAGATAAAATACATAAAAAATATCTGTTATAATTAATTTGATTTTGTAACGATGTATTAATAGAATTTCATCATACATTAATACAATGTGATCTCACTAAATTAATTTATTATTATTGCTAAAAATATTACAATATATTATTATGAAAAATTAGTTATAGTGCATTCGGTAAATTTTAACTAATCTATGTAAGAGGAAAAAAAATGTGAAAAAGAAATAATGGTGGAGAAAATGAAAAATGAAATAAAAATTTAATGGTTAAGGGTAATGAAGACAATTTCATGCAATTGAGGGAGGGTAATTGTATTTTTCTATAATTCAGGGGGTGTTTGGTACAAAGGATATAATTCAATGGAGTAAAGTGTATTTTACCCTCTCTTTTTTTAATTAATCAATTACAATGTACATGTTATGAATATCAAATTGTAAGAAATTAGAATCAATTAACAACTATGACACCCAGTTAACAGAAAGTAGATATAAGCCCACGTATTTTTGGCGGGAGTAAAACCAATAACTCGGGCCTACTCAATTAACAGAAAATAGATAAAAACCCACATATTTTCGGTGAGAATAGCCTCACCAAACCAAATAGTTATTGGCTCTTTAAATTCTTTTCAAACTCCTTACTCTAATCACTCGTTGCCTATGATGCACGGACACAGATATGTGAATTTTTAGTAATATTAATGCACACGCGGCTAAAACATGAATATGCATGTGTATTTTTTCTTTTCTCTCTGTAACGGGCGCAATGCGGGTCTGATATTACAAGGGATGATTTTTTGGGAAAATGAGGCAAATGGGCTTAAAATGCACAATGTCCTCATCACATAGCCCCCATTCTCAAAATAGACCTCCCCCATAGTCCTCATCCAAATATTCAACTTGAAATACCTATTTTGCCCTTAATTTTTTTTATACTAATAATAATAAGAAGAAATTCAATTTTTACTTCATACCTAAATTAACCTTGATACTCCAATTTTATCCCAGTATCGGTTTGCCTCCAATTCAACTCCAAATTACGTCGTTCCATCGTCTACAACTTGGCCGTTTCGATTGGCCGTTCCGTTCGTTCCCAAATTGGGCCCGTAATATCCCAACGGTGTAGAGGTAAGATAAATGAGAGAATGTTATTAAGAATTTGATTGTTTGAATTTGTTGGTTGAGTAAAAGTTTGATTGAATGAATTTGTTGGAGATTTTGATAAATTATGTAAACAAGGTGTTCGACAAAATATTTGATAGAGATTTTCTCATTAGTTTGCATTGAATGGGGTGTTTTTAGGCTCTTAGCATGTGATTTTGTGATTGTAGCATTAATTGGATTGTTATTTGTGTGTTGAAAGTTTGATTGTTTGAATTTGTTGGAGATATAGATGAATTATGTAGAGAAGGTGTTCGACGAAATGCTTGATAGAGATTTTCTCATTAGTTTGCATTGAGTAGGGTGTTTTCAGGCTCTTAGCATGTGATTTTGTGATTGTAGCATTAATTCGATTGTTATTTGTGTGTTGGAAGTTTGATTGTTTGAATTTGTTGGATATTCTCTTGTGAAATAAGTTTGAGTATTTGTTTGATATTGTATTTGATCCATTTGATCTATTTGATCTACCTCTTTAAGTCAATTTGATTTATGGCTTCAATTTTTGATAATGATTTTGTTAAATTTGAGATAATGGTTGACTTGAAAAAAGGGAAAAAAAATAATGGTGTATTATGTGTACAATATAACATAAATTACTAGCATTTTGATGTCATTCGTTACTAATTGTATTATATAATAACTGTGTTTGTCTATTTTTTTAGGAAAATGTCCAATTTTTTGATATACTATTCATACGATGGTGAGTGGAATGTGAAAGCGGGAGACTTTGGAGCACGACAATGTGAATGGTTGTCAAGGAATAATTATAAAATGCTAAGTTTTCTGCTAATTGGAGTTCATCCAAAGTCGATGACACGTTCCTAGTGAGTCGTCTGAGTGGATCCTCCCCGCTGAAATAGAGGCAAATGTTGTTGAAGCTCCTCCTTGCGTAGAAAAGTGTGGAGCGATTCGGAAATTATGATATCAATCTGGTGGAGAAAAAGGAAAAAGCCACAAAAAACGTGTGAAAGATCCATCAACCTACTAAACAATTGTTTTGTATTTTTTATGTGAAGATTCTTTCTCTAGAGACATTAGTAGCTCAACATTGTAATATATACACTAGTAGTTACAATAGTTTTGATTGACATTTGTGTTTCCCAATATATATATGTATATCATGTGTCAATGTGTACATATACAACATATTTATCTAAAGGATATTGCTACATATGTAATTTTAATAATTTCAATTTATGGATTGTGATGAACTATAACTACTTAAGTAATGTTTAATATAAAACCATCCGACATAGTTTATTATGATGGATAATAATAATATATTCATTTTCTATTCTAAATAATATATTCATTTTCTAATCCAAACCATTAACCCTAATCCCTAAGCCCCCCTTGCGTAGAAAAGCGTGGAGCGATTCGGAAACTACGATATCAATCTGGTGGAAAAAAGGGGAAAAACCACAAAAAATGTGTGAAAGATCCATCAACCTTCTAAACAATTGTATTGTATTGTGTATTTTGTAATTTTTATGTGATGATTCTTTCTCTAAAGACATTAGTAGCTCAACATTGTAATATATACATTAGTGGTTACGATTGTGATGAACTATATCTACTTAAGTAATATTTAATATAAAACCATCCGTCATAGTTTATTATAATGAATAATAATAATACTATATTCATTTTCTATTCTAAACCATTAACCCTAAACCCTAATCCCTAAACCCTAAATTGTAAATCCTAAACCCTAAACTGTAAATCCTAAACCCTCCTTGCGTAGAAAAGCGTGGAGCGATTCGGAAACTACGATATCAATCTGGTGGAGAAAAGGGAAAAGCCACAAAAAATGTGTGAAAGATCCATCAACCTTCTAAACAATTGTTTTGTATTGTGTATTTTGTATTTTTTATGTGATGATTTTTTTTCTAGAGACATTAGTAGCTCAACATTGTAATATATACATTAATAGTTACAATTGTGATGAACTATAACTAATTAAGTAATGTTTAATATAAAACCATCCGACATAGTTCATTATGATGGATAATAATAATATATTAATTTTCTATTCTAAATAATATATTCAATTTCTATTCTAAACCATTAACCCTAAACCAATAAACCTAATCCCTTAACAGTAAAAAGAAAGAAAAGATAAGAATATATATTGTAAGGGCCTATGGGCAAGAATAAATATTGTGTAATAGTGAAAAGTGGTGAAAAAAGAAAAATAGGTTAAAAAAAAAAATTTGTTCGGCACCATTGTGCCGAGTAGCCTGCCTAAGGCAGGATACTTGGCACCATGGTGCCAAATTTTCGGCACCATGGTGCCAGGCAAACTGCCCTAGGCAGGATACTCGGCACCATGGTGTCGAGTATCCTACCTTAGGCAGAGTACTTGGCACCGTGGTGCCGAACAAATTTCGCCTAATTTAAAATTTCCCGCCCAATTGATTTTTGAATTTTTTGCATCTTTAATACACTTTTTACCCATTCATACACATTCAATATTCTCAAAAAAAAATCCCTCCCTTATTTCCCTCATTGCAAAAACGTTCCAAGCTTCCAAAGTAGAGAAAAAAAAAGTCCCTCATTGCAAAGAAGACGTCCATCCCGTCCCATCCCGTCAATCCCGAGTAAGTTATCTCTAATCTTATCTAGTTTTAGTAGTTAAGTTTTGATGAAACGGGTTGAATTTATAACCAAAGTGAATTAGTTGTTAATAAGGTTTAAGGAGAGATTACTTTCATGCAATTTTACGGGGAAAAATTATGATTCTATTGTTTCTTTGTATAACCTTGGCCTTATTTGTTGTTTATTGATTAATTGAGTCGGAAAAATAAAATCTTTAGTTAGTTTTAGTAGCCAATTTTATGGGCAAAATTTATCATTATATTGTTTATTTGCGACTTTGTTGTTTCTTTGTGGGTAAAGATGGATAGCCTTGGAGATAGAACATTGTTTCTTGAGGATGAATGTTGTATGTGGGTAACTTCAAGCAAAATGGGGTGCAGGAAAAATTGCATCTACTTTACACATTACAGAGTAGATGAATGGTTTGTATATGAAATGGAAACAACTCAAATTTTTCTAGCTTCTGGAAATGGAAATTGGGAAACGAAGAAACGGGACGAACCAATGGAAGACGAACCTAACTAATTTCAAGGCAATGGCTCAATCCCACTTCCAAAATCTTGTCATAAAATCACAGGCGTTGGATCATGCTAAGTGAAGTTAAGTTTTGGTAGTCAAGTTTTGATGAAACGGGTTGAATTTATAACCAAAGTGAATTCGTTGTTAATAAGGTTTAAGGAGAGATTACATTCATGCAATTTTACGGGGGAAAATTATGATGCTATTGTTTCTTTGTATTACCTTGGCCTTAATTGTTGTTTATTGATTAATTGAGTCAGAAAAATGAAATCTTTAGTTAGTTTTAGTAGTCAATTTTATGGGCAAAATTTATCATTATATTGTTTGTTTGCAACTTTGTGTAATCTTGACATTATGTGTTGTTTATTGACTAATTGCATTGACAAAAAATTTACCTTAAAAAAATAATGGTTCTTATTGTTTGATTGTGTAGCATTGACATTATTTGATCCGTGTGTAACACTAGTTTATTCAAGTTCTTGCCAATGCAATTTCTGAGTCAAAAAACGGGAATCTTTGTTAATTTTTGGTCGTAATTTTTTTTGATGAAATGGGTTGAATCAATAACCAAAGTGAACCCTATGATAATAAGGTAACTATTGTTTGTGTTTGTTTGTATAATCTTGGCATTATTTGTTGTTAATTGATTAATTGCATTGATAAATTTTCACCATAAAAAATTATGGTTCTTATTGTTTGATTGAGCATTGACATGATTTGATCCTTATCCTATAGATATAAAAATCGACAACATGACTGAGAAAAATAGTATGATTCAGCTGTTGAATATCATCATACAAGAGAGAGACAATGAAGTGAAGCAACAACATGACTATGATGACTTTGACGATTTCCATCGATCCAACAATTCTGAAAGCGAGGATGAGGCATTTGGTGTGGAGTGTGATCGCATTTAATGAAAATGTTGTTTAAATTGTTAATTGTGTGTAATTTTCATAACCAGTAGAGACAATTTCATAGTTTGTGTAAAATGTTTAATGTTGTTTAAATTGTTAATTGTGTGTAATATTTGCTACTTGTAGAGACAATTTCCCAATTTGTGTGTAATGTTTACTTTTGTGCAATGCTATAATTCGTGTGTAATCTTTAATATTGCGTTAATTGCGATAGTTCTAACAAAACGATGCAGAGTACATGTCATCCAACTTTGCATTATATTCAAAATAGACGGTAATATTGTTTTGTACGATCTAAAACATGTCATATATTCAACAACCTCTGTACATGTCCACTCCAGCTGAGATTCACACAAAAATACACATCAATAATTTAACTAGATAAACATTATTATGAGAGTGAAGAGGGTGGTGCTCATGTGGACGGAGGCGACGGTGGTTGAAAATTCACAAACGTGAAAAACTCAGATAATTGCCTCATCATCTCTGCTTGATTTCTCATCAATTCGGTTTGATTTTGTGCGAAAATGGCGAATTGAGATTCAAGACGTTCAAGACGGTCGAAATTAGTGGAGGTGTTCTGCTGTATTACTTGTTGGTGGATCTTGAACTCGAGGGTTGTGAGTAACAACCTCTGTCGCCGCATCAGTCTGCTCCCGAGGGTGAGGCACTCTGATGAAACCGCGGCCTAATCTATTCTTCTTCAGTAGGTCTATATAAGTGAGCCGGTTCAGTACTGGGATGATAATGCGGTACGAGCCCTTTTCACCCCATATTTTAGAACACAAAAGTGGTTCAGTACCGGGATGATACGAAGCAAAAATGACACCTGCATTATCATATACAAAATGTATTTTAGAAAATCCAGAAAATAACAAGAAAACAGTTGGAACATCTCTATCAGGCATTTCATCGAACACCTTGCCTTCATTATGTAGGCATCTCCATTCTAGTAATAAGTTAACACACAAGCATGCCCAATAATAAATTTGTCATTCTAAATCACAAAAACCCCACATCTAATCACAACGAAACAATAAAATCTCCATCAGGCATTTCGTCGAACACCTTGCCTTCATTATGTAAGCATGTATATTCTAGCAATTAATTAACACACAAGCATGCCCAATAATCAATTTGCAATTCTAAAACAGAAAACCCCAATGATAATCATAACGAAAAACAACAACACCACATATTATGCAAAATTCATGCGTTACAAAAGGCCAAACAAAACAATTGAAGACCTTGTTTACAATTGTAAACATTGCGTTGATGGAAAAGTGAGTTGATGGAGGCGTGCGTTGATTGAAGGCAAAGACGATAGAGGGAGCGTGCTTTGACGGAAGGAACGATAGAAGTTGTTGCTTGCTTTGATGGTTTCAATTTGCAATTTCCCGTCTGTCTTTCTTTGGGGGACTATTTAATTGAAACTCAACACTATGGTGCCTAAAACTCGGCACCATGGTGCCTAAAACTAGTGTTGATAATACACTATGTTAGATGGTTTCATATCAAACATTACTTCAATAGTATAGTTCATCACAATCCATAAATTTAAATTATTAAAATCACTAATGTAGCAATACTCTTTAGATAAGTGTGTTGTATATGTACACAATGATACATGATATATGATATATATATATATATATTTTGGGGAACACAAATATCATTCATAATATACCATATTATTATTATTATTATTATTATTATTATTATTATTCTTATTATTATTATTATTATTATCCATCACATGAACTATGTTAGATGATTTCATATTAACCATTACTTTGGGGAACACAATATGAAATTATTAGAATATGCCCGACTTTTTATGTCCCTTTTTTTCATTACATAACAAAATCGTCCCAATTTTTTTTATGTTATTGTCATATTATTTAGTGAAGAATTACTTTGAATTTTCCTTGTTTTATTAATTTAATTATGTTCTTATTATTGCTTGGGCTATAACACAAACCATTAATTCTTGTTGGTGGCCAAACTTGAAAAGGTTTATTATTAATTAAGCTATAACATTTTTGGGCTAGAATTTTTTAATATTAATTAGGCTAATTATTTGTGACCCAAAACAAATTGGGCGGGGAAATTAAAATTGAGAACTTGTGCCAAAATAAAACAGGCGACTCAGCACAATGGTGCCAAGTTTTCTGCACCATTGTGCCAAGTATCCTGCCTAAATTAGGCAGGATACTTAGCACCATGGTGCCGAATATTTAGCACCATTGTGCTGAGTTTGAAGTCTAAAATATTAACCAAACAAATACCCAAACCATCAACACCTCCAATAATTTCACCTCCAATAAATGAGTACTAAGCTCTAGAGACTTGCAACCACATAATTTGAGATTATGACATATAAGTTTGACACGGGCTACAAATTTCACCTTTTCATGTTCATAAGCACTAATTTGTTCCAAAAAACAACATAATAAATCTGTGTATAAAAAATTGAAACCATAAATCAAATATACTTAAAGAGATAAATCAAATAGATCAAATACAAGAACAAACAAACACTCAAATTTTTAATTTCATGAGAGAATCTCTATAAGGCATTTCGTCGAATACCTTGCCTTCATTATGTAAATGAAGAAGGCAAGGTAAATGAGAGAGAGGGAGGCAGGCGGGGGGTTTGGGTACAGTATCTCTTCTCTCCGGTATCTCCTTCGGTATGGCATCAGTTCCGTTAGCTTCTTATTTTTTCTTCCCGCTTTGATGATATGAAGGGATGGATATTGCAATATCAGGGATATCGATGATCTGAGGAGAAGAAGAGGGGTTATGGGTTTGAAAAGTGAAAATGGTATTTATGTAATTATACCAACCATATTAAAAAAAGAAAAAGTTAAGAAACCCTTTTTAGTGGAAACACGTTTCTTCAAGTGGAATAAATGAGAGAGTTTTTAGTAATTCTACAATTAAAAAAGAGATAGGAATTATATGGGTCTAAAACCTTGCATGGAATGCAAATGGAGCCTATTTTTGCAAACGTTGTGCATCATGGCTCATCACCCATTTATAACCAAAAAAAAAAAGGAAAAATTGAGAAGACGATAAGAGCTCTTTCACCTAGCGTTGCAGTAATGGAGCTCCACCTTCTTAACCCACCAAACCTCCGCTCCTCCTCCTCCTCCTCCTCCTTCACATTGAAATCATCATCGTACAAGATAAACCCATCATCTCGTGGCGGCAGCAATAATCCTCATCAACCGGAAAGCCTCCAATTTCGCAAATTTTCAAAAAAGGACCTGTCACGAATCTTGAGAACAGAGTCTGCCATTAAAGCCATTGAGAAGAAGGCAAATTCAAATTCATCGTCCAAGTACAATAATCTATGGCCTAAGGCTGTGTTGGAAGCTTTGTATGATGCAATTAAGCATAACCGTTGGGACTCTGCTCTTAAGGTTTTCTTTTTCTATGTATCAATTCGTATCTGCTTCTGCGTATTTGTTATTTACATATTTGTTTAATTTTTGATATGAGTATATGTGGATTCCTCACACTTGTAGTTTAAATCGGATAAATGGTTATCGTTGTTTACACCCTTTCTATGCAAGTAAATCCTATTTTAGATGTTAAATTCAATTTGATTGCTCTATAAATTGTGTGAAATTTTGCGTAGTCTTTAATGTTTCTTTCTCTTATAAATTATAATGTTTGTAGATATTCGATCTTCTACGTAAGCAACATTGGTATGAGCCAAGAACTCAAACATATGCAAAGCTTTTAGTGATGCTTGGAAAGTGCAAGCAGCCAAATGAGGCTACCTTGATTTTCGAAATCATGCTTTCTGATGGTCTCCAACCTACAGTTGATGTTTACACTGCACTTGTGGGTGCCTATACCCTCAACGGCCTCTTTGACAAGGCATTTAGTATCGTAAATTCTATGAAATCGATCCGTGATTGTAAACCTGATGCTTTTACTTACTCGATCCTTATCAAAAGCTGTATTAACTCCACCGCTTCGATATGATTGGGCTAATTCTAAAGGAAATGTTAGATTCAGGGATTGAATGTAGTACCGTGACTTATAATATCCTAATTGATGGATATGGAAAAGCTAAATGTTTTGAACCTATGGAGAACTCGTTTAATTTTTCTTCAAAAAAAACATCATCATTATGTCTCCCACTTTTTCTCACTCTCACGTTCTCTCTCACTCTCTCACTTTCTCTCTCTCTCTCTCTCTATTATATATATAGATTCAAAGTGGCAAATGTCATCCAGATATTTTACTTTTAACTCTGTGATTGGTGCATGCGATATATATATTACTATTACATAGATGTGGACGGATTGTTCCCTCTGAAGACGTGTCCCCAATTTTCACCAATAATTCTCACCAAAATACCATCCAAAACATAACCAAACATAACCTAAATGGAACCTATGAAGTGGTTTAATGAGTTCCAGATCAAGTGATGGGATTAAAGCCCGACATAGTAACATATAACATACTTATTAAGTCGTACGGGAATTCTGGCTTGGACGAGAAAATGGGATCTGTTATGGAGTTTATGAAGAAGAGATTCTTTTCTCCAACGATTGTTACGTATAATATATTAGTTGAGATATTTGGAAAGGCCAGAGATATTGAGAAGATGGATGAGATTTTCTTGAAAATGAAACATCAAGGTTTGAAGCCTAATTCGATTACTTATAGCTCTCTTGTATGTGCGTATAGTAAAGCGGGACTTTTGGAAAAAGTTGATTCTATTTTAAGGCAAGTGGAGAGTTCTGATGTGGCGCTAGACACAACTTTTTTTAACTGTATTATCAATGCTTATGGAAATGCCGGTGATGTGGAAAGAATGAAGGAGTTGTTCATGGCGATGGAGGGTTGTGGATGTAAACCAGATACTATAACATTTGCTACAATGATTCAAGCCTTCCGAGCTGTAGGGATGATTGAGGCTGCTCAGAGTTTGGAGAGTAATTTCATTCATTCTAAGAATGTTTCAGGTACCTTGTAAAAGTCATACTTGTCAAAAATAGGTTTATTCGAGGCTCCACCAGCCCATTGTTTTGTTTTACACTTTGATTTTTCCACAAGGTTGATAATCATGGTTAGAAACGATGAAAATGCCATCAAGCACGGAAAAGATGGAAACTAAAATTAAAGAAAAGTAAGAAAATGGACACGTGTCTTTTGCTGAGTCGGATACCTCTAAAATATATGCTTCTTATTGATGCACCTAGTTAATACATCATCTTACGGTTATGGCGTTCTCCATTATTTTTGGTGGACCATAAACTTTAGTGTTGATGAATAATTCTACCTGACTACTGAATTTCTCAAGAATGTTGATCGCGATAATGTTTTATCCATGTTTCAGGGACGTTGATTGGCTCGAATTAGAGAAACCATTAGAAAGATGCCTGTGGCTATGGCCATACTGGAAATTTGGCTCCCATCACATCTTTCTTCTGGTAAGTTCATTACTCTGTTTTATTAGAAAATTTGTTGTGATCTTTCCGAGACTTTTGTTTTAAGTATCAAGACACACCCTAATGCCAATAAAATGCAACTTCCTCAACAAGAGAATTTTTCATAAAAAATAAATATTTTGAAAGAGGGCAGGCGTCAGTAGCTTGATAAACTACCAACATGATTTATGTAACTTTACTCATTAATCTGATGTTATAAAGCAACATTCGATATGTCTTGAAGGGAATGATTTTGTTATGTAGTTACAAAGTAATAAAGCCTGCTTTGAATTTGCCAAATTTTATTTGGTTCGATTTGTCAGGGAAGAAGAATTGGAACAGGAGCGGTGTGTATATTTGGCACATCCCAAGCTGCACATATGACAGAGATGAGACGTGTGGTTAAGGAGTAGTCATGAGCAGTTCAAGCTCTTTAGTGGCATCAACACTATATATTTCTCGAAAAA
The DNA here is from genome assembly GCA_019426215.1 of Buddleja alternifolia. Lineage (NCBI taxonomy): Eukaryota > Viridiplantae > Streptophyta > Magnoliopsida > Lamiales > Scrophulariaceae > Buddleja > Buddleja alternifolia. The sequence continues at coordinate 8,611,413 of CM033408.1, forward strand.
TTCAAAAACCCCATTCCTGATGGAATAGACATGTGGATCGCAGTAGCTAACACGGATGAATTAGACAGGTGAACAGTTTGGGTGTGAACACTCGTAGAGGAGGAAGTTTTGGGCCTCTAAGGCGAACTATCCAAATTCAAAAGAAGGGGTCGAATTCTTGAGGATCGTGAAGGTTCATTCCGTGTTTGATTGGATATCACGGGTTTTGACAGTTTCAGTGATCGATGAAGAATTATTGTCAGGCATTTCTTGGATCCAACCAGGCTTCTGAAATTCTAGATCTCTGCATTAAAAATTTCCTAGCAAGCTAAATCGAAGGATAATGTTTTATATTCCTATCATGGGTTTTAGAATTGTGGATAATGGATCTTAGCGGCTCGTGATGCGAAAGCTGTAATAATTAGGGAGTGTTTGGAAATCCATTCCAAATGGACTTACAGAGATGGAAGTCCATTTTGGAAGGAAATCTTGCAAAGGCGCAACTAAGACATTCACTTAGCATCAAATACAAGAGTTTGTGGAGGACTCCGAGCCAAATTCAAGCCGGCTGGGGCCTGACTTGAAGCTTGTATTTACTTTCAAGCCAAGTCAAAATAATGTACATGACCTTGAGTACAAAAAATCCGCTCGCCCTGAAGCATCAAGCTTTGAAGTGTGAACCTACCTAGACTCACTAGGTGGCTTGCAATTGATAGCCCCGATTCCCAGGCTCGAGAGATGGAAACAGGATATCCCAAAGATTATTGAGCTTGCTCACTAATCCAGAGTTTCATGAAGGGCCAAATTGTAGATGGAACACCACACAGGGGTCTCCCGCCTCCCGCAATGTGATGCTTCTGAACCACATTGAAATGCACGCGAGGGCTGGACCCCCGAGGCCACCTTATTTTACAATACTTGGGAGGAACTACCTGCGCTAAACACCCCTACAGGGGTGTGCGATCCCGTGACATGGGGCTGACTTGAAGCTTTGCTAATCATTCCATTGTGAACCTAAGTAGACTCACTAGGCGGCTTTTATTCTGTAGCTTGACTTTCAACCTTTTACTCGATTTTTTTTGCTAATCACTCCTTGTGTTTTTTTATTTGCATACTCTCCCTTTTTTTTTTTCTATCATAAATGTTCTAGGTCTAACCCAAATTAAATTATTTATCTATTATAAACATGTTTGGGGCAAAAATGCATTTGAATTGACGTTTATAATGAAAAAAACATAAAAAAAAAATCAAAAAAGGGAGAGTATGCAGAATAAAAAATAACACAAGGAATTGATTCGCAAAAAACTTAACACGGGGTTGTTTGGTGCAGGTTTTGCTTATCACAGGGGGATCTTATGCAATAAACCCCTCATATTTTATACTATTGTTTTGACCATAATAAGAATATAGTTTAGGCATATATAAATATAACTAGTATAAAGCACGTGAATACGAATTGCTACAATAAAGTATTTTTGGAAATTTGTATTATGATTTCTCTAGTGCTGCAACAAACTAAAAGCTAAAAAACTAAAAGCTAAAGTGCTATGGCTACTAATTTGAAGGAAATAAACACTCACACTGATAGTTCTTAAATGGCCACAACTTAATCTAAGTATATTGAAACAATAACATGTAATGTGAAATGTAGAAATTAGAGAGTTTTTTTTTTTTTGCAAGAGAATGCTTTCTTTGCACTTTATATTTTTTTCCCTGAATGTTAGACACAAAAACAAAGTCAAACATGTTGTCTAATCATGTCTACAACCGTAAATGAGTAGTGTCAAACTTATCCGTTGCCTACCAGGCAACAGGGTGAGGGCCATATTTTTCCAGCTATCCTCCACCAAACTTGATATAAAAAGCCTAAAAAGTTTGGTGTTGACCATTGGAAAGTCTTGAAAAATTTATGGTAAATATCAATTTAATGCAAACAATTAAAGTCGAAGATGAAGAATTTTGATGGTTGCAATGCCATAAGATGACCTACTAACTTCATAACTATGTATATTAATTTGTTGTTGAAATTCCATTATATGACTTTCTAATATCTTAATTAAGTATTTGATTAAGGACACTAATGTTTTTTTACAATCGGAAGAAACACCGACAAGATCCAATCCTTCAGCATGTCTTCTACATAAGAGATTCAACATGTAAATGAAGTCAACGTCCTAGTCCTTCAGCCACAAGTAGACAAAATTACGGAATAATATTCCTCAAGAGAAGAATATGTGTGAAACCAAGCTGGTTGGAAATTCCTAATCCATTTCTTATTACCCATAGATGAAACTTGTCCACCAATCCAAATATAATAATCCTTGCTAAACACTTCTATTCAACTTTCAAAATTGAAAAAAATGTTCTCCCAGATAGCATTATCTTGTACTAATATAATTATATTATCAGAAGTTTCCTTCTACAGTACTCTCTACGTCAACTTTCCTTGCAAATTATCAAGAAAACAGAAAGACTCAAAAGAGTTTTCATCAAATGGCGAGAAGTCTTTTAGCTGTTGTTTTAGTTATTTCCATTTTCAGCTCGATATGTAACTGTCAAACGAATAACAACGTAAAATGTTTACCGAGTGATAGAAAAGCGCTTCTGGATTTCAAGGACGGATTGAATGATCCTGAGAACACGCTTTCATCATGGCAAGGCGTCGACTGTTGCAGCAGCTGGCGAGGAATTAGCTGCGATAATATCACTGGTGGTGTCACGGTGATTGATCTTCACAGGTATGGATTTGGGGACTTGAGTGGGGAGATTAGGCCTTCCCTAATCCAGCTTAAGTCCTTAACACATTTAGATTTAAGTTCCAATACATTTGAAGGCATCCAGATTCCTGAATTCTTCGGTTCTTTAAAGAACTTGCGGTATCTCAATCTATCAAACGCGGGATTTAGTGGAATAATCCCCCCGACTTTAGGAAATTTATCAAATTTGCACTTTCTAGATGTTTCTAATCTGGGATTTCCACAATTAGCTGTCGATGACTTCGAATGGATAACTAGTCTCGTTTCTTTAAGACATCTCGAAATGAACAGAGTCGACCTCTCCTTAGTAAACTCGACCTGGTTACAAAGGTTGAACACGTTGCCTCGTTTGAAAGAGTTGCATCTTTCAGCCTGTGGCTTGTCTGGTTCGATTTCGTACCTCAGTCGTGTAAACTTCACCTTGCTCACTGTAATAGACCTTAGTTTCAACAGCTTTAGCTCGATGTTTCCTACTTGGCTCGTTAATATCACTACACTCGTGGATGTTGATTTGAGTAACTGCAAGCTTAGAGGCAGAATCCCACTCGTTTTTGGCGAATTACCGAATCTTAGATTCTTTAACCTTGCTTTAAATGGTAATCTAAGTGCTAGTAGCCTTTCATTATTCAGAGGAAGGTGGCGAAAAATTGAAGTTATTAATTTAGCTTCAAATTGTTGTGGAACTCAGAGTCATATTCCACAAAATATAGAAATAGCGTGGGAAATATTGTACTAGAAAACCACACTAGATTGAATTCACAGGAAAGATTGGAGGCGTCACAACGGTCGCGCTTAAAACCCAACCTCCTCGACAGAATTAACTAGACGAATTTAATAGCACAATATAACACTACAACTATAACTAACAATGGCTACTTGAAGAATAACACAAAATAAAGAACACCAAATATAACGAGGTTCGGCTAATTTAGCTTACGTCCTCGGACCCCACCAAAATATTTCACTACACTAAAGAAAGGACCAAAAGTGAAATATACAAAACTATAGAGGAGGAAAGAAGAATAGCCAAAGATGAGAGGCTAAGGGATATTTCTAAATGTAAATAGATGGTCTCCTTTTATAGGATAAAGGGACTACCCTTTACAACCATTTTCCAATGTGGGATAATTTAGCTTCTTGAAATGAAGCCATCTTCAACAAATCTCCACCTTGGCGAATTTCAAAATCTTCAATCTCCTCGTCAAACGGGGTCACCAAAAATCAATCTTCAAACTTTGACAATGTTGATCAAGTCCAAACAAAATTTGAACTTGATTGCAGTCACAACTTTTGTCAACATATCAGCAGGATTCTCAGCAGTATGGATCTTCTCGATTCTGACTCCACCTTCTTCGAGTATCTCTCGTATGAAGTGATACCGAACATCAATGTGCTTCGTCCTTGCATGATAAACTTGGTTCTTTGCTAAATGGATAGCACTTTGACTATCACAATGTATTTTGACAAACTTCTGTCCAATCCCCAGTTCACCAAGCAACCCTTGAAGCCAAATTGCTTCCTTTACAGTCTCTAAAATTGCCATATACTCTGCTTCCGTTGTAGACAGAGCAACCGTTGACTGTAAGGTATACTTCCAACTGACTGGTGCTTTAGCAAGAGTAAATACGTAGCCTGTAGTTGATCTACGCTTATCTAAATCACCAGCATAGTCTGAATCGCAATATCCGACTATATACTGACTATGTTCCCGCTCAAATATCAAACCAACATCAGCTGTGTCATGGATGTATCGCAAAATCCATTTCACAGCTTGCCAATGTTCCTTTCCAGGATCATGCATATACCTGCTCACAACCCCCACTGCTTGGGAAATATCAGGCCTCGTACACACCATAGCATACATCAAGCTACCAACAGCATTTGCATACGGTACTTTTGACATGTATTCCCGTTCTGCATCAGATTTCGGTGACAAAGCGGCGCTAAGCTTAAACTGAGGAGCAAATGGAGTACTAACTGGTTTTGACTTTTCATCAATGCCAAAACGCCTCGACATCCTACTCAGATATTGTTTCTGAGTCAAACAAAGCCTCCTCAATTTTCTATCTCTGAAAATCTCCATGCCGAGAATTTTCTTCGCCTCACCTAGATCCTTCATCTCAAACTCCCTTTTCAAATGAGTCTTCAACTTCTCGATTTCTATTAGACTCGGGGAGGCAATCAACATATCATCAACATACAGAAGAAGATATATGAAGGATCCATCTTGTAGCTTATGCAAATACACACAATGATCGTATGTGCTTCTTGTGTACCCAATTCCCATCATAAACTTGTCAAATCGCTTGTACCACTGCCTCGGAGATTGCTTCAATCCGTACAACGATTTTTGAAGTTTACAAACCAAATTTTCATTTTCAGCAACTTTGAATCCCTTTGGCTGAGTCATATAGATTTCCTCTTCCAAGTCTCCATGTAAAAATGCAGTTTTTACATCCAACTGAACTAGTTCAAAATCCAACTGTGCTACCAAAGCCAACAAAATTCTAATGGAGAAGTGTTTTACAACTGGAGAAAACACCTCATTATAATCAATGTCCTCCTTCTGAGCGTAACCTTTGGCCACCAATCTGGCTTTGTAGCGAACATCACCTTGGCTAGGAAATCCATCTTTCTTTGCAAATACCCATTTGCATCCAATTGCCTCCTTTCCCTTCGGGAGACTGGCCAGTTCCCATGTTTGATTCTTATGAAGGAACTGCATTTCTTCACTCATGGAAATCCTCCACTTATCTTTCTCTGGTCCTTTGACTGCTTCAATATAAGTGGTAGGAACATCATCAGCGGCAATTGCAGATGCACAAGCCACCATATCATCAAAGCGAGCAGGCTTTTTGATTGTCCTCTTTGGCTTGCTAGTTGTAATTGATTCAAGTTGCTGTGGAAGTTCTTGGGGTTGAACTTCCTCTTCTTCAAAATCTCCTTCTACCGTAGGAGAATGATCAAGAGTTTCTTGATCTGCTGGGACAACAAACTTCTCAAACTCTTCCTGTTTGGGAGTACCATCCTGTTGTTCTGCATTCACCTTTTCCAACACGGTAGATTCATCAAAGGTGACATCCCTGCTAAAGATTATTTTCTTTGTTTCTGGACACCAAAGGCGATAGCCTTTTATACCAGAGGTGATCCCCATGAACACAGCTTTCTTTACTCTAGGATCCAACTTTGATTCCTTAACATGATAATATGCAGCGGAACCAAACACATGTAAGGAATCATAATCAGCAGCAGGCTTTCCAAACCATTTCTCAAATGGTGTTTTTCCATCAATAGCAGTAGATGGTAGACGATTAACGAGATGACACGCATATGTCACAGCCTCAGCCCAAAATTCTTTACCCAACCTAGCATTGGATAACAAACACCGAACTTTCTCCAGCAAAGTCCGATTCATGCGTTTTGCCACTCCGTTCTGTTGTGGTGTATGTCTGACAGTGAAGTGTCTGACAATGCCTTTATCCTCACAAAATTTCTGAAATGGACCACTCCTAAATTCTCCACCATTGTCTGTACGGAGACGATTGACCTTTTTATCAGTCTGAGTTTCCACCATCTTTTTCCATTTGAGGAATACCTCAAACACTTCATCCTTTGTCTTCATCGTATACAACCAAACTCTCAGGGAAAAATCATCAACAAAGGTTACAAAATAGTGCTTCCCTCCCAAAGAACTCATTTTTGAGGGACCCCATACATCCAAATGAACATAATCCAAGATACCCTCAGTATTATGGATTGTTGTTCCAAATTTAACCCTTGTCTATTTCCCACGAACACAAAGTTCACAAAACTCCAATTTGGAGTATTTCACTCCTTTTGTTTTGTGAACGACCTCTGATGAACAAAACTTCTGCATCTCCGCCTGAACAAACTTGCTTGTCCTTCTCAGTTCATAACTGCATAGGGCAGCACAAACTTCGCTAAGAGATACAGCAGCAGCCTTCCCGTGAAGTAGAGTGGTTTCAAGAAACTCAAACTCCTCAGGAAGGGATCCCAGCAACATCAGAGCCAAATCCTTCTCATCCAAATTTCCGTTCTTTTTCCTCTATATCATTTGGTTTCTTTTCTTCAATAGCTAAGTATAGACCTTGTTGAAAGAGTGCGTCTACAACTTCGCTTTGCCACATACCAAAATGGCCTGTGTCATCAAAAGACTCCACTGCCAATCGTGTATTCGCCACAGTGGTTTTCGTCCAAATGGACGACGACAATGCTTTTGAGGTAACTTCCATTTTTGGTTACAAATTATTCTTCAATAGCCCTCCAAATGCGGAAGCCAAATAGTCCGAGAAAACTTTTCTGATGTGGAAGATCAGATTAAACTGCGACCACAGAGCATACTCAGAATACCCGAGCTTTGATACCACTTGTTGTGGAACTCAGATTCATATTCCACCAAATATAGAAATAGCGAGGGAAATATTGTACTAGAAAACCACACTAGATTGAATTCCCAGGAAAGATTGGAGGCGTCACAACGGTCGCGCTTAAAACCCAACCTCCTCGACAGAATTAACTAGACGAATTTAGTAGCACAATATAACACTACAACTATAACTAACAATGGCTACTTGAAGAATAACACAAAATAAAGAACACCAAATATAACGAGGTTCGGCTAATTTAGCCTACGTCCTCGGACCCCACCAAAATATTTCACTACACTAAAGAAATGACCAAAAGTGAAATATACAAAACTATAGAGGAGGAAAGAACAATAGCCAAAGATGAGAGGCTAATGGATATTTCTAAATGTAAATAGATGGTCTCCTTTTATAGGATAAAGGGATCACCCTTTACAACCATTTTCTAATGTGGGATAATTTAGCTTCTTGAAATGAAGCCATCTTCAACACAAATAAAGTACACGGGAAAATCCCGAGAAGCATTGGAAATATGACATCTCTTGTGGACTTGGACTTTTCTAATAATAACGTTGATGGTGGAGTACCGAGCACTATTGGCTCACTTTGTCAGTTGGTAAATTTTGATGTATCGGGCAACAATTTGGCGGGAACTTTACCCCTGTCACTCGAGGGGACCGAAAATTGTAAGGCCGATAGTCCTTTGCCTAGCTTGGTGCATTTAAGATTAAGCAACAACCAACTTCATGGAAGATTGCCAGATTGGTTGGGAGAACTTACAAGTCTCGAGGAACTTTCATTGGCTTTCAACTTTTTCGAAGGCACTTTACCATCTTCTTTAGGTTCACTCCAAAATTTGACTGATCTGAGCTTAGCAGGGAATAGATTGAACGGGACTTTGCCCCAAAATATCGGGCCATTTCCGGAGTTAGTTGTTTTTGATGTCTCTTCGAATTATTTGACCGGGATTTTATCTGAGGTGCATTTCTCCAATCTGAGAAAGTTAAAAATCTTGAGGTTATCTTCTAACTCTTTCATCTTGAATGCAGTGTTTTGAAAACCGGACCGGACAACGAACCGAAAAAGTGACCGGGTCACGGGTTACCGGTTCAACCGTCGGGTCAACCGCGGTCGAACCGGTGACGTCATAATTATGCAATAAATAATAATTAATATAAAATTAATATTACAAAACAATAATATATATATATATATATATATATAAATATTACAAAATAATAAAAAATGTATATAATATATAACTCAAAAGTCAAAACATGTCTTTCTCACTTCTCACTCTCTCAGATCTCAATTCTCTCACACACGCATGGTGACTGCCTGACTGTTGAGCTGCTCTTCTTCTTTTCTCTTCCTCTTCTTCTTCTTTCTTCCTAATCTTCTTCTTCTTCATTCTTATCTATCTTTCTTTACCTAAATTTCTTTCTCTTCTGTTCTGCGTGAGACGTGAGTGAGTGAGAGTGTTTTTGCTGAGTAGTGAGTGCCTTTACCTTTTTCTTTTAAAATCAAATTAATAATTTAATAGGTTGGGTTTTAATTTTTTCCAAAACCACCCGGGTCAACAGGTTGAAGAACGGTTTTACCGGTTCACCGGTTGAACCGTCGGTTTGAACGATTTTGATCGGTTTTTGGCTCTGAACGTTTTTTTGGCATAACCGGACCGGCCTAGTGACTGGTTTCGGTTTTTACCGGTTCGACCGGCCGGTCCGGTCCGGTCCGGGTTTCATAACCTTGCTTGAATGTGAGTTCAAATTGGCTTCCACTATTCCAAGTCCGTAACCTTGACATGGGTTCGTGTCGTCTAGGGCCTTCATTTCTGGGTTGGCTTGAAATTTAGAAGGAAACCATGTTTCTTGCTATCTCTAACGCAAGCATCTTGGGTTCTATTCCTACATGGTTTTGGGATATTTCGTTCAATCTTTCGTTGTTAAACGTCTCTTTTAATCAATTACAAGGCCATTTGCCAAGTTCATTTGAGGTAACTCCATATGCGGATGTTGATCTCAGCTCTAACCTGTTTGAAGGGCACATTCCCCTCCCTAGCGTCTGTTTACACTATAAAATAATATGGGCCTTCGAAATAAAAAGCCCGAGAAGCCCAAATAGGGGAAATTCGAAAAGAAGAAAGTGGGTCCATAAATAAATAGGACAAGGAAACTCAAGAGATGATAAGATATGGGTTGATTTAATAAAAGCCCAATAATCGAATCTGAAAAATGAAGAGAGCCCAAAGGCCAGTAAGCTGCATTCAAGGAAGACGCGCCAAATTAAGAATTTTGAAAGAAACGGTTGAAGACAGTTCCCGGAAAAGAAGAGCGTGGGTTCCTAAGGCCAAGATATAGGCGGCCGAAAAAGAGGAAAAAATGACAACAAACAACAGATCAACTCCGCTTCTTTTTTATCTTTTTCTCTAGGAGTAGGCGTAATCTTAGAAGTAGCATAGTTTAGTTAATTCCGTAAATTAATTCCTGGTGATCAAGAGTTGATATCAGTCATATCTGTTGCGCGAACAACTTTGTGATACGCGATTGGGGATCAATATGGAGGTATAATATTTATCGTTTTATTAGATTTAAGTATTTGGCAGATAAATTTAAATCTGGACTTGTATCTTCCTTTCTTCTCTATTTTCAGTAATTGCGGTCCGAATGACAATTTTAAACAACACATCAAAGTGTTAAAGTCTGAACCACCGTCTAGTGTATCGAGTTCGAATACGGGGGTTGTTAGATAATTCTAAGTGGAGAATTATTATGGGGCTTGAGTTAACAGAATTAGCTCTTCCTTATTCAATTTGTTTTTATCCAGAAACAAATTTTTTTGCGACCACAGTGGGTGTTGGTTCCCGTAAAATCAACTTTCCAAGATCGTTTAAGTCATACTGACAAGACTAACAATGACAGACGAGTTCACTCGTGATGACTGCACCGAGGATTCGGATATCCAGCCGGTGGCAAAAAATAAAATCAGAGCGGACAAAATGTACAAACAATTTGTCTGACTCATGAAACAAACTCTAACAGGTGCTCGAGAAGATTAAAGAAGAGAATTCAATGATCAGTATCCAGCACTGGCACAAGAGTCCGCCCGAATATTCACGGCAATTATATAAGATATTGCTGTGAATACTCGAGATGGTCTTGCTCGAGAAGTCACCAGGGTTATAACTGAGCTAGGTGAAATCTTTAATCAAACTTGTGATGTTTTTTCGAACATGATAAATACACAAGTAGTCTTGGGTCTCGAACCCTTAATCAACAAGCATAATATTTTAATCGAAAAAGTATCACAGTTGGTAGAACCAAGGACTCAAAGTAGATATATTAATCCAAATGAGATTCCTCTGGGATATCCTCGAGAAAACGGGCCTCGGAGTGGTCAATTTGAAATTGGTCAGACTTCAGGACTCTCACCTCTCGAGGGCAACAAATTTGAGTTATAACCAAACACCACATCCTAATGCATATAATACGAGCTCGAATCCACATAGTACTCAAAATACAAGGCCTAATGGTCCCGTACCACTGAACGGAATGGGACAAACTCCTGCGGGATATCCTCCAAATATGAATCTTGGAAGTCTCGAGACAGGATTTAACTTTACCCAAGGATATTTTGCTGGGGGGCAAAACCAGCATCAGGGACCAAGTTTTCCTGGGGTCTCGAATAACTCCATGAATACAGGGAATCAGAATTTTTCTGGATTTCAAAATAATTCGAATTTTACTTACACCCCAAATAACTTCCAAATGCCATTTGCTGGGGGGCAAGCTATTCCCAACGGTTATATGTGGGGTAATCTTGGACCACAAGTTCAAGACCCACTCCGAAATCAAATCGAATTAATAATTGAAAGAATGTATGGTCCTGGTTTTTGTAGGAACCAGAGGTTAATTCCAAGGAATCCATACCCTGAATGGGTAGATAGAAATTTTCCTTTTCCTAGAACATATAAGTTCCCAAATTTTACATTGTTCTCAGGAGATGACAGTGTATCAGCCTTGGAACACTTATCTCGATTTACCTGCTAATGTCTAGAGGCAGCAGATCAAGATTATCTTAAACTGAGATTGTTCCGTAGTTCTCTAACAGGGCCAGCCTTCAATTGGTATATTAACTTGTCTACAAACTCAATACATACTTGGGAGGAGATGCAGTTCTAATTTCAGAATCACTTCACTCGAACTTATCCAGGAATATCCATGAGTGACTTGGCTAAGATCAGGCAAAACATAGGAGAGTCTATAGAAGAATTCCTATCAAGATTCAAAAAGGCTCGGGTTAAGTGCCATTTGAATTTACCTGAATCCGAATTTGTGCAGTTAGGACAACAGAATATGTCCTTGGATTTTAGAATAAAATTCGATGGGATGATATTCCTAGATTTTCGAAGTCTAGCAGAAAGTGCAACTAGATATGAGAATATGTTAAAAGAAAAAAGCCTAAGAAAACATCAAGGACTTAACACATTCGAAATCTCAGCACCGTGGGTATTCGAGGATACTTACGAAGTAGACCTCGCAGAATTCATAAAAGGGCCCCCATTTCAATATGGAGCACTTGAACAAAAAGAGTGTGAAGCGATGTGTTCTTTACAGTCGAAAAAAAGATAAGAAATATACCTTTGATGTTGCAAAAACAGAAGAAATATTCGATTGGCTTCTAACCAATAAGAAATTAAAGATTAAAGGAAAACATCGATTCCCAACCAAGGCAGAAGCCAAAGGAAAACCTTATTGTAAATGGCATAATGCCTTTACACACGAAACAAGAAAATGTATTATGTTTCGAAACTTAATACAATCAAATTAGACTCAAATGAAATAACCTTTCCTGGTAGTCAGAAAACGAGTATAGATGAAGATCTTTTCCCTGTTTTAAATTTCGAGATTACTACTCTGGAAATTGATTTACCTGAATGTTCTAACACTTTGTCTGAATCTTCGAATGAACAGGTCCCGAAGAAAGCTAAACTGACGAACATGCTCTTTAACCGACTCATAGTGAAGGAGTCTTGACCTTCTCGAAAATCAATGACGATGGACTCGAGGGCATGTGCAGGTGGCACATGAACACGATGCATACCACTGATCAATGCCAAATCTTCAGGCGCTTTGTTGCCAAACAATTCTAGAGGGGCAAGATATTCTTGTCCGGGGTAGATTAGCGAATTCTAGAAGTTGGTCAAGACTGGAAGCCTAAGGAAAAGGAGTCGCAAATCGAATGAGCTCCTCTGGTCCAAAAGGCTGAGGGAAAATCATACAAGGAGGCACTCTAGACCCCCAAGTGTGAGATCGTCTATCAAACCCCTTCGAAAGTGGTGGAAAACCTTACCCAGATGCAGAAGGTGCTCTGTAGTCAATGTGCCGACACCCTGCACTACGAATTGGTGAGGTTGCAGGTGATCCCGAATGATCCCGATTGGGTTCCAGCCTACCAAAGGGAATGGAACAAGAGGCAAAGGTATGAGAACAACAGCTACAATTATCAGCCCTACAATTGGCACTTTCGAGGAAGGGGAGGCAGAGGTTATGGAAAGCCTTCGTCAGCAGGCAGGGATTCACCATTTAGCCATTTAGGTGAATCCAGCGAGCAGGTCGAGAAGAAGAAAAATAGCCACCAGAAGGCTATTAAGCAACAAGTGGCTTACTCTCAAGCTGCTGTGGCTTTAGAGATACAGCAAAAAGCTGTTATCGCCAACCTTCGAATCGAAGAACAAGCGTTGAGCAAGGGCCTGCTGAAAGCCAGGATGGGAATGAAATCCGAAGAAGATGAATATGAGAAAGACGTTGACCAGTTAAATGACCAATTCAAGGATACTAGCTTGAAGGGGAAAAACGCAAGGTTCGAAGAAGATGAAAACTTGGATGATTTCGAGTTAGGCGACGACTTGGATATCCTGTTGGGAGATTCTACTTATGAGGAATCAGCAAACGAAGCCAATTTGAAAGCAAAGGAAGCATCCTTGAAAAGAGCCCTGCAGTTCGAAGAGGATAAAGATGTGAATATGGTAACTGTTTTGCCAGCAGCATTCGCCGCAAAAGAATATATAATGGACGAGGAGGAAAAATCTCTTGAGATGATGACCATCTCTGAGTCAGGTAACATTTCTAAGACAGAAATTCCTAACTGCAAGTTCTTTGGGACGAAGACAGATAATGAAAACTTAGTCGATCTTTTATTCTCGAGGGAAAAGATCGATAATAACCGTATGAGAACTTTATTTGTAAAGGCTGAGATCGAAGGCATTAAAATTAGCAAAGTTCTAGTTGACAATGGTGCTACTGTTAACATTTTGCCCGAAAAAACGTTAACAAGATTAGGAAAGACTGTGAAAGACCTAGTCACCACTGATGTCTCAGTATATGGTTTTTTTGGGCAAGCTACTAGAGTATTTGGGGTTCTACCTTGTCGAATAAAGGTTGGGACTCAGAGTTCATACTCTGCATTTTTCGTGCTAAACACGAATTCACCATCATTTAATGCTTTATTGGGGAGAGATTGGATATGTCAGAATTATTGTATCCCTTTGACCTTGCATCAGGTGTTAGTTTACTGGAATAGACATAAGTTCAAAATTATCAAAGCCGAGAAAAATTCCTGTTTTATTGATACTCACATTGTCCATGCCTGGTACCTGGCTAGAGGAGTCGAAGTAAAGGACGACCAAGCTTTGGAGTTTCCAGCCATCGAAATGGCAGGAACAGAAGGTGAAGAAAAAGGCATCATGGCTCGAGAGGATGAGGGCCAGTCTACAACCGAAGTAGATGATAGTTTAGTCCAAGTCGAAATAGGGATTTTGTGAACTTCCTTTGTTTAGTTTTTAATGGACAGAGTTAATTACGATTATGTATCCGAACATTTGTTTAAGAACTTGCTAATCGAAAAAGTTATTTCAAGTTTGTCTGCTTGTAATCCTGTTTTAGTCGAAGAATTTAATACAAATGCTAATAGTAATGTAATTGAAGGTTTTGAAACCGAAGGAAACCTTTCGGCTGAAACGTTCGAACATGGGGTTATGGAACCTGATGAGAATATCAGGAAGGATATCCAAGACCCTCTAAAGGAAGTCAATCTTGGAATGATAGAAGATCCAAGAATGACTTATATAAGTTCGAAATTAGATCAATTCGAAAATGAAAAATTGATCGGAATCTTACATTAGTTTAAAGATTGTTTTGCATGGGCGCATCACGAAATGCCTGGAATGCCTGGGGTAGATATGAATATAGCTTGACATGAGTTGCCAATTAAACCTGGTTTTAAGTCAGTAATACAAGCACCTCGTCGACTATCTCCAGATTTGATGGGTGCAATTAAAGATGAGATTGGAAAATTGGTTGAAGCCAATTTCATAAGACCAACTCGATACGTCGAATGCCTGGCAAATATAGTCCCAGTAATCAAGAAGAATGGGAAGATAAGGGTCTGTATTGACTTTCGAGATTTGAATAAAGCCACACCTAAAGATGAATATCTTATGCCCATGGCTGACGTCTTGATTGACGCAGCTGCAAGCACTACCACAAAAAAGTCCTATTACAGCGCACCTATGACAGCGGTTTTGAAAACTGCTGTAAAAAGTGGCATTCGGTTCGGACCTATGACAGCGGTTCGAGCCAAAACGCTGGCATAGGTTTCAGAAAAAAAAAAAAAAAAATATTTTGAATGTGGCAGCGGTTCGGCCAGAACCGCTGCCAAAAAGCACACGTATGGCAGCGGTTCGGCCGAACCGCTGCCACAAAGCGCACGTATGGAAGCGGTTCGGCCGAACCGCTGCCAGAAGTGTACTTTGTGGCAGCGGTTCTAGCCGAACCGCTGCCAGAAGTGTACTTTGTGGCAGCGGTTCTAGCCGAACCGCTGCCACAAACAGACATGTGCCAGCGGTTCGACCGAACCGCTGGCACAAGGGCCGGGTTTTCTACAACCCGGCCCCCCTCACTCTCACTCTCACTATCACTACATCTCACCTACTCACTCTCTCTCTCTCTCAACTCTCTCACCACCACCACCACCACCACCACCACCATCACCACCACCACCACCACCACCACCTCCACCATCGCGAGACCACCGTCCGCCGCCCCCTAGATCTCTTTTTCTCTCTCTAGATATCTAGCCCTCTCTCTCGGTTTTTCTCTCTCTCTCTCTCTCTCACCACCACCACCACCACCACCACCATCACCACCATCCGCCGCCCCCTCCCGTTTTCTCTCTCTCTCTCGGTTTTTCTCTCTCTCTCTCGATTTTGCTCTCTCTCTCTCGGTTTTTCTCTCTCTCTCTCTCTACCACCGCCGCCGCCGCAGCCGACCTCCGCCGCCGCCGCCGCCGACCTCCGCCGCCGCTGCCCCTGCCGCCCACCTCCGCTTCCGCCGCCGTGGTCCATTTAGTTTTGGTATTTTCTTTTAGATAAATATAAATATATATATATATATACACACATACATAGAGTATGTATAGATGTATGTATATGTGGGTGTATGCATATATGAGTGTATGTATATATATTTGTGTATGTGTGCTTGTATTTGTGTATATGTGGGTGTATGCATATATGAGTGTATGTATATATATTTGTGTATGTGTGCGTGTATTTGTGTATGTGTGGGTGTATAAAAATTTAAGGGAACTAGGAATTTGACTGAATTTAGTATTAATTTTAGTTAGTCGGGTGTTAATTCCGTTTGATTTGAGATTAAATTGTGGTTATTTGGTGGTTTAGGGTACATTGATCCAACTGGTGATCTATATTTATACTTAGTTGCTGAAAATATAATGTTTTATCTATAGTTTTATGTGATTTATGTGATCCGACTGGTGATCAATATTTGTAGTTGCTGAAAATATAATTAATTAAGATTGAAATTGGATTTTAGCGGATCGTCAGATTCGAATTTTGTTGGATTCAACCTAACCGGGTGAAGATTAAGTCGAGAACTTGGTAGTAATTTTTGCGTTGTTACTCTGCTGAATTTTTTCTAGAATATGGGAAATAAATTAAAATACAAATTATTTAATTAATTTAACTATCAACTGATGATAAAATTGTTTAATTTGATTAATTTAGAATCAAAATGGATCGAAGTTGGATTTTAGCAGATCGTATGTCGGAACAGTATGAGAAAGGTGTGAAAGAGTTCATAAAGTTTGCGGTTGACCATGCACCAGATCGAACTAGGATCACTTGCCCGTGTTTACGTTGTTGTTTTGGAAAGAGAATTAGTCCACGTGAGTTGGAAGATCATTTGGTGTGTAATGGAATTGATAAAAGCTACAAACGTTGGACAAGACACGGTGAAAGCAGTGTCCCGTTGGATGATTTGGGTGGTACATCATATCCATCACACGATTTCAACATGAATGATTATGAGCCTGATCGTTTGGAGGAGATGACAAATGTGATTGAGGAGGATTTGCGAAATTGTCCTAAAATGTTTGACAATTTGACAAGTGATTCAAAGACACCACTGTATAGTGGTAGTAAATTCACGAGATTGAAAACAGTTCTTAACCTATACAAGTTAAAAGCCAACAATGGGTGGAGTGATAAGAGTTTCACAGACTTGCTTGGTTTATTAAAAAGCATGCTACCTGAGGATAATGTGTTACCTAATCGTACTTATGAGGCTAAACGGATGTTAACCTCAATTGGCATGGGATATGAGAGGATACATGCGTGTCTCAATGATTGCGTATTATTTAGAATTGACTATGCATCATTGAAGGCCTGTCCAAAATGTGGCGCCTCACGGTACAAGAAGAATGGATCTACGCCTGTCAAAACCATGTGGTATTTGCCTATAATACCACGATTTAAACGCATGTACAGTAGTAAAGAGTTAGCCAAGGACTTGACATGGCATGCTGATAGAAGGTTTGAAGAAAGGATTGAAGATGACAAGATTCGACATCCCTCAGATTCTCCTCAATGGAAAAAGATTGATGATGATTTCCCTGAATTTGGTGAAGAATCAAGAAACCTGCGCCTTGTATTGGCTACAGATGGCATGAACCCTCATGGCTTGCAAAGCAGCTCACATAGTACATGGCCGGTGATTTTGATGATCTACAACCTTCCCCCATCGCGATGCATGAAGCGAGAGCATATAATGATGCCTATACTCATTTCTGGGCCGAAACAACCTGGAAATGATATAGATGTCTACTTGACCCCTTTAATTGAGGATTTGAAGGTGTTGTGGGACACCGGTGTTCAAGTATATGACGGGTTGAGAGAAGAAAATTTTAATCTCAGAGTCATGTTATTTGGAACAATCAATGATTTTCCGGCAAGAGCAAACCTCGAGGGATATGGTGTACATGGCCAATGTGGATGCCCCATATGTGTGAAGAGTACAGATCAATATCGATTGACACACTCCCAGAAATATGCATTCCAAGGGCATCGGAGATGGCTAAATCGGAACCATCGATATCGTCGGTGGAAGAAAGCTTTCAATGGGAATATAGAAGAAGGTCGAGCTCCTAAGTGCTTAACTGGTGAAGAAGTGTTTGAAAATGTAAGAGACTTGGAGGTTAAATTTGGAAAGACTTTTGCATGTGGCCTTGCAAAAACTGGGTGGAAAAAAAAGTCAATTTTCTTTGAGTTGCCGTATTGGACGTCTTTACATGTTAGACATTTTCTCGATATAATGCATATTGAGAAAAATGTATTTGATAGCGTCATTGGAACACTTCTAAATGTGCCCGGAAAGACAAAAGATGGCGTAAAGGCACGGTTAGACTTGGTTGAAATGAAGATAAGAGGAAAATTGACACCAACAAATAAGGGGAAACGTACTTATTTGCCTCCAGCAGCTCACACTCTAGCCAGGAAAGAAAAAATTGCATTATGTGAGTTTCTTAATGGAGTGAAAGTTCCAGAAGGGTATTCTTCAAACATTAGCAGTCTTGTATCAATGAAGGATTTGAAGCTAAAACACTTGAAGACTCACGATTGTCATGTAATCATGGATCATTTGCTACCAATTGCTATACGGGCCATTTTGCCAAAAAAGGTGAGAGACACGATAACTAAATTGTGTTTCTTCTTCAAAGCAATGTGGAGCAAGGTGTTTGATCCTGAGCAATTTCCTGCACTTCAAAAACAAATTGTCATCACTTTGCGTGAGCTTGAAATGTATTTTCCACCTGCTTTTTTTGATATAATGACTCATCTTCCCATTCACTTGGTTAGAGAGACTCAACTATGTGGACCGGCTTTTATGAGATCTATGTATCCGGCTGAGCGTTATATGAAGGTATTGAAAGGCTACGTGAAAAATCGTAGTCGACCGGAAGGTTGCATTGTTGAACGGTACATAGTTGATGAAGCCATTACATTTTGCACAGAGTATCTGACAGATTCTAATGTTGCAGAGCTCCCAAAGTCTCATGTTGTGGGAGGGGGAACAGAAGGAGTCGGATTAATGGGAAAACAATTAGCTAGTGTTCATATTACACAAAGGGATCAGGCACACCTATATGTGCTCCACAACACCGATGAGGTTGACCCATATGTTGAAGAGCATAAGAACCAACTTAGGAGATTCAATCCAATTAAAAATGAGAGTTGGATTTCAAGAGAGCATAATAAGAGTTTCATCGATTGGTTCCGAAAGCATTTTGAAGAAAAACAGAAAGAGAATCCACAGCTTTCAGTTTCAGATAAATTGACACGGCTGTCGATGGGTCCGGACAGACTAGTATTTTGTTATTCAGGTTATCGTATCAATGGTCGCACATTCTATACAAAAGACCAAGACGAACGAAGTACAATGCAGAATAGTGGTGTGAGTCTTGTAGCTCAAGCAATGCATATCTCAAGTGCGAAAGATAATAATCCTATCTATGCCGATTTATCATATTACGGGGTGATTGAACGTATATGGGAGCTTGATTATAGTTGGTTTCGGGTGCCTGTATTTGGGTGTAGGTGGGTTGACAATAAACATGGTGTCGATAATAGTGAAATAGGCTTCACTCGAGTAGACCTTGAAAGAGTGGGATACAAAGATGAACCTTTCATTTTAGCGTCACAAGCTAAACAAGTATTTTTTGTTACCGATCCTATTGATAAGAGGTGGTCCATTGTTTTATCGGCAAACAAAAATACATGTATTGAAGGTGATTATGAAGAAAGTGAAGATGATGGAGAAAACCCTATCTCCTTAGGTGATTCACAATCAATTGATAGTGACGATGACTTGGATATAAGTGATGATGAATTGTATATGCGTCAAGATCACCAAGAGGGGATATGGATTAATCCGTCAGTTCGTCGCCGTACTAAAAAAAATGGTCGTACCGATGGGAAGCAAAAGACTGCTAAGCCAACGACAAAAAGAAAACGATGAAAGGTATTAGAATTTATTTCATAATTGTATGATAGACTTCTTTCAATATTTATACTTAGTTGCTAGAAAATTTATATTCTTGAGATTTGCCAATTTTTGTGGAAAATTTAAGGGAAATAGGGGTTGATTGATTTTAAGGTTAATTTGGTTTAGCTGGGGGTTAATTATGTTTAATTGAGGATTAAATTTTGTTTATTTTGTGGTTTAGGATAATTTTGTTTATTTTGTGATTTATTACTTCTATTTGAAATTTATTATTGCCAAATGAATCTGCCAAATTTATATGAAGATAACTTCTGTATTTATTACGTCTATTTGAAATTTATTATTGCCAAATGAATCTGCCAAATTTATATGAAGATAACTTCTGTATTTATTACGTCTATTTGAAATTTATTATTGCCAAATGAATCTGCCAAATTTATATGAATCTAACTTCTGTATTATTTGTCTTTTGTAGGTCGATGGCTTCAAATCCTGATGGTAGTTTTCCCGACGATGATGTATATGGATCAGATAGCGGTCATGAGAAGGACATACGGAGAGGTGTCTCTGCTATGAAAAAAGTTGTCAATGCCAGAAGTAAAGGCATAAGGCTACCTGTCGGCTGGAATGACAGAGGTCAGCCAATTAACCCCAACAAATCAATATTTGTTGGGTATATAGGCGTGCAGGTTCGGCAGAAGGTGTCGATTGCCATTAGTACTTGGCGCAAAGTCCCGTCAGCAACAAAAAAAAACATTTGGGATGAGATGAAGGTAATTTGGATATTATCTTATTTGTAAGTGTTAATATATTATCATATTCTCTAAATTATAATTTTATATATACTTTATTGTTTGTTTTTTGTAGTTGGCGTTTGATATTGACGAAAGTCGACAAAAGTACGTACTAGCAGAAGCTGGGAGGCTAGCACGTAACTTCAGGAGCTACATAAGCAGAAAGTATGTGCGAGATGATGATGGAAATGTTAATGTCAACCCACCTCCACAATATGAGATATCCCAAGCCGATTGGGCGGCATTTTTAGAGGTTCGCTTAGGTGAACCTTGGCAGGTAGCTAGTCATTTTAATTTACAGTTTCATTTGTTGGTTATTGCGTTTATATTTAGCTAATAATTTGATAATGTAATAAACAGAAAATAAGCATTGACAATCAGGAAAGAGCAAAGAACCCTGAATATCCTTACCGGAAAGGGAGTTTTGGAGATGCTGTTGTGGAGCAAATGGAGGTATGTAGTTCATTTAGCAGTGAATCCTTACAATTTTTTTAATAATAATTCTATGTTAATGCATACATATATTTTTTAATGAAAATACAGATAAATAAAAGAAGGGATGCGGGATCCGATTGTACAGATGTGACACGAGCACTCGTGTGGAGGGTTTCGCGTTCCGATCCGACAAATCAAATTGATAACGAAAATGTTAGAAGAGTGGTGAATGAAATGGTGAGTTATTGGCAATTTTAGCTCTATTAATTGTTTTATTGAAATACTATTAAAAGCACAAGGTTCACTATTTTTTTTAATTTTTAAAAATATATCATTACAGGAGAGCATTTCACAAGAGAGCACTAGCCATAGTGGAACTTACACGAGTCGAGATGACCTATTGGCTAAAGCTATTAAAAGGAAAGAGCATCCGGGTCGCGTTAGGGGTGTTGGCTTTGGGGTCTCACAAAGAGACTATTTTAAGGATCCAAAGCCTGCTTCAGAAAAGGAGATGGAAAACTTGAGAAACATAGTGAAAAACCTCTCCGAAACTATGGTTGCCATGCAACAACGAATTGATGTTTTGGAAGCCCCTAGCTCGCGTCAGCCACATGAAGATGACGTCATTTCTTTGAAAGATAGCAGCCCAGAACCAGGTTATAAGATGCTTCCTGAGGTAAAATATTTGAACTTGTTTATTAATCATATAACTTGCGACTCTCTATTTTCTGTAAATCATACAAAACTTTCTAATATAATGTTGTATATATATATATACGTGTGTGTGTAGGGTATCACTCCATGTCAATTAGCACTTTCATCTCCATCATATCGTGTGGTGGCTAAAGGACAGCTATACAATCGATCAGAGACTGATAGAACACTTCACAACTGTCAATTAGCCACCAACAATGTGAAAGTGCGCATTGACACTGCAGTTGAGGCTAATACACTCCTGCCCGTCCCTCTCAATGATGAAATATTCTCCATTTCTCATGCGCTGGGTACCTTTGTTGCTTGGCCAGCGAGTCTTGTCATTGTCACTGCTGCACCGGTATGTAATTAATAGCTAGTCATTAATAAATTATAACAATTTGTTTGAGGTTACTAAATATACTTTGGTGTGTAACATTTATATTTTATTTTCTTGCTTAAACAGTCCAAATCATCTGCAAACCGTAAGTCAGGGACGTCGAAGCGGTCAGCTGTCAAAGGAAAATCTCAAGTGGCCGAGCCTGCAGGTGAAGTAGACATATGTGCAGATCTTCAACTAGATGGACTCCCTAATGACCTTGTATTTCTGGGAAAGTACACGAAGATGATGAAGATTGATGCCCAGATCAATATATATATGGACGAAGCCATTATGAATGTTTCATTTCCAGAGTTCATTGGGAGGGAGGAGATCTATCACCTTCTGTGTAGAAAAGAAATAGGAGCCTCTATCATTACAGCGTACATAAAGTAAGTTTTTTAATTATTTTATTACATCTAAACTACGATTATTTTCGTCACTCGAAATTCATTTTTTATGCTCAATTTAGGTGTTTGTGGTTTAACTACGTGATCCCCGAAGGAAAAGAAACAAGTTTCGGGTTCCTTAGCCCACATTCCATAGCTGCTCAAACAGACCCGTCAGTTCAACAAGTGCAGTACATAGCACGTGCTATGATGCAGAGTACACAACAAAATAAGTTATTTTTTGCACCTTACAACACCGGGTGAGCTACTAAAGACTCGATTTTAATTTGTAAAACTAGCTACGCAAAACAAATTTTCAACTATCTTTTGAATGTTTTGTAGGGGTCATTGGTTGTTGCTTGCAATTAATCCATTTAAAGAGATTGTTTACTATCTGGATTCTGTGCATGGTGAGCCGCAATACCGAGATGATATGATGCTAAAATTCAATCAGTAAGTTTTTCATTCAATCAATGTATCCATTATATTTAATATTTTTTTAAATTGTATTTATTTCACATAATTTCTTGTTTTTAACATATTTTCTTGTTTTTTATATTTTTTTATAGAGCTGTGCACATATTTCGTGCAAACTGCAACAACCAATCCAACAAATCCAAAAACTCGGACTGTAAATGGTTTACTATAAAGGTTAGCGTTTTCTAGGTTCATGAGATTATATATTCGTATAGAAGTTCGTCTTCTAATACAATGTAAGTTTGATTGCTTTTGTAGTGCCCCCGGCAGACCAACGAGGTGGATTGTGGCTATTTCGTTATGAGATTCATGAAAGAGATTATTAGCCACGGACTATCTATAATCCCAACAGCGGTATACATAATCCTTATATATATATATATATACTTAATTCTATTACTTTTGAAATTATTAAACCTTAATTGGTAGGTAATTGAAATGTTATTTCACTTTGCAATTAATCTCTATATATATACATATATCTTGCAGTACTTTAAGGATTGTCAATCCTTCTATACTGATGAGCAAATTGATGAAGTACGCTGCGAAGTTGCACGTTACATTTTCTTAGCAGCTCCTTAGAAATTAGGTAATTTAGTTTTTGTACATTGTGACTTGCTATAAATTGAGATTTGATTTATTGTATTTCGTAAGGTCATTAGTAATTTAATTAGTTAATTGTACATTTTGTTGGAGATTAAAGATGGTAATATTGAAGTTTGGGATGATGTTTGCTTATGTTGAATATGTTTTGTTGTTAGTTGAAATTTGTTGATTGGATCATTGCATATTACAGGCACTATCATGACAGCGCAATAAATAATTAAAAAAAAAACAGAAAAAAATACAGCGGTTCTGCAGAACCGCTGCTACAGTTCTCACCTGTGGCAGCGGTTCTGCAGAACCGCTGCTACAGTTCTCACCTGTGGCAGCGGTTCTGGGAAAACCGCTGCCAAAGGTCTCACCTGTGGAAGCGGTTTTGGGAGAACCGCTTCCACAGGTAAGACCTCTGGCAGCGGTTCTGGGAAAACCGCTGCCAAAGGTCTCACCTGTGGAAGCGGTTCTCCCAAAACCGCTGCCACAGGTGAGACCTTTGGCAGCGGTTTTCCCAGAACCGCTGCCAGAGGTCCACCTGTGGCAGCGGTTCTGTAGAACCGCTGCCACAGGTCCGTTATTTTTTTTTATTTTTTTGGTTTTTTCGCAGCGGTGTTCAGGAAACCGCTGTCATAGGTAGACCTATTACAGCGGTTTTGTAACCGCTGTCATAGGTCCACCCCTATACCAGCGGTACCTTTGACAGCGGTTAAAACCGCTGCCATAGGCCCAAAAAAACCGCTGTCATAGGTCATTTTTGTAGTAGTGAAGGCATAAAGTGATGTCCTTTATGGATGGTTACTCTGGATATTATCAACTAAAAATATCTGAAGTAGACAGAAACAAAATGGCATTTCGGTGCCCAAGTTCCATAGGAACTTTTGAATGGATAGCTATGCCTTTTGGATTAAAAAATGCCGGGGCCACATACCAAAGGACCATGAATTATATGTTTCATGACTTTATTGGTAAATCCCTCAAAATATATATAGATGATATAGTGGTCAAAGCCCAAACATATAAAGACCATTTGAAATCATTGACTGAAGCCTTCAAACGAATGAGGCATTTCAAGTTAAAGATGAATCCATTGAAGTGTGCTTTCGGTGTAGAAGCTGGAAACTTTCTAGGATTACTAATTCATAATCGAGGCATTGAAGTGGATCGAAACAAAGCGAAAGCTATCTTGGAGGCTAAACCTCCAAGGAATAAGAAAGGCTGCAACGTTTTCTAGGGCATGTCAATTTCTTGCGAAGGTTTATAGCTAATTTCTGGAAAAACAGAAGCATTCTCGCCTATCTTATGTTTGAAAGATGAGGATGAGTTTGTTTGGGGAAATAAACAGCAAGAGGCTTTCGAAGCCATAAAAAGCTATTTAATCCAACCTCCAGTTCTAATCCCTCCTCGAAAAGGAAAAAAGTTGAGATTGTACATATCCGCGACTAATCATTCAATTGGTTGCCTTATGGTATAAGAAGATGATAGAGGCTACAAACAGTCAGTTTTCTATTTAAGTAGGTTGTTAAATGATACAGAGAAAAGATACACCTCAATCAAAAAATGGTGTCTAAGTCTATACTTTGCATCAGTCAAATTGAGGCACTATTTCATTTCCTATTCGATTGAAGTGGTTTCATCAACTGACGTGATTAAATTCATGATTAATCAACCTTTGATGAGGGGGCAATTGAGCAAATGGAGTCTCAGTTTACTCCAGTTTGATTTGTGCTATGTGCCTCAAAAGGCTGTAAAAGGTCAAGTGATAGCCAATTTCTTGGCTGATCACCCTCCGATGAGAGATGAATTGCTTGAGAGTCTCGAGATTAATTTCATTGACAAATTCCCTTGGATTTTGTATTTTGATGGTTCGAGTACTCGAGACAGTGCTGGAATAGGGATATATATCATATCTCCATCAAAGTTGATCACTAAAATGTATGCAAAAATCGAGGGATTGCACAAATAACAGAGCAGAATATGAAGCTCTCATTTTGGGTTTAGAAATATTACTCGATATGGGTGCAGGAAATATCGAGATAAAGGGAGATTCCCAATTGATCATAAATCAAGTAAAGGGAATATTTAAATGTATCAATAGCATCGTATGCTCGAGCGCATCAACTGTTGAGTTATTTCGAGTCAGTAGAAATTACGTATGTGCCAAGGGAAAAGAATCAAATTTCCAATGATTTGGCCCAAATGGCGTCGGATTATAGGATTGATCCTGACTTTCTTGAGTCAACAATTCAACTCAAGACGAGAGTTCTGTTGCCCTTCGAACAAAGGGCGTTGCAGATGAATAAAATTGATATCTTCAAAGGAAAAGAAGATTTGCATCTCGAGATTATAGAATACTTGAAGAATCCAGCCAAAGGAGGATTCCCGAATAGGTTAAAACTAATGACCTACCATTATTTTTATGATGGGCAAGAATTATATCGAAAAGATTCTCAAGGGGTTTTATTGAAGTGCCTCGATTTAGAGGATGCTTTGGTTATCATGACAGAAACCCATGAGGGGATTTGTGGTGCTCATCAAGCGGGCCAAAAGATGAGATGGTTGATACATCGATATGGTTTTCATTGGCCCACTGTCCTTCGAGATTGCATAAATTATGCAAAAGGTTGCAAACAATGTCAAAAGTATGGAAAAGTGTTAAGGCAGCCTATAGTTGAACTTAACTCGATTATCAAGCCATGGCCATTTCGAGGGTGGGCTATAGATATCATAGGTGAGATAAAGCCAGCTTCTTCGCACAGTTATATTTTAGTAGCCACAGACTACTTTACCAAGTGGGTTGAAGCCAAGGCTTTCGAATATATCAATTCGAAGTAGGTGGCCGACTTTATTAAGGAATATATCATAACTCGATTTGGGATACCTGAGTCTATAACTTTTGACCAGGCTAGGGTTTTCAACAACACGGAAATGCTCGAATTTCTGAGTCAGTTTAAGATAAAGTTGTTGAATTCAACTCCTTATTATGCTCAAGCAAATGGACAGGCTGAATCTTCGAATAAATTGATTAAAGGATGTATCTCGAAAATGATACAAAACAATCCTAAAATTTGGCACGAGTTGCAAATTGATACTTTATGGGCATTAAGAACTATAAAAAGGATAGCCTAGGGGTCACACCTTTTCAATTGGTATACGGTCATGAAGCTGTTATCCCAATAGAAATAAATATTAAGTCAAAAAGGATTTTTGAGCAATCGAAACTCACACGAAAGGAGTATGTCGAGAATATGACCATTGAAAAATTAGACCACGAAATGATTTAAATAATGGCATTACAACAAATCGAACTTCAGAAGAAGAAAGTAGAGAAAAGCTATAATAAAAAAGTAAAGACAAGATCCTTCGAAGTGGGGGACTTAGTCTGGAAAATGATGTCACAAGAAGGCTCGAAAGATCATTTTTATGGAAAATGGTCGCCTAAGTGGGAAGACCCATTTTTGATCTCGAGTAAATTATCAGGTAACTTGATAGGAAATTTCATGTTAAGATTTTGATGATGACAATTAGAAATTTTGTTAGACCCCAAAGTTATGTACGCTTAAATTTCATAGATACTTGTATAAGCGTTTGAAAATTAGAAATATATAGGCTCTATTTTATCTTTTACTTTTGACATTCTTAGATCAAGAAGTCGGTTAGATTAAGCGGTTGATACTTTCTGAGTGAGCTTATCAAGACGGCGAAATCTGAAGACTTCAAGCGTCCAAGAAATCAATAGTGAATGAAGTTTGAAGAATTTTACTCTAAGCGCCTGACATGTTCTCAGTGAGGTGTCAAGTAACGAAGACTGAAGACTTCTCAAGCGTCTACACTTCTAAATGAAGTCTGAAGACTTTTCCAAGCGTCCAAACATTAAATAGTCCTCCAGATTAAATGGATCTTTCAGCCCATGAATGAAGTGTCTATCGGAAGGAGTTTAATGCAAATATTCTCAGAGCATTAAATGCCAACGGGCATTTATTTCAAATTGCATTAAATGCTGATAAGAGCATTAAATGTGATAAGCACTTTCAGACGTACGGAGAAGCCACCCTATTAGACTGTCAACTATTCAAAGACTGCAACACCAACTTTTGTGCAGCAGATTTTCAGGAAAAAGGACAAAAGTTGTTCACTCGTGGAAGTGAGAGACACGTGCCTTTGCATGTGTCAAACAGACACTTTTTCCAAGAATGCCTATAAATAGAACTTCAACAACAAGCCAAATATACAACAAGAACAATTATCAAGCAAAATTGTTGTTGCATTGAAGTCTCATTCCTTAAACTTTCAGAAAAGCCAGAATACTCAAGAAAATATTCTCTTTGCTTTTCATCAAATCCTGAGACAGTCAACGTAATATCTCAAACATTCTTTTTGAAGAAACTACACTACTATTGAGATATTTCAGTTGTCGGAAATTCATCAAAATCAAACAAACTCTTTTAGAAAAAACCCTATCCAAGCCTCGCGATCTGTGTAAAGTCGAAGTTGGATACTTGCCATATTTTTGGGTGAAAGAAGCAAGGGGATTGAAGTGATTTGGAGCAGAAATCTGTGTGATCAAGGAGCTCAAGTCATCGACATCCATCTCTCCCTAATTTGTAGAAGATTCTGTGTGATTATTTGAAAATCATTTTAGTGGATTGCCTCCAAGTGTTCGAGGAGAAGAAGGACATAGTTGGGATTACACCACCCAACGAACCTTACAAATATTGTGTCATTTACTTTTCAGTCAATTCTTTTATCTATCATATCATTGCATAAATTGATTAAGTAAAACACAATCAAACGCTAAGCAACTAAGAAACCTCTTGTGACGCTAAAGCTTTCAAAGAGAAGACTCCAAAAAAAGAAAATATCATTCCGCTGTGCTAACACTGATCAAAGAACTAAACGCTCAAACCTACTCGGTTAAAGTATTCGATTCTTGAAATCTAAGTTAACTTTATAAAAACAGTCTTCATTAGACGCTTCATCAAAGCGCCCATATTTTAAGTAAACGCTTAAGTTAAGCATTAGACTCTTCAAGCGTCTACCTTTTCAAGCGTCCAAAAACAATTTCAGTACGAAATCTTTTGAAGTCGAAAAAGACTTCAGGGTCTATTCAACCCCCCCTTCTAGACCCTTTCGTATGCCACTTGGGACCAACAAGTGGTATCAGAGCGGTTAAAATTGAAATTTTAAAATTTCCAAGCATAACTGCTTGTTTAGATCTTTTTCTTTCAAAATCTAGTTGCTTTTAAAATTTTCGATATGGCATTTGCTAAAGTTCCCAAACTGACTGAATCAAATTTTGACATATGGAAAGTCAAAGCATTTACATATCTCTGTTCACGTGATGATGACATGTGTGATATTATTTCAGATGGGTCAATCAAAATATACAAAGTTATCACAAGAGCGCCTGAAGCCACGGAAGAAACTCCTGATGGTTACGTTGAGAAACCAAAACAAGAATGGTCTCCAGATGAGCGTCGAAGAGCTAATTTGGACAATGTTGGTCGTAACGCTCTATATACAGCTATTGGTGATAATGACAACTTATTTAACAAGATCAAGTCTTGCAAAACCACTAAAGAAATATGGGATAAGTTGGCTACAATTTGTGGTGATTCAACTCAAATCAAAGAAAACAAACTTTCCATTGCCAAGGAAAAGTTTAACGGATTTAAGATGCTACCCAATGAAACTTTAGAGCAATTGGATATAAGATTTACAGCTCTAGTTATAGAACTTACATCGTTGGGAATGGATTTACAGAACCGAGAAATGGTGGTTAAAATCTTTAGAAGCTTACCAAGTAAATTCTTGATGAAGACAACCGCTATGAGAGAATCGAGTATGCTGGATCTCCTAACTCCAGAAGACGCATTTTCAGAGCTAAAAGCATTTGAGTTCAAGTTGAATTCTGCTAGTGATGTTGTAAGTAGTCCGGTGATTGAATCTGGAGCACTTATAGCATCAATCAAAGGTAAATCGGAGAATAAAGGAAAGAATTTAGATATTAATGAAGAAGAGTAGTTAGCTCTGCTGAATAGATTCAGGAAGTTCTTGAGATATGAAAAGAAAGGAAAAGGTTTCAATAATCAAGAACAAAGTTCATATCAAGCACCTTCTCCGATGCAACAACAGCTTCAAGCACCTCAATATTCTGTTCCTTCACCCCAAGCGCCTATTCAGTACCAAGCGTCTACTCAAAGTCTCCCAGCTCCAGTGGTCTCAAAACCACACATTGCAAGGTTAACAAATGAACAAAAGATGAAAACCAATCTTTGTTATAATTACAGGAAACCAGGGCACTACCAGGTAAATTGCCCTTATCCAAACGTATCCAAGCCCTCAAGGCAGGATTACTTGGATAGAAACCAATTCAGGAGCAACCTTCGTCAACAAGGTTTGCTAGCGGAATCAGAATCAGCATCCGCACTTGAAGATTTAGAATCATCAGAAGAAAGCAGTGATGATGATGAGCCATTAGATGACTTAGCGCTCATATGTCTCATGGCTAGAGATGATGAAGTGTCTCCTAAGGTAATCAATGAATTATCTATTCTCTTTCTTATGATGAATTACTTGACAAAGTTAAAGAATACTACAATGAATGTCAAGAAGCTGCCAAAATATATCAAAATGATCTCGCTATTATCTCATCACTCACAAGAGATAAAGTAATGCTCAGAGCAGAGTTGCGAGTTCAGCAACAGTGCATTGAGAAGAACCAATCGCTTGAGAGTGAAATTATTCAATTAAAAGGCGATCTTGATATAATAGTCAAGAGAGAAGCTGATTTGATTGTTAGTTTTGCTAAATCAGAGCAGCTCATCTCATCATTATCAAAAGCTTCTAGACAGTTGGATAATGTGACTGAAGTAACCAGATTATTTGGTGAGAAGACCGGTTTAGGATGCGATAAACTCGGTAAACAATCCAATCAATCTAATGTTACGGCAAACAACAAAGGAAAAGGTGTTATCTTTGTTGAAAAAGGTTCACAAGGTCAAACTCAAAATGAACCAAGTGAAAATGGTAAGAGGCCAAATGAGAAAGTCAAAGCTAACTCAGGCAAAGGTAAGGCTAAGGCAAATGATTCACAAAGACGGTTTTATCCAAACGCTCAAAAGGCTAAAGATAAGACGGACCACTGTGAATCAAGCGCTAAGCGTCCAACACCAAAAGTGCAACCCAAGCCAGCGCCAAGGAAATAGCAGCGTCAATATCCAAGACAGTCAAGATCATATTATCGATACTATGATGATTATGATTATGACTATTATTATAATCGAGGATATTATTATACACCCAAAAAGCACACACAACACGTTGTGAAACCCAAAAAGGCCAGTATTCCTACAATGAAGACTAGGCAAGTATGGGTTCCTAAAGTTCTAATTCAAACTAACAATGTTACTAACGTTGAAGGACCCAAGCAACAATGGGTACTGACACGCTAGAAGCTAACGTGCTTAGTAGCAAGTATACTAGTCGTGTAGTAATAAAAAATGGACAAAATAAGTCCGGGTTGTCGAACCACGGAGACTTGGATTTTTAGCTTATGATTTTCGAATAAACGTAAAGACAAATTAACGGAAATTAAGAGTAAAACAAGTAAGCAAACAAAGAACAAAAGAAATAAGAACAAGCAACGGATTGAAACTCAAGTGTGAGAAATAGGCTAAGGCACATGCAAGACTTGATTTGATCCATATTCGCTCAAAGACTCTTGTTGAATTATTAGACCTAGTTGCTATGGTGAAAACTCCTGAGGTAAAGAATACCCGATGTCTCGCAATATACTCCTACACTTAAGCGGTGGTTTCCTAACTATGTCTACCCGGAAATCTAACCTCTAAGCATGCATTAAGGAACTAGAGTTTACTCGATAAGAATCGAACGACTTCACCCGGGAGTCTTTACCTATGTCTAGGGCAACTCCTATTTGATCGGTGATGCTATGAATTTCTTGCGCCCTAACTTAACTCTTTCTCAAGATACTAAGCTAGGCAATTGATAAAACATATGGTGATCAATCACATGTAAGGAGTATAAGCACAAATTCATAACACATAGCAACAAAGGAATTAATTCAACAATTATCAATAATTCGAATAAATCACAAATCAATTCTTACAAGGCCCTAGCCATATAAATTTAGCCCATAACTATCAACATAGAAGAATTCAACATGTTCTTATACATAAATGTAAACATCAAATGCAATGAACAATGAAAGAAACTCCCTATAAGGTTGAATGGCAATAGATCTTTTGATGTAGCTTCAATCCTTGGCTCTTATCCTCTTCTTGCTCTTCAAGATCAGTGATAATGGCCCAAAACCCCAGAAAATGCTCCCAATTCCCAAGATTCAGAACCCACAAAATGAATTGAAAAATCCTATTTATAGTTCCAAAATTCTGTTATCGCGGGGCCTGGGCGCGCGTTGATCGGCGCCTAGGCGTCGCCTATGTGGCGTGTCTTTCTTGGGACAAAAGTTCCGGGGCGCCCAGGCGCGCGATATGTGGCGCCTAGGCGTGGAGGTTCAGGCGCCTAGGCGCGAAAGTGCGAAGCTTTGATTGTTGTTTGCTGGGTCGCGCCTGGGCGCGAGAAAAATGGCGCCTAGGCGCCTCAGTGCGAAGCCTTGAGCAGCGTTGGGTAAATGAGTCGTCTTTTTGCCCTTTTCTTCGTCCATCGCGCTTACTACCTGAAAGCACTTTACACACATATTAAACGCACGAGTGGCACGAAATAACGATATATGGGCCTGAATTGTCATTAAAAGGACCTAAAAACTTATGTAAAAACGACTCCTATCAGCCCCCCCAAACTTATCACTTGCTCGTCCTCGAGCAAGAAAAAGCACAAGATACGAACTCATCATCAACCACAGGGAAAAAAAAATAAAAAGGAACTACCTCACTCACTTTCGTGGAGTAAACGGTTGCATTTAGCGGATGTAACAAGCCTTTGAACCCTTGAGTTACCTCAAAGGACGAATTATAGTCTCGTGAGGGTTTGCAGACGATATACCCACAAAATCGAAAGATTTTCAACCCCGATTACTCAACGTAAATTACAATGATTAATAGCACACAATGGTATGAATTCATCTGTTTAAGCTCAAATTACAAATATATACACGTCACACACTTGCTCATGTTACGCCTTAACATCGAAAAGATCATCCTAAGGGTGTAGTGTAATAAATCTCAAGTATTATAGTCGAGTGGCATTCTTACCACTTTTCAAGCATTAACCCCATATTTATCAACTTTTGATTATTCACATGGTACGAGAATTGAATACAACTTCATAGCCACTTAAAAATTCATCACTTCATTCCACTCTCGCCTTTAACTTATGCACTTTCAACTCGAAACATTAGAGGCTAGACCATGTGCAATGTTCGATCCTCTTAGGCTTTCTATGACACCCTTGTAACGAGCTTTAGGCCAATAACTCCCAAACCAGACGGCTTTAGGGTATCAAGTGTAGAGACACTCCTAAGGGCTTAATCGCTCGAGTGTCAAAGGCCACAAAATCAAACTAGGTCCTTATTCATTTAACACTTGCATTGGCTTGAGCTTAGCTCAAATTAGCATAATAGTACAGTATTCTAGGCATGGTGCTCTTCGCCCCCAGTATCTATTAAGCCTGACTTTTGTAGTCATACCAATGTTCAACCTCTTTTTATTATTATTAAGCATACGAAGTTAACGTTCTCAACTCATAACACATGTGAAAATTCTAAGTTGATATTTTCGGGATCAAGCCTTTAAGTGTTTCAAAATGGTTGTCCACTCAACTCCTCTACCCTCGATTTATGTACATATGTGAATCATCTTAAAGACAATCTAATCACGTTTAGGGTCCTACAAGCAAGGAAACAATGTGTATAGCCATTAAAAACCAAATTGATAGAGAAAACATACCATGTATTCAAATTAACCATGCTCAATGCCTCAAGTGAAGGGTTGAAATTCTATCCAAAAAATAAAATAAAATTGCACACATTTCACATGTAGAGGTACAACACCCCCCCAAACTTGGACCGAAATATGTAAAACATGAATAAACATGACTATAATGGATCGAGTATACCCCCCACACTTAGCATGAACATTGTCCCCAATGCTCGAAAAGAGAAGGGCAAAGTACACGTCACCATAGGGGTGCTGAAAAGCAGACCCGAGTCCTCGACTGCAAATGTGTCCAAGAGTGGCAACAGCGGTGTGAGCAATGAATGCAACAACTACACATTAAACGATGCTAGCCATACGAATCATCAAGCATTGGATAGAAATGAGAAACAAAACACAACCAACAACAAAACACAAGACAACTAAAACAAACATGCATCTACAAAAAAAAAACGGAAGAAACGGAAATGAAATGACAAAAAAAAAAAAAAAACTTACAAACTCGGGTTGCCTCCCAAGAAGCGCTTGTTTATAGTCATTAGCTTGACTTTTGTGCTTTAAGGTTCAAATAGGTGGCCCCTTTCGAAGAACAATATCCTTGCCATTCCTCCTTTTCTTCTTATGTCCCACTTGCCTCCACTCATATTGCGGTGTTTTGCGATAAGCCCTTTGTGTCGGATTTGTCTTATCGATTTCACAAACACGTATATGTGGTGGAATGTACTTCATGCAAAAATCATCTTTTCTCACCTTGCCTTGTTGCTCATTGGGGACCTCATCCTCCACCGTAAGAGTGCCCTTAGTCTTACCAAGTGTGCATTGCTTATCAAACAAAAGGTGAATAGCATCGACATATAAACAAGTAAGATCAGCCATAGGCAGTTGCATGTCATGATAAACATCAAATATCACCTTTTTATCACCCACCTTCAATGTCAATCTACCCTTTCCCATGTCGAGCTTGACGTTGCTAGTGGCTAGGAAGGGTCTTCCTAGAATCAAGGGGACATCAATGTCACTATCCATTTCGAGAACCACGAAGTCGACCGGATAGAAGAACTTGTCAACTTGGACGATGACATCCTCGATAATGCCCTTTGGTTTCTTGATAGAGCGATCCGCCAATTGCACGGACATGGATGTTGGTGTAAGATCTCTAAGGCCTAGCTTCTTAAAAATAGAATAGGGAAGAAGGTTGATACTTGCTCCCGAATCACAAAGAATTTTGTCGAACTTGAGATAGCCAATAGTGCACGGTATTGCGAGACTCCCGGGATCTTTGAGTTTAGTTGGCAATTTATTGAGCAAGACGGCGGAACATTCCTCAGTGAGACATACCGTCTCCTTTTCCTCCCACTTCTGTTTGTTAGATAGTATGTCTTTGAAGAACTTCACATAATTCGGCATTTGGAGAATGGCATCAATAAATGGAATGTTAATCCTCACCTCACGAAGGATTGCCAAAATCCGAAGAAAGCTCGGATCCATCTCCTTCTGCTTCTTTTTGTGTGCATTTGGAAAGGGGAGACGAATCTCGATAGGAGGAGAAGGCGTCGGAGTGGAAGAATCAAAACCGGGTGAAACAGGAGGCGGAGCCTGGGCGTGCATCATGGGGCGCTCGGGTGCGGAACTGCGAAGTGATTTGTCCTGCAGAGGTGAAGGCGGCGCCTAGGCGCCGTCTGATGGGCGCCTAGGCGTGGTACTGCGAAACTCCTGTTCAGAGCAGGGGAGATCTGGTGCCTGGGCGTGCAACATAGGGCGCTCAGGCGCGGGACTACTGGCAGTTTCATTCTCTAATTGTTTTCCACTTCTCAATGTTATGGCATTGCATTGAGCCTTCGGGTTTTTCTCCGTGTCACTTTGTAGAGTCCCCGGGGCTCTACCATTCACCGCATTGGAAATTTGACCCACTTGAGTTCGCAAGTCCTTCAGTTCCATAAACATGTCCTTCATCATACCCCAAAGTTCGTTGAACGACGTATCGGATTTCTTCATGTGAGCATCGAGTCTCTCATCGGTTGTGAGAGGTCGCATTTGCACTTGACCTTGACCTTGTCCATTGAAGTTGCTTTGTCTCGGGGTTGGGTTGTTGAAAGGTGGTCGTGGAGCTTGCTAGGTCCCCGGTTGTGCGTTTTGTGCGGGGTTGGGTCTTTTTGAAAAATTCTCGGGTACATGAAAGTTCGCCCGAGGTTGATTGTGATTCCCCACATAATTGACGTTGCCAACCTCTGGTTCCAAGGCTACTACTCCCTCAACTACTTCCTCAATACAAGCAACCTTTTTAGAGGATGAGGCCTCTTCATCGTCGGGGTAAAGCTCGTCTTCTCGGGCCAACTGTTCTATTTTGTCCCATACACTTTGACAGTCTAACCCAAGGAGGTCTCCTCCCCCACCCGCGTTGAGTCTATTCGGAATACGTGACCGAACCCTATCATAGAAATGGAGTACTTGTTCATTCAACCCAAAATTATGATCGGGGCATTTTCGGAGCATGCCCTTATATATAGCCTAAGCCTCGGCTAAAGACTCATTGCTCCTTTGCCTAAACCCTTTTATATTACTCCGGAGCTCATTGATTTTGGAGGGTGGAAAGAATTTATTTAAAAAGGCATCGACCAACTCACCCCATGTCGTAATAGAGTGTGGAGGCAAGGATTTGTACCATGTTGTCGCCCTATCCTTTAATGAGAAATGGAAGACTCTTAGACGAATCGCATCAAGATCCCGTGGGTGATATTGAATGGTCACAAGAGCATCGTCTATAGTCTCTAAATGAGCGTGAGGTGATTCGTCCGGTTCTCCATAGAAAGGTTCTCCTTGCACCATACTAAAGATGTGAGTCGGAATGTGGTAGTTTGGTGCGAAGAAATTAGGCAAGACTACGGGCCCCGGAATGGCATGGACCCTAGGTGGTAAGCTACCCCAAACCGAAGGTAATTGTTGAGGAGGTGCCGCTTGCAAGGCTTGTAGAACACCTTGGAACCACTCCCTGTTTTCCGGTAAATTCATATTAGGAAAATTTCCATTCGGCTTTCGGTTGAGATTATTGGCCATTTCCCTTGTTCGCCTACTAGCCCGAAGAACTCGTTCAATTTCGGGCTCCAACTCGTATAGAGGCTCGTTTGAGGATTGGGTCATGCACCACACAAGAACCTAACAATTTAAACACAAGAACGAAATTAGACTTAACACGAAAATAAAAGAAAAGCAAGAAGTAAAGAAAAGACTAATAATTATGAAAACGTAAAAGAAAACAAAAGCAAAAATGAAAATCAAAAACTCAAAATAAACAAGTCCCCGGCAACGGCGCCAAAAACTTGACACGCTAGAAGCTAACGTGCTTGGTAGCAAGTATACTAGTCGTGTAGTAATAAAAAATGGACAAAATAAGTCCGGGTTGTCGAACCACGGAGACTTGGATTTTTAGCTTATGATTTTCGAATAAACGTAAAGACAAATTAACGGAAATTAAGAGTAAAGCAAGTAAGCAAACAAAGAACAAAAGAAATAAGAACAAGCAACAGATTGAAACTCAAGTGTGAGAAATAGGCTAAGGCACATGCAAGACTTGATTTGATCCTTATTCGCTCAAAGGCTCTTGTTGAATTATTAGACCTAGTTGCTATGGTGAAAACTCCTAAGGTAAAGAATACCCGATGTCTCGCAATATACTCCTATACTTAAGCGGTGGTTTCCTAAGTATGTCTACCCGGAAATCTAACCTCTAAGCATGCATTAAGGAACTAGAGTTTACTCGATTAGAATCGAACGACTTCACCCGGGAGTCTTTACCTATGTCTAGGGCAACTCCTATTTGATCGGTGATGCTATGAATTTCTTGCACCCTAACTTAACTCTTTCTCAAGATACTAAGCTAGGCAATTGATAAAACATATGGTGATCAATCACATGTAAGGAGTATAAGCACAAATTCATAACACATAGCAACAAAGGAATTAATTCAACAATTATCAATAATTCGAATAAATCACAAATCAATTCTTACAAGGCCCTAGCCATATGAATTTAACCCATAACTATCAACATAGAAGAATTCAACATGTTCTTATACATAAATGTAAACATCAAATGCAATGAACAATGAAAGAAACTCCCTATAAGGTTGAATGGCAATAGATCTTTTGATGTAGCTTCAATCCTTGGCTCTTATCCTCTTCTTGCCCTTCAAGCTCAGTGATAATGGCCCAAAACCCCAAAAAATGCTCCCAATTCCCAAGATTCAGAACCCACAAAATGAATTGAAAAATCCTATTTATAGTTCCAAAATTCTGTTATCGCGGCGCCTGGGCGCGCGTTGATCGGCGCCTAAGCGCCGCCTATGTTGCATGTCTTTCTTGGGGCAAAAGTTCCGGGGCGCCCAGGCGCGCGATATGTGGCGCCTAGGCGTGGCGGTTCAGGCGCCTAGGCGCGGAAGTGCGAAGCTTTGATTGTTGTTTGCTGGGTCGCGCTTGGGCGCGAGAAAAATGGCGCCTAAGCGCCTCAGTGCAAAGCCTTGAGCAGCGTTGGGTAAATGAGTCGTCTTTTTGCCCTTTTCTTCGTCCATCGTCGCTTACTACCTTAAAGCACTTTACACATATTAAACGCACGAGTGGCACGAAATAAATGATATATGGGCCTGAATTGTCATTAAAAGGACCTAAAAACTTATGTAAAAACGACTCCTATCAGGTACCTAAACAGAAATAGAACTTCCCTTTTTGATTGTAGGTGCCTAGAGCTAGAGCCGATACATCTGTATGGTACTTTGATAGTAGATCATCAAGGCACATGACTGGTTCCAAAGATCTTTTGATCAACTATCAAGCTGCCAATGGTCCTCAGGTCGTATTTGGTGACAACTCTTAAGGTAAAACCAAAGGTATAGGTACTGTGCATAGGGGGAACATCATGATAAGTGATGTTTATTATGTTGAGGGTCTGAAGCACAATTTATTGAGCATAAGTTAATTTTGTGATAAAGGCTTTGAAGTCATATTCTCAAGTGACTGCTGCCATATAAATGACGCTAAGACTAAGTCTACTAATTTGAAAGGAAAAAGAACTAACAACGTATATTTAGTAGATTGGGGTTCAACACTTGATAACAACCCAACATATTTTGTTGCTAAAAATGAATCTAAAATGGGTTGGTTATGGCATAGAAAAATGAATCACCTCAACTTTAAGACAATCTCTCAGCTAATAAGTCAAAATCTTGTAGAGGGATTACCAAATGGACCATTTCATAAGGATCGTCTTTGTGACGCTTGTCAAATGGGTAAACAAGTTAAATCATCGTTCAAGAGAAAACCTCATCTATCTACCTCTAGAATACTTGAACTACTTCACATGGATTTGTTTGGACGTGTTCAAACAATCAGTGTAAGCGGTAAGAAGTATACTTTGGTGATAGTAGATGATTTCTCTCGATTTACTTGGGTGGAATTTCTTTCATCCAAAGATGAAACATGTGACAAGTTAACAACGCTTATTCGGCAACTTCAAATATTGAAAAATCTTAAGGTTGCAAGAATAAGAAGCGATCACGGTACTGAGTTTACTAACAAGATTGTTGAGAAGTTTTGTGCAGAAAATGGAATACATCATGAGTATTCAGCTCCCAGAATTCCCCAACAAAATGGTGTTGCTGAGCGCCGGAACCGAACGCTTAAGGAAGCCGCTAGGACTATGTTAGCAGAATCCAAGCTCGCTCCTAGATTTTGGGCCGAAGCGATCTACACTACCTGTTACACTCAAAACCGTTGCATGGTCAACAAACAGCATTGTGGAAGGGACGTAAGCCAAATGTTTCATATTTTCACGTCTTTGGTTCTAAATGTTTTATCCATAATAATGGATCCCAAAGCCTAAAGACTTTTGATCCTAAAGCGGATGAGGGAATCTTTCTAGGCTACGTCAAGAATGAAAAGAATTTTCGCATTCTAAATAAGATCAAATCAAAGGTTGAGGAATCTATTCATGTCGTTTTTGATGATGCTAACCAAGAACCGAGTAAGGTTAATTTAAATGATGTAGGAGTTGAAGATCTATGTCATCAAGCGTCTAAGATTACTATTGATGAAGATACTGACGACGATGATGAGATCTTAGTGCCACCTCCTAAGATTTCTCATGAGATTACTCTAGATAATCATGTAAGAAATGCTGATGATCATGAAGAGAATGATCATCAAGAGCACACAAGGAATTGTGAACTTGGAGCGCCTACACAAGAAGGTAGTCAAGCGTGTGTTCCTCAAGCGCCTGTTCAACCTCTTAACCCCTTCCAACCAGACAGACTATGGCTGCGTGATCATCCACCTGAGCAGATTTTTGGAGATATTGAAGCACCTGTTAGGACTAGAGTCGCTACGTTCAATGAGGCTATGTTCGCAAGCTTTCTATCTCAAATGGAACCTAAGAAAGTGGATGAAGCGCTAAGCGACCCAAGTTGGATTGAAGCTATACAAGAAAAGCTTAATCAATTTGAACGAAATAAGGTTTGAATGCTAGTACCAAGACCAACTCACCAAGGAGTTATTAGAACTAGATGGGTATATAGAAACAAGATGGATGAGAACGGCATTGTGACAAGAAATAAGGCCAGACTCGTAGCTCAAGGATATTGCCAAGAGGAGGGTATTGACTTTGATGAGACATACGCTCCTGTCGCTCGTCTTGAAGCAATCCGCATGTTTCTAGCGTTTGCAGCGTTCAAAAAGTTCATGGTGTATCAAATGGACGTGGAGAATGCCTTCCTGAATGGTAAACTCCAAGAAGAAGTGTATGTGGAGCAACCACCAGGATTCATCAACAATCATGGTAAGGGTATGGTTTACAATCTAGAAAAAGCACTTTACGGGCTTAAGCAAGCACCCCGAGCATGGTATGACACTCTCTCTATCTTTCTTATTGGTAAAGGCTTTTCAAAAGACAGCGTTGATACAACGTTATTTAAAATTACCAATAACGAAGACATTCTCTTAGTCTAAATTTACGTTGATGATATTATATTTGGTTCTACTAACAAGCGTCTGTGTGAGAAATTTTCGAAAATGATGCAAGAACAATTTCAAATGAGCATGATGGGTGAATTAACTCTCTTCTTAGGATTACAAATTAAACAACTCCCTAATGGCATATTTATTAACCAAGCTAAATATACACGAGATATGATTAAGAAATTTGGTATCGAAAATGCATTATATTAAAAAATTCCAATGAGCCAAACGCTTAAGTTAGATAAAGATGAAAGTGGAAAGAAAGTTGATATTACTAATTATAGAGGTATCATCGGTTCACTTCTTTATCTTACTGCCAGCAGACCTGATATTATGTTTTCGGTATGCATGTGTGTACGATTTCAAGCTGATCCTAAAGAGTCACACTTAATTGCTGCCAAGAAGATCCTTAAATACCTGAAAGGCACACAGAATGTGGGCTTATGGTATCCTAGGGATTTTCCTTTTGAACTAATTGGTTACTCTGATGTAGATTTTGCAGGTTGCAAAATAGATCGTAAAAGCACTAGTGGTACTTGTCAATTTCTAGGTGATAGGTTAGTTTCATGGCATAGCAAGAAACAACAATCCATAGCTACCTCTACAGCCGAAGCTGAGTATGTAGCTGCAGGAAGTTGTTGTGCACAAGTATTATGGATGAGGCAACAACTTAGAGATTATGGAATAATCCTAGGTCCAACTCCCATTCATTGTGATAACCAAAGCGCTCTAGCCATGACTCAAAACCCTGTTCTTCATTCTAGAACCAAACACATTGACATTAGATACCATTTTCTTCGTGACCACGTTCAAAAGAAAGATATCTCCATGCACTTCATTGGAACTGACAAACAATTGGCAGATATCTTCACCAAAGCACTCAACGAACAACGTTTTCTCACTTTGAGAAGTGAATTAGGTATGATTGATTTAAACGCTTAATCATTTTGCATCATATTTCATTAGACATATAATTTAGGGGAAATCTACTTAATTTGTGTTTCAAAGATTTTTTATTGGTACAAGTTATCAAATTTAGGGGGAACCTTAAAATTGTACTTAACCGTATCTACAAGCGCCAATGATCAAAATTTTCAGATGCATGATTATCAACGCTCAGTATTACATATGCATAAAATATTTGACGCTCAAACATAAAAGTCTTTTCAATCCTAAGCGTCTAATTTTCATATATAACAGTCATATAAACAAGTGGTATCAGTTAAGCGTTGAATCAATTCCCATCAACTCTTAATATAAAAGTACTTTCTTTACAAGCCATGCATAAAGTTTACAAACTTCTTTCGAAGTAGTGGGTAGAATCAAAGGTCTAGTTTGTACTCTACTCGCACGCTTCTATCACATCAAACTGGCGGGTAATCAAAAGTTTCTTTTTCAAAATGACGTGTCAGTGTACAAACAAGCGCGTTCGTTACACTCTGAAAATGCCAAACGTTTTAAAAATCTTTTAACTCGGATGTCAAATCTTTATATATGAGAATTACCAAATGTAACTTCTCTCTATTACACAAAACTCGCGTCCGCGGTTAATGAATTTATGGCTGAGATTCAAAAGTCGTTACACGTGTCTAAATACTACAGAGACTAGAGAACACAAGTCTCAAAATTCTTTACTGTGTCATTTAAAATACAATTTCTGCAGAAAGACAATTCACTTTTACTCAAACATATTTGCAAAAAGTATTCTCTCTCTCTCAAAGCAAAAGAAAATCTCAGTTCATCTCTTTCACTAAAAATGGCACCAAAGAAATCTTCGTCTACTTCTGTTGAACTTAACATTAAGGTGACTGAAGGCCTTGTTGTCGACTGGAAATTTCTCTATGAACAATCTCAAATCAATCTAACAGACATGATGGACATGGTCGTCAAAGCTAGGCTCAAACCGTTCTTGACCCAATACTTCTATATGTTTCCGACTGAAGTCGATACCTTCTGGAAGACTGCTACACTTTCAGAGGACAAAAAGTCTATCTCTTGTCTAATTCCTTTATCCAAGAAGGAGTCTCCAAAGGAATTTATCTTGTCTGCTTCCACCATTGCCAAGAACTTCAATCTTCCAAATGAGGGTGAGGCATTGGATTGCGTTACAGTAAAATAGATCAAGGAAGCATGGACAACCATGAGTGCGTACGATGATGTACCCTACACTCAATACTTTGAAAAGAAAGACCTGGTGTCTAAATACCGACTATTGGCTGATTTCTGCAGCAAGATCATAGAATGCCGAGTGGAAACCTTTGATAAGGTGAACCCAGTACAATTTCAGATGATGACTGCTATACTCCTCAACATCAAAATCAACTGGAGTGAGTACATCTTTGGAAGGTTTCGGGACTGTTTAAGTGCCTCAAATAAACCTTATGGACTCGTTCTAAGCGACCTGTTGTACAAATCAAAGTGTGTATACTCGTCTGGCCTTCCGTTGAATAAGTCCAAATTGCTGGGAAAAAGGATTCTGAATAATCTCTTCAATCCTCCCAAAATTGGTGGTGCTGCTAAACCACTATCTGAGCGTCTGGAAGTACGTCAAGCGTCCGATGAAGAAGCGGAGCGTACAGTGCCAGAAGAAGCTGTGAAGCGTCCAGCTGCAACAAAGAAGAGGGCTCCCAGAAAGCCCAAGGTTCAATTTGTCCCCTCTCCTCAAAAGGTTAATGAGGAAACCGATGAGGATGCTGAGGACAAGTTACCTCTCAAGAGAAGGAAGCTGGCAGGGATCATCAAACAAATAGACTTCGAAGAACCAGCTGTTGATCCTTCCGCTCCACCGCTTAAGCTCGTTGAAGGAGTCAACGTAAAGAAAATTTTCAAGCGTTCCAGAACTAGCAAGTGTCGAGTTGCTCCTGTTCCTGAAGAGCCTGAGACTGTTGAGCCAAGCGCTCAAAGTATTGCTGTTGAGACAAGCTCTCAGGGTAAGTTTATTTCTTCCCACAGCTCTTTCGTTCCTACATCTGTAGAAGATCCTGCTCTTATAGAGGATGTTTCTCTCTTAGCTCTTATTCCAGCTGTGACTGAAGCGTCAACTGATGTCCATCTGGATGTCAATTTGACTGAAGTGGTGGCCATTGCCAAAGATGTTGTCAGAAGCATGCCTATCTCAGAGGAAGCTTCCCCACCACCAACTACATTGATTACAGCAGAGGCAATCTCAGAAGATCAGAGCATTGCTGAAGACGCTACAAAATCAATAGAGAATTCTCCTGTGCCAAGGCACTTCTTCAGTCTGGACCCCTCTAGAACAATTGATCACTCTGTCAATTTCATGCCTCTAGTCCCTGAAGAAGAATTCATTCCAGCTGGCTATAATGAAGAATGCTACATTGTCGCTGAAAATGATTTAGCCAAGATAATTGATAGAGATCAGGCTCTTGTGGAAATGCTGTTCAACAATG
The DNA here is from genome assembly GCA_019426215.1 of Buddleja alternifolia. NCBI lineage: Eukaryota > Viridiplantae > Streptophyta > Magnoliopsida > Lamiales > Scrophulariaceae > Buddleja > Buddleja alternifolia. The sequence continues at coordinate 8,654,981 of CM033408.1, forward strand.
AAGTTTCAAGCGTTGAATTTGCATACAACTTGGCACTCGCCAATGGAGATCCTCTACCTCCTACCCCAGCCTCTATATAGATATTTGAAAAACGGGGTACTGATAAAATTCCACAAGGGGATATGGACTTAGCTTACTTTCTGGATATGGGACGCAGTAAGCCTTCAGGTTTTGCTCCAAGAAACTACAAGATTAGGGCCTATGAACGTCTACCTGTGGAGTTTTTAAATCCTGAAGAGGAAATTTTAAACGAAGAAGGTTATTCTCACTTGTTGGTGTTAGGAATTTCATGATAGAAGTTTTGATGATGACAATTAAGTTTTTGTTAGACCCCAAAAAAGTTGTAAGTTTATTTTCGTAGAAAACTTGTATAGGCTTTGAAGCGTTAGACTTGTAATAGATTTATTAGGCTTTGTTATCTTACTTTAGAGTGTTAGGCAAAATAGTCTTAGGCTGAGCGTCTGATGATTTCTGAGTGAGTTTATCAGTGGTAAAGTTCGAAGACTCAAGCGCCTGATCTCAGAAGATAGATACAGTCTCCAAGCGTCCACTTTGGCCAGCTGTATCAAGCGTTACCTTATGGGACAGAAGTAATTTCACCTGAATTTACTTCTAAGTCCAGAAGGAGTTTAATGCAAATATTCTCAAAGCATTAAATACCAACGGGTATTAATTTCAAATGCATTAAATGTTGATAAGAGCATTTAATATGATAAGTAATGTCAGACGTACGGAGAAGCCACCCTATTGGACTGTCAACTATCTAAGACTGCAGCACCAACTTTCGTGCAGCAGATTTTCAGGAAAAAGGACAAAAGCTGTTCACTCGCGAAAGTGAGAGACACGCGCCAGTGCATGTGTCAAACGGACACTTTCTCCAAGAATACCTATAAATAGGACTTCAACAACAAACAAATATAGAGCAACAATTTTATCAAAGCCAAATTGCTGTTGCATTAAAATCTCATTCCTTAAACTCTCAGAAAAGCCAGAAACTTCAAGAAACATCCTAATTGCTTTTCTTATATTCCTGAGACAGTCAACAAACATCTCAAACATTCTTTTTGAAGAAACCAGATTCCTACTGAGATATTACCAAGTTGTTTGAACTTCATCAAAATCAAACAAACCTTTTAGAAAATCCCATCCAAGCCTCGCGATCTGTGTGAAGTCGAAGTTGGATACTTGCATCATTTCTGGGTGAAAGAAGCAAGAGGGTTGAAGTGATTTGAAGCAGAAATCTGTGTGATCAAGGAGCTCAAGTCATCGACATCCATCTCTCCCTAATTTGTAGAAGATTCTGTGTGATTCTTTGAGAATCATTTTAGTGGATTGCCTCCAAGTGCAAAGGAGAAGAAGGACGTAGTTGGGATTACACCACCCAACGAACCTTACAAATATTGTGTTATTTACTTTTCAGTCATTTTATTCATCTATCATATCATTGCATAAGTAAAACACAATCAAAAGCTAAGCACCTAAGAAACATCTTGTGACGCTAAAACTTTCAAAGAGAAGACTCCAAAATCATTCCGCTGTGCTAACCCTGATTAAAAGAACTGAACGCTTAACCTACAAGGTCAAAGTATTCAATTCCTGAAGTCTAAGTTAACTTTATAAAACAGTCTTCATTAGACGCTTCACAAAGTCTCAAATATCTTATGTGAACGCTAAGGTGAAGCGTCAGACACTTCAAGCGCCTATCATTTCAAGCGTCCAAATACGTTTAATACGAAATCTTTTTTAAGTCGAAAAAGACTTAAGGGTCTATTCAACCCCCCCCTTCTAGACCCTTTCGTATGCCACTTGGGACCAACAAGTGGTATCAGAGCGGTTAATTTTGAAATTTTAAAATTTCCAAGCATAACTGCTTGTTTAGATCCTTTTCTTTCAAAATCTAGTTACAATGAATGTCAAGAAGCTGCCAAAATATATCAAAATGATCTCGCTATTATTTCATCACTCACAAACGATAAAGTAACGCTCAGAGCAGAGTTGCAAATTCAGCAACAGTGCATTGAGAAAAACCAATCGCTTGAGAGTGAAGTTATTCAATTGAAAGGTGATCTTGATATAATAGTCAAGAGAGAAGCTGATCTGATGACTAGACTTGCCAAGTCAGAACAGCTCATCTCATCGTTGTCCAAAGCATCCAGAAAGCTCGACAATGTGACTGAAATAACAAGGTTGTTTGGAGAAAAGACCGGTTTAGGATGCAATGAATTCGGTAAACAACCAAACAAACCTAATGTTACGGCAAACAACAAAGGAAAGGGTGTTTTCTTTGTTGAGAAAGGTTCACAAGGTCAAACTCAAAATGAACCAAGGGACAATGGTAAGAGGCCAAATGAGAAAGTCAAAACTAACTCAGACAAGGGTAAGGCTAAAGCAAATGATCCACAAAGACAGACTCATCCAAACGCTCAAAAAGCTAAGGATAAATCTAGTCACTGTGAATCAAGCGCTAAGCGTCTAGCACCAAACGTGCAACCCAAGCCAGAGCCAAGGAAATACCAGCGTCGATATCCAAGACAGTCAAGATCATATTATCGATACTATGATAATTATGATTATGACTATTATTATAATCGTGGATATTATTATACATCCAAAAATTACACACAGCACAAGGTGAAACCCAAAAAGGCCAATATTCCTACTATGAAGACAAGGCAAATTTGGGTTCCTAAAGTTCTAATTAACACTAACAAGGATACTAATGTTGAAGGACCCAAGCAACAATGGGTACCTAAACAGAAATAGAACTTCCCTTTTGATTGCAGGTACCTAGAGCTAAAGTCAATACATCTGTTTGGTATTTTGATAGTGGATCGTCAAGGCACATGACAGGTTCCAAAGATCTTCTGATCAACTATCAAGCTGCCAATGGTCCTCAGGTTGTATTTGATGATAACTCCAAAGGTAAAACCAAAGGTATAGGTACTGTGCATAGGGGGAACATCATGATAAGTGATGTTTATTTTGTTGAGGGTCTAAAGCACAATTTATTAAGCATAAGTCAATTCTGCGATAAAGGCTTTGAAGTCATATTCTCAAGTGACTATTGCTATATAAACGACGCTAAGACAAAATCTACTAAACTAAAAGGAAAAAGGAATAACAACGTATATTTGGTAGATTGGGGTTCAACACTTGATAACAACCCAACATGCTTTGTTGCTAAAAATGAATCTAAAATGGGTTGGTTATGGCATAGAAAAATGAATCACCTCAACTTTAAGACAATCTCTCAGCTTATAAGTCAAAATCTTGTAGAGGGATTGCCAAATGGACCATTTCATAAGGATCGCCTCTGTGACGCTTGTCAAATGGGTAAACAAGTTAAATCATCTTTCAAGAGAAAACCTCATCTATCTACTTCTAGAATACTTGAACTACTTCACATGGATTTGTTTGGACCTGTTCAAACAATCAGTGTAAGCGGTAAAAAGTATACTTTAGTGGTAGTAGACGATTTCTCTAGATTTACTTGGGTGGAATTTCTTTCATCCAAAGATGAAACATGTGACAAGTTAACAGCGCTTATTCGGCAACTTCAAACATTGAAAAATCTTAAGGTTGCAAGAATAAGAAGCGATCACGGTACTGAGTTTACTAACAAGGTTGTTGAGAAGTTTTGTGCAGAAAATGGAATACATCATGAGTATTCAGCTCCCAGAACTCCCCAACAAAATGGTGTTGCTGAGCGCCGGAACCGAACACTTAAGGAAGCCGCTAGGACTATGTTAGCTGAATCCAAGCTTGCTCCTAGATTTTGGGCCGAAGCGATCAACACTGCTTGTTACACTCAAAATCGATGCATGATCAACAAACAGCATGGAAAAACTCCATATGAACTGTGGAAGGGACGTAAGCCAAATATTTCATACTTTCACGTCTTTGGTTCTAAATGTTTTATCCATAATAATGGATCCCAAAGCCTAAAGACTTTTGATCCTAAAGCGGATGAAGGAATCTTTCTAGGCTACGCCAAAAATGGAAAGAATTTTCGCATTCTCAATAAGATCAAATCGAAGGTTGAGGAATTTATTCATGTTGTGTTTGATGATGCTAACCAAGAGCCGAGTAAGTTAAATGTAAATGATATAGGAGTTGAAGATCTATGTCATCAAGCGTCCAAAATTACTATTGATGAAGATACTGACGATGATGATGAGATCTCAGTGCCTCCTCCTAAGAATACTCGTGAAATCAATCTAAATTATCATGTAAGAAATACGGATGATCATGAAGAGAATGATCATCAAGAGCAAAGAAGGAATCGTGAACTTGAAGCGCCAACGCAGGAGAATGGTCAAGCGAATGATTCTCAAGCGCCTGTTCATTCTCAAAACCCCTTCCAAACAGATAGACTATGGTTACGTGACCATCCACCTGAGCAAATCATTGGAGATATTGAAGCACCAGTTAGAACTAGAGCCGCTACATTTAATGAGGCTATGTTCGCAAGCTTTCTATCTCAAATGGAACCTAAGAAAATGGATGAAGCGTTAAGTGATCCAAGTTGGATTGAAGCTATGCAAGAAGAGCTCAATCAGTTTGAGCGAAATAAAGTTTGGATGCTAGTACCAAGACCAACTCATCAAGGAGTTATTGGAACTAGATGGGTATATAGAAACAAGATGGATGAGGACGGCATTGTTGTAAGAAACAAGGCCAGACTCGTAGCTCAAGGATACTGCCAAGAGGAGGGCATTGACTTTGATGAGACTTACGCTCCTGTTGCTCGTCTTGAAGCAATCCGCATGTTTCTAGCGTACGCAGCGTTTAACAAGTTTACAGTATTTCAAATGGACGTAAAGAGTGCCTTCCTGAATGGTAAACTCCAAGAAGAAGTGTATGTGGAGCAACCACCAGGATTCATCAACAATCATGGTAAGGGTATGGTTTACAAGCTAGAAAAAGCACTTTATGGGCTTAAGCAAGCACCTCGAGCATGGTATGACACTCTCTCTATCTTTCTTATTGGTAAAGGTTTTTCAAAAGGCAGCGTTGACACAACGTTATTTAAAATTACCAATGATGAAGATATTCTCTTAGTTCAAATTTACGTTGATGACATTATATTTGGTTCTACTAATAAGCGTCTGTGTGAGAAATTTTCGAAAATGATGCAAGAACAATTTGAAATGAGCATGATGGGTGAATTAACTTTCTTCTTAGGACTACAAGTTAAACAACTCCCTAATGGCATATTTATCAACCAAGCTAAATATACACGAGATATGATTAAGAAATTTGGTATGGAAAATGCATCATATTCAAAAATTCCAATGAGCCAAACGCTTAAGTTAGATAAAGATGAAAGTGGAAAGAAAGTTGATATCACTAATTATAGAGGTATCATAGGATCACTTCTTTATCTCACTGCCAGTAGACCTGATATTATGTTTTCGGTATGTATGTGTGCACGATTCCAAGCTGATCCTAAAGAGTCACACTTGACTGCTGCCAAGAAAATCCTTAAATACCTAAAAGGCACACAACATGTGGGCTTATGGTATCCGAGGGATTCTCCTTTTGAACTAATCGGTTACTCAGATGCAGATTTTGCAGGGTGCAAAATAGATCGTAAAAGCACTAGTGGTACTTGTCAATTCTTAGGTGATAGGTTAGTTTCATGGCATAGCAAGAAACAACAATCCATAGCTACCTCCACAGCCGAAGCTGAGTATGTAGCTGCAGGAAGTTGTTGTGCACAAGTTCTATGGATGAGGCAACAACTTAGAGATTACGGAACAATCTTAGGACCAACTCCCATTCATTGTGATAACCAAAGCGCTTTAGCCATGACTCAAAACCCTGTTCTTCATTCAAGAACCAAACACATTGACATTAGATACCATTTCCTTCGTGACCACGTTCAAAAGAAAGATATCTCCATGCACTTCATTGGAACTGACAAACAACTGGCAGATATCTTCACCAAAGCACTCAATGAACAACGTTTTCTCACTTTGAGAAGTGAACTAGGTATGATTGATTTAAACGCTTGATCATGAAGCATCATACTTTATTAGGCATATAATTTAGGGGGAATCCACTTAAGTTATATCTCACGATATTCTTTAAAAAAAAAAAAAAAAAAAAAAAATTTATTTATACTGGACCATAACTGTAAGCGTCAATGATAAAAAAAAAAATAAAAAAATTCAGATGCATAATCATCAACGCTCAGTTCTATGTTTGCATAAAATATTGAATGCTCAAAATATTGAAAAGACTTTTGACTTCAAGCGTCCATTTTATCAGCTAAGCGCTGAATAGTTTATCAAAAATTTATAAAATATTTTCGTTACAAGCCATGCATAAAATTTTCAGACTTCTTTCAAGGTCGTGGGTAGACTCAAAGGTCTATTTTGTACTCTACTCACACGCCTCTATCACATCAAACTGGCGGGTACTCAAATTTTTTAAAAATGACGGTTCAGAGATAGCACGTATTTGTGTACGTGTCAGTGTACAAACATGCGCGTGTGTTACACTCTGAAAAATACCAAACGTTAATTTTTTTTAACTCGGATGTCAAATCTTTATATATGAGAATTACCAAATGTAACTTCTCTCTTTTACACAAAACTCGCGTCCGCAGTTAATAAATTTATGGCTAAGATTCAACAGTTATTACACGTGTTTAAATCCTACTAAGACTACATAACACAAGTTTCAAAACTCTTTACTGTGTCATTTAAAACACAAACTCTGCAGAAAAAGTAACTTACTTTCTACTCAAGCATATCTGCAAATCTCTCTTTATCTCTCTCTCAAAACAACAGAAAAATCTCAGTCCATCTTCTTCTTTTAAAAAAAAAAAAAAATGGCACCAAAGAAATCATCATCTACTTCTGCTGAAATTACCATCAAGGTAACTGAAGGTCTTGTTATCGACTGGAAATTTTTATATGAACAAACTCAGATCAACCTGACGGACATAATGGACATGGTCGTCAAAGCTGGGCTCAAACCCTTCTTAACCCAATACTCTTATATGTTTCCCACTGAAGTTGAAACTTTCTAGAAGACTGCTACACTTTCAGAGGACAAGAAGTCCATCTCTTGTCAAATTCCCTTCTCCAAGAAGGAGTCTCCAAAGGAATTCATCCTATCTGCTTCCACCATTGCCAAGAACTTCAATTTGCCTAATGAGGGTGAGGCATTGGATTCTGTTACGTTGAAACAAATTAAGGAAGCATGGGCAATCATGAGTGCGTACGACGACGTTCCTTACACTCAGTACTTCGAGAAGAAAGACCTGGTGTCCAAATACCGGTTATTGGCTGATTTCTGCAGCAAGATCATAGAATGTCGCGTGGGAACCTTTGATAAGGTAAATCCTGTTCAATTTCAGATGATGGTTGCTATACTCTTCAACATCAAAATCAACTGGAGTGAGTACATCTTTGGACGGTTTCGGGACAGTCTAAGCGCTTCAAATAAGCCTTATGGACTCATCCTGAGTGACATCTTGTTTAAATCGAATTGTGTGTACTCGTCTGGACTTCCGTTGAATAAGTCCAAGTTGTTGGGAAAAAGGATTCTGACCAATATGTTCAATCCTCCAAAAGTTAGTGGTGCGGCTAGACCCCTATCTGAGCGGCTGGAAGAACGCCAACTGCTTGCTCAAAAGGCGGAGAGACCAGTGCCAGAGGAAGCTGTGAAGCGTCCAGCAGCAACGAAGAAGAGAGCCCCCAGAAAACCCAAAGTTAAAATTGCCGTCCCCTCTCAAAAGATTAATGAGGAAACTAATGAGGATGCCGAGGACAAGTTGCCTCTCAAAAGACGAAAGCTGGAAGGGATCATTAAGCAAATAGACTTTGAAGAACCAGCTGCTGATCCTCCCGCTCCTCCGGCTAAACTAGTTGAAGGAGTCAACATTAAGAAAATCTTTAAGCGTTCCAGGACTAGCAAGCGTCAAGCTACTCCTGAAGAGCCTGAGACAGTTGAGCCAAGCGCTCAAGTTGTCGTTGAGCCAAGCGCTCAAGATGTTGCCGTTGAGCCAAGCGCTCAAGTTGTCGTTGAGCCAAGCGCTCAAGATGTTGCTGTTGAGCCAAGCGCTCCAGAAACTGCTGTTGAGCTTAGTTCTCAGGGTAAGTTTATTTCTTCCCACAGCATTTCTATTCCTACATCTGTAGAAGATCCTGCTCTTATAGAGGATGGCTCTTGTTTTTCAGCTATAGTTCCAGCTGCTGCTGAAGTGTCCACAGATGTTCTGTTGGATGTTGACCTGACTGGAGTCATGTAGCTATCGCTCAAGATGTTGCCGCTGAAGTAGCTGCAATTGAACCTGAGGAACCTGCTACTTTAACAGAGGCACGTTCAGAAGTCAGAGCGCTGCTGAAGACGTTACAGCTCCTCGTCACTTCTTTCAACTCGATCCGCTGAAGACAATTGATCATTCAATTAACTAATGCCCCCAGCGCTCGACGAAGATTTCATTCCTGCAGGATATATATATAGAAAGATATATTGCTGCAGAAGCTGACGCTGCAAGACTGATTGACTTTGACAGCGCAATCAAAGCAACCGTTCTAGACAGACCAGGAGACAGACCTCCTAGATGTGCCGTGGATGTGGCTTACTATCTTGATAATGGCCACAGCAGACCAACTGGGTTCGCGCTAAGGGATTACACTGTTCGTGTGTATGATCCTCTCCGTCCTAGCTTTCTCAATCCCTCAGAGTCAGTCTTGAACAGAGAAGGTTACACACATTTCCCACAGACGGCTCACAGCGCTGAAAATCTTGCATCGGTCCGTCCTCTTAGTCTATGGAAAAATAAAGAGATTCATGCTGGTGAGCGCCTTGAATCGTTGACCGATCTGCTCCAGACTGAAGCTGATGCTTACTTTGACAGCGTCTGGAATGCCAACTATCAGCCTGATAGCACCGCTTTGAAGCCATAAGAGATATTCATCTTGAAGGCATTCGTGCTATGGTGACTGCTGGCACAGACTTCTGTATAAATGAAGTAAATGGGTTGAAGCGTACATGGGACATAAATACACCTTCCCAGAGTTAGTCCAAGCTCCCATCTTTTCGGCATAGGATGCATGACAAGAAGCGTCAATTCGCCAAGTATTGCCTCCTGAAGCGTCAACAAAGACTCGGACCTGTCAAGCTCCCAATTATTAGACATCAAATAGAACAATGTCTACGTCAAGAACTTCAGAGATTATCACTCACCCTCTTCGGTTTAATGCTCAAGCGTCTTCCAGTGGTACAGTTGGTGAACGGTGCTTAAATCTGCTCCAAGCCACTGTGAAGAAAACTTCAATCTGATGGTAAAGATTCTATCTCCCGTATCTCTCTTGATAAATCTTCACTGCCAATCTCAGATCTTGGAACGGCTCAGTGATCAATTCATTCAAAGATATCCACTGCTCCCTTCCATTCGCAGTGAGGTACTCAATCACTATGAGTATGTTCTCTCTCTGCTTGAAAGGAATCAAGAGCTCGCTCAAGCCATTTATCCGTATCTTGAAGAGTACTATGCGGACTGTGTGCCTACACATCGACGTCCTGCATCTCTTCCCTCAGATTGCTGATTGGATTTTCCAGAAATCACTGCACAGATTCACTATTCTCCATCGCTCAAGCGCCGTCACAAAGTTTTCCAGATCATGTGTGGATATCATTGGTCCAATGTACATCAGGGCCATTGATAGTCCTCTTCGCACATTTATCTCGGTACTTGTATGTCCAGGACCAGACATTGAACTCTTGGATTCTACATCCACCTCTTATGCCGACTCAGCCAACTGGAACTTCCATTCACTGACTTTCGCCAACTGAGTCAACGATTGAGGAAGCGGCTGGAGACATCTGAAGCGTCCAAATCTGCAGATACCAGTATTCCTGATGCTCCTGAACATGCTACCATTGATAGTGCTGAAGATCTTCCCTGATACGAGGTACTGTTTTGATCCAGCCTATCAAGTCCTTTTGACTCTCTCACAACATCATCACGGTTCAAGCGACCGCTCCTCAAGCGGTTCAATCAGATGAGAGTCAAGCCTTCGGTCCCCTGCTTAAATTGTTTTGGAGACAATTAGCGCTCAAGCTACTCAGAGTGAAGAATCTCTCCATTGGATTAAGAAAGACCCTGGCAAAGATTGAAACTCACGTAATGAGCGCTCAGATTGCTCATATGCGTAGTTCAGCTCAAGCGGCAGTGGTGAGTGCAAAAAAGACTTTCAAGAAATGCAGGATGCTGCCCACGCAACCCAACTTGCCATGAAAGAAGACTTGAAAAGCTCCTTGCAAACCTTGAGATCTCTGTGAATGACGCCACCACGCGCCTAGTTCTTGTATGCAGGAACGCTCGACAAGCCGGTTGTGAGGACATCACAGATTCATATCTCAATGTCATCAGGTATAGGTAAGTGTACTCACAAACCACTTCTAAAATATGATGATGGCAATAGGGGGGGAAGAGAAGAAGAAGAAGGAGAAAAAGCGGAAGGAAAGCGTCCAGTTCAAAAATTGAAGTCCTCGTATCCTAAGCGTCGAGTGCTCCTCTCAGTCTGCGCTAAATCTCAAAGGAAGAAGAAGAACTAGCGCTTCTAAACAGATTCAGAAAGTTCCTGAAATATGATAAGAAAGGAAACAGTTCTAAACATCCAGGACAAAATTCATATCAAGCGCTCGTTCAAAATCTACTACAATATCAAACGCCTCACTATCCTGCACCCTCCTCTCCAGCGCCAATTCAGTATCAAGCGTCTTCTCAGCAAGATCTCTCAGCGCCAGTGGTCTCAAAACCACGATTTGCAAGATTAACAAATGAACAAAAGATGAAAACTAACCTTTGTTATAATTGCAGGAAACCAGGGCATTTCCAAGTTAATTGCCCATATCCAAATGTGTCTAAACCCACAAAGCAAGACCAAACAAACAGAAACCAATTCAGGAATAATCTGAGGCAACAAGGGTTGCTAGCATAATCAGAACCATTCTACACACCTGAAGAGGACTTGGAATCATCAGATGAAAGCAGTGATGATGAGCCTTCAAGCGACTCAGCATTTATTTGTCTCATGGCAAGAGATGATGAAGCGTCTGACGATTCGCTATCTGAGGTAACCATTGAATTATGTCATCCTCTTTCTTATGATGAATTACTTGACAAAGTAAAACAATACTATAAAGATTGTCAAGAAGCCGCAAAATTATTTCAAAATCACCTTTATATTATTTCAGCGCTCAAAAGGGATAAAGTAACGCTCAAAGCAGAGTTGCAAGTTCAGCAACAGTGCATTGAGAAGAACCAATCGCTTGAGAGTGAAATTATTCAATTAAGAAGTGATATTGACATAATAGTCAAGAGAGAAGCTGAAGTAAGTGCTAAACTTGCTAAATCAGAGCAGCTTATCTCATCATTATCAAAGCTTCTAGAACGCTAGATAATGTGACTGAAGTAACCAGAGCATTTGGTGAAAAGACCGGTTTAGGTTGTGATAAATTTGGTCAAAACCAAAGCGTCTAAGGTTATACAAACCAACAAAGGAAAAGGTGTAACTTTGTTGAAGAAAGCTCAAACAGACAAACGCTGAATGAGACTCAGGATATTGGTACGAGATCAAATGAGAAAGTCAACACTGACTCAGGCAAAGGAAAGACCAAAGTGAATGATTCACAAAAGAAAGTATATCCAAACGCTCAAAAAGCTAAGGAAAACTTTCTACAAGTAAATCAAACGCTAAGCGTCTAGCACCAAAAGTGCATCCTAAGTTAATATCAAGGAAATACCAACGTCAATATCCACAAAGATCTAGATCATATTCAATACTATGATAACTATGATTATGACTGTGATTATTACTATAATACACTTAAAAAGCACACACAACACAAACCGAAACCCAAGAAGGCCAATCTTCCTGAAATAAAGACAAGGCAAATATGGGTTCCGAAAATTCTAATTCAGACTAACGTTACTAACAAAGAAGGACCCAAAACAAAATGGGTACCTAAGAAGAATTAGAACTGCCCTTTGAATGCAGGTACCTAGAGCCAACACCGATACCTCAACTTGGTACATAGATAGTGGGTCGTCGAGACATATGACTGGCTCAAAGGATCTCTTGATCAACTATCGTGCAACCAATGGTCCTCAAGTTATATTCGGTGACAACTCTAAAGGTAAAACTAAAGGTATAGGTATCATGCATAGAGGGAACATCATGATTAATGATGTATACTATGTTGAGGGTCTTAAACATAATCTCCTAAGCATAAGTCAATTTGATAAAGGCTTTGAAATTAAATTCTCTAGTGACTTTTGCGAGATAATCGATATTGAGACAGGATCTACTGAATTAAAAGGAAAAAGAACAAACAATGTATACTTAGTAGATTGGGATTCAACATTAGATAACAACCCTACATGCTTCGTAGCTAATAGTCAAAATGAATTGGGTTGGTTATGGCATAGAAAAATGAATCACCTCAACTTTAAGGCAATCTTCAATTAATATCGCTAAATCTTGTAGAGGGATTACCTAAGGGTTCCTTTAATAAAGATCGCTTATGTGATGCTTGTCAAATGGGTAAGCAAGTTAAATCATCTTTTAAGAAGAAACTTCATCTATCGACATCTCGAATACTTGAATTACTACATTTAGATTTGTTTGGTCCTATTCAAATCATGAGCGTTAGTGGTAAAAAGTACTCACTAGTAATAGTTGATGATTTCTCACGCTATACATGGGTAGAATTTTTAGCATCTAAAGATGAAACTAGTGCCAAGCTCACTTCTCTAATTCGTCAACTACAAAACTCAAAAGATCTAAAAGTGACAAGAATTAGAAGTGATAGAGGAACTGAATTTACTAACCATATTGTTGAGAAATTTTGTAAAGACCTTGGAATACTTCATGAGTATTCAGCGCCTAGAACACCTCAACAAAATGGAGTGGCCGAGCGACGGAACAGAACGCTCAAAGAAACTGCTAGGACTATGTTAGCCGAGTCTAAGCTGCCTCAAAGGTTTTGGGCCGAAGCTATCAATACCACTTGCTACACTCAGAACCGGTGTATGATCAACAAGCAACATGAAAAGACTCCATATGAGTTATGGAAGGGACGTAAGCCGAATGTTTCATACTTTCATGTATTTGGTTCAAAATGTTTCATTCATAACAATGGATCCCAAAGCCTAAAGACATTTGATCCTAAAGCGGATGAAGGAATCTTTTTAGGCTATGCCAAAAATGGAAAGAGCTTTCACATCTTAAATAAGATTAAATCGAAGGTTGAAGAATCCATTCATGTTGTGTTTGATGATGCTAACCAAGAACCGAGTAAGGTTAATATTAATGATGTAGGAATTGAAGATTTATCTCAACGAGCGTCACAAATCAATCTGTGTAATGACAGTGACATTGATGAAGATAATGAGATCATTGTACCTAATCCTAAGATTACTCGTAAGGGTATCAATAATGATATTGCAAGAAACGCTGATGATCATGAAGAGAATGTCCATCAAGAGCAAACTCAAACTGTAAACACTGAAGCACCTACGCAAGAAATTGGTCAAGCGTCTGCACAGCTTAATCAAGCGTCGGATCAATCTATTAAATTTGTTCCATCCAGACAGAAAATGGCTCAGAGACCATCCACCAGAACTAATTATTGGAGATGCTGGAGCACCTGTTAGAACTAGAGCCGCTACAATAAATGAGGCCATGTTTGCAAGTTTCCTATCTCAAATGGAACCAAAGAAAGTGGATGAAGCGCTTAACGATCCAAGCTGGATTGAAGCCATGCAAGAAGAGCTAAATCAGTTTGAAAGGAACGAGGTATGGACGTTAGTGCCAAGGCCAACTCATCAAGGAGTTATTGGTACTAGATGGGTTTATAGAAACAAAATGGATGAGAATGGCATTGTGATTAGAAACAAAGCCAGACTTGTAGCACAAGGATACTGTCAAGAAGAGGGTATCGACTTCGATGAGACATACGCCCCTGTCGCCCGTCTTGAAGCTATTCGCATGTTTCTAGCTTTTGCAGCATTCAACAAATTTACAGTATATCAAATGGATGTAAAGAGTGCATTTCTGAATGGTAAACTTCAAGAAGAAGTATATGTGGAGCAACCACCAGGATTCATCAACAACCATGGGAAGAGTATGGTCTACAAATTGGACAAGGCACTTTATGGTCTTAAACAAGCACCAAGAGCATGGTATGACACTCTTTCTATCTTCCTTATAGGTAAAGGCTTTTCAAAAGGCTGCGTTGACACAACGTTATTCAAAATTACCCATAATGAAGATATTCTCTTAGTTCAAATTTATGTTGATGATATTATATTTGGATCTACCAATAAGCGTCTATGTGAGAAATTTTCGAAAATGATGCAAGATCAATTTGAAATGAGCATGATGGGTGAATTAACTTTCTTCCTAGGATTACAAGTTAAACAACTCCCTAATGGCATATTTATAAACCAAACTAAATATACTAGAGATATGATCAAGAAATTTGGTATGGAAAATGCATCACCTTCCAAAATTCCAATGAGCCAAACGCTTAAGCTAGATAAAGATGATAATGGAAAGAAAATCGATATCACTAATTATAGAGGTATTATTGGATCACTTCTTTATCTTACAGCTAGTAGACCTGATATTATGTTCTTGGTATGCATGTGTGCACGATTTCAAGCCGATCCTAGAGAATCACACCTAATTGCTGCCAAAAAGATCCTTAAGTACCTAAAAGGCACACAAAATGTGGGCTTATGGTATCCTAGGGATTCTCCTTTTGAACTAATTGGTTATTCAGATGCAGATTTTGCAGGATGCAAAATAGATAGAAAAAGTACTAGTGGTATATGTCAATTTCTAGGTGATAGACTAATTTCATGGCATAGTAAGAAGCAACAATCCATAGCGACTTCTACCGCTGAAGCTGAGTATGTAGCCGCTGGAAGCTGTTGTGCACAGATCCTTTGGATGAGGCAACAACTTAGAAACTATGGAGTAGTCTTAAGTCCAACTCCTATCCATTGTGACAATCAAAGCGCCTTAGCGATGACTCAAAATCCAGTTCTTCACTCTAGAACCAAACACATTGACATCCGCTATCACTTTCTACGTGACCACGTTCAAAAGAAAGATATCTCCATGCACTTCATTGGTACAGAAAAGCAATTGGCAGATATCTTCACCAAAGCGCTCAACGAACAACGTTTCCTCACTTTAAGAAGTGAACTAGGTATGATTGATCTAAACGCTTAATCATTTGAAACATCATATTTTCTAGGCATAAAATTTAGGGGGAATTCACTTTATTTTATGTATTAAATAATTGACAATAAGTTATCAACTTTAGGGGGAACCTACATAGGGGGGCCCTTAAAAGAAAATAACTCTATTTAAGTGAATATGACCAAAAAAACGTTTTTCCTTGCATTGGTCATAAGTACTTAGCATTATACACTCAAATCATTCGGACGCTTATCACACATATCTTTCTTAGCGTCTGTGGTATTTTCAAAACACTAAACGCTTAAACTTATTCCCAGTCAAGCGCTTAGTAAAAGATATTTCATCTAGAGCATACCTTACCCGAAGCTAAACAGAACATGGTGGATTAGTCAATCAATGCAATTAATGCTGACTTGACATCCCTTATCTCTGTTCAAGAAAACCCAAGGGTACTCATTGATTTTTCAAAAAGCTGGTTCAGCTTATGTACACGTGTAAATACACTCACCATGTATTCTAGGCGAGTACATCTAACGCTGAATATTCTAAATTAACTCAAAAGTATATTGTCTTTATCGAAAATAGTGTCATTGCATACTTAGAAAAATAAGACAAATATTACATCTTTATATAAAAAGGGGGATTTGGGAAGAATTTCAAATTTGTCGAGCGTCAATATAAAACATCCTTACAAATAATAAAGTATGACGAGCGTCAAATTTCTGATAAAGCAAAATCATATCTACACGCTCCAAATAATCAAAAATTGGTGGGTACTTACATAGTTCATCAAAATGATGGCTCTCAAACAGTTTGTGATGGTATACGTGTCAACATTTCACACGCGCGTGTATCACACTTAAACTCTGAATCATCTTATTTCAAATCATCTTATTTCAAATCTCTACTCGGACGCGCGTGTATCACACTTAAACTATGTGGGAGTTACCAAATGTAACCGTGCCTACCTTTTAAAATTCACATCCACAGTTATCTTGCTCAAAGGCTGAGATCTAATTGATTTCCACGTGTCAAAATCCTAACAAAGAGAGAAAACACAAATTCAAATGAGATGATGGACTGGAAGTTCTTATACGAACATAACCAAATTGACCTATCGGAGATGATGGACTCTGTTGCCGAGGCTGGGCTCCAGAAGTTCCTAACCAGATATTCATACATCTTTCCTGGTGAAGTCGATCACTTCTGGAGAAATGCTAAACTATCAGAAGACGAGACCTCCATCTCTTGTCTATTCCCTATCTCCAAGAAAGAATCCAAGCTCTTCACTCTTTCTGCCAACACTATCGCTCAGAACTTCACCTTACCTAACGAAGGAGCAACTTTGGACACCATCACTGACGAACAGATTGAAGAAGTCTGGCTCCGAATTAGAGCATATGACGGTGTTCCATACAAACAGTACTTCGAGAAGAAAGATATCGTCAACAGATATCGTGTCTTGGCTGATTTCTGCAGCAAAAACATTGAATGCAGAGTGGGGACTTTTGACAAAATTAACCCATTGCAATTTCGAATGATGACAGCCATCCTGCTCAACATAAACATCAACTGGAGCGCCTATGTGTTCAGCAGATTCAGAGACTGTCTGCATGCTTCAAACAAACCTTACGGTTTAGTTCTTAGTGACTTGATATTCAGAGCAGAATGTACATCTTCGGCTGGATTTACTGTGGCCAAACACAAATTTTATGGGCCAAGAATCATTCAGAATCTTTTTAACCCACCAAAGATCGGAGGTGCGGCCAGACCTCTCTCTGAGCGCCAAGTTGTGCGTGAAGCGTCAGACGAGGAGGCTGAGCGTCCAGCTCCAGAGGAAGCTAAGCGTTCCACTCTGAAGAAAGCCGTGAAACGCCCAGCTGCTACCAAAAAGAGGGCTACCCGAAAGCCCAAGGCTCAACCTATTCCATCTCCTCCACAGGATGATGAAGCTACGGATGACGATGAAGAAGACAAGATTCCTCTCGTAAGCCGAAGAAAACTGGAAAAAGTACTTAAAAACATAGACTTCGAAGAACCTACTGTTGCACCCACTCAAGCGCCACCAGCTGAAGGGGTGAACGTGAAGCGTATCTTCAAGAAACGCAGAGGATTCCGTAAGCGTCAAGTTGATGTTACTCCTCCAGAGCCTGAGACTACTGAGCCAAGCGCTCAAGCTACTATTGCTGTTGAGACTAGCTCTCAGGGTAAGTTTATTTCTTCCCACAACATTTTCTTACCTACTTATGTAGAAGACCCTCCCTTTATAGAGGATATCTGTTATACAGCTCTTCCTCTAGCCGCTGTTCAAGCGCCCAGTGATGTCCATCTGGATGTCGATATGACAGATGTTGTCGCCATCGCTCATGCAGCCGCCACAGAATCTGCAGGCTTAGAGCTTGATGAACCCGATGTTCCAGAGGTTCCACTCCTACTCACTCTCCCATCTACAACTGAGGCACGCTCAGAAGATCAGAGCGACGCTGAAGAAATTGTCATACTCACTCCCAGCACCCGAGAAGACTTCTTTCCTGTCGGATATAATGAAGACAGTCTTATAAATGCTGAGAATGATATAGTCAAACTTATTAAGTTTGATCTCACTGTCCGAGACACCTTGCTCAACTCAGAGACCCCGAGACAGGTTCAAGAAAGAAAGACCCCAAGAGCAGATGTTGATCTGGCCTATTATCGAGAGTACGGGCACAGCAAACCAACTGGTCT
Source organism: Buddleja alternifolia (assembly GCA_019426215.1). Taxonomy (NCBI): domain Eukaryota; kingdom Viridiplantae; phylum Streptophyta; class Magnoliopsida; order Lamiales; family Scrophulariaceae; genus Buddleja; species Buddleja alternifolia. The sequence continues at coordinate 8,672,941 of CM033408.1, forward strand.
TGTTCTCAGAGATTTCAACATACGAGTCTATGACCGTGATTATGAACTCATCAATCCCACCGAGAAGCTCTTAAACAGAGAAGGCTACTCTCACTCCTCAACTCTCGTAAACAGTCCTGCAAATATATCTTCAGCTAATCCGCTCCGTTTATGGACGAATAAAGGTGTACATGCCGGAGATCGTCCAGCGTCTATCCTTGATATGATTCAGACAGAAGCTGATGCTTATTTTGATAACATTTGGGACGCCAATTATGAACCAGACAAAAATCGTTTTGAGGCAATCAGAGACATACACCAACAAGGATTTCGTGTTATCCTTAATGCAGGGACTGAGTACTGCATGACTGAAGTAAATTTGGCTGAAGCGTATGTTTGCAACAAATACAAATTCGAAGAGTTGGTCAGTGATCCTCATCTTTTCAGCGCCTGTATATATGATAAGAAGCGGAAATTCGCTCAATATTGCCTATAGAAGCGTCAACGAAGAATTGGGTCAGTTTTGAGGCTGCCACTTATTCGCCAACAAACTGAGCAATGCCTACGCATAGCGTTGCACAGATTTGCAAACACTCCTCTACGCTTCGATACTACAGCGTCTTCCAGCGACAGTTCTTCACCGTTTTGCTTGAACTTCACCTCAAGTGACTGTGACGACAAATTTCGACTGATGATCAAGATCATGACTCCTCTCTCTCATTTTGACAGAGTCTTCACAAAAAATCTGCGCTCATGGAATGGCACTTGGATAAACTCCTTCACCGGATATCCACTCCTTCACTCCATCAGATAGAAAGTTCATAGCCATTATGACTTCGTCTTATCTCTACTGAAAAGAAACCAAGCGCTTGCTCAAGCTGTCTACCCTTATTTGGAAGAATACTACAATAACTATGTTCCTGAATCTCAGAAACTCAAAGTTCTTCCAACGGACAGGCTGATTGGATTCTCTCAACATTATTGCTCAGATGCTCTATTCTCCATCTGCCGAGCGCCTTCCAGAATCTTTCCACATCATGTACTGGATATCCTTGGGCCAATGTACATTAGGGCCATGGATAGTCCACTTCGCACCCTCATTCAAGGTACTTACCTTCCTACTCTACACTTGAATGAACTTCTACAGAGTGCTACATATCCATATGCAGATGAGCCCTTTGCCAGCATGGACTTCCAATTTACGGATTTTAGCCGTATATACTCAGCCCCTACTGAAACGCCCACTGAAAGGTTACCTGAACTGCCAATGTTACCTCTTGCTGAAGCGCCCGTTGAAGGGTTGCCTACTCCGCCAGCGTCCCTTATTGCTGAGCGCTCACCAGAACAGCATCCAGCGCCTATCCCTGTTGACAGTCCATCTGACTCTGACTCTACTGCATCAACAAAGTCTGCTATTGACCCAGAGCTTCAAGGGACAATGTTTGATCCTACCTATCAAGTTCCCATTGAATCACTCAAACACACGTCTCGCTTCAAGCTTCCCGTTGAACCTGCGGTCTCTTCTGCTCAAGCAACCATGACTGAAGGCCTTAAGAAATTTCAGCAAATGGCTGACGCTACTCAGGCGAGTCAACTGGCCTTGAAAGAAGACATTATCAACCGCTTCACTACTCTAGAGACCTCTCTGACAGACGCTACTCAAGCCCAACTCCTGGTCATGAAAGAACATTTTGATCAGCGTCTTAACACTCTTGAGGCCTCTGTCGCTCAGATTGCTACTCAAATCAGTCTCCTTACTCAGCATTTTATGCCGACTGATGATGGCAATAAGGGGAAAGAGAAGAAGAAAGGGGAGAAGAGGAAAACTTCAAATTCAAACGCTCACGATCCTCCTCCGCCGCCCAAGCGTCAACATACTCCCACTCCTCCTCCTATACAAAATAAAGAGCAAGATCCCTATCCATCTTGGGTAACTACTTTTGCCCCTACTGGAGCGCCCAGTAAAAGAGAAACTCCAAGAGCGCTCTATCCAGATCTTCCAGTACCTTCCAGAGCACTGCTTGAGCAGTTTGACATCCCTCTTTCCAGAGCGTCCATTCCAGAACCTACCGATCCAGAAAAATTAGTTGTGGAAAGGAAGATGTCTGATCTAAATCGAACCTTCAGAATCTGCTTAAGGAATATGGGTATTGACCCAGATGAATGGGATAAGCATTACGTCGCTTTCAAACAAAAGCAAGTAGATGAAAACAAGTATATAATCAATAAAGATCATGATGTGATGATGACATTAGAAGATCAAATAACTGAGGCAATCCGCGCAGAAATGCCCAAGAGATACAAGATCAAGTCACGATCTTGATTGTACGTTTGCTTTTCTTGTTTTCATCTCTTTCTTATTTCAGTTGTAAAAATGCTTGTACCTTCAATGATATATATAATGCATTTTTCAGCTGAAACACCTCGTTGAAGCTTAACTGACTTTAACTAACTTACTAACCAACGCTAACCATTACTTTTGGTCGTCTAACTCTTGAACTATAAAAGAGTAAGTATTGCCATCATCAAAAAGGGGGAAATTGTTAGGAATTTCATGTTAGATGTTTTGATGATGACAATTAGGATTCTATGTTAGACCCCAAGAAATGTAAGTATAAAAGCTTTCATAGAACAAATGTATAAGCGTCTGAAAGCTTGTTTATTTTATTAGACTTGTATTTTTATCTTTATAGATTTTAGACTAAGGATGTGATACTAGATCACTAGAAGAGTTCTGTGTGAGTCTACCAAGTGATGAAGTTGAAGATCAAGCGTCTGAAGGAAAAGTAAAGATAAAGATTAGTCTCAAAGCGTCCGTCAAAGCGCTAAAAGACTGTCCCAGGTTATGAAACCAGCACTCAAGATTTATTATGAACTTTAGACCAAGTACTTAACACTAAGTCAATGTTAGAATTCTTAGTGAGTCTATCAAAGATAAAGTGGAAGGTCAAGCGTCTAAGAGTCGGGCAAAGAATACTGACTCTTTTTAAGCGTCTGTTTAGCACATAGAAGACTGCTTTCAAAAAGTCCAAAGCTCAAGCGTCCAGTTCTCAAAACGTAACCTGAAGACGTAAGCCCAAGTTACTAAAAGACTTAAAAAATGCATGACCCAACGGTAATTATTTCCAAACGGGAATAAGACAAGATGCATCAAAAGTCGGATAAGTGCTATTAAAATATAAGCACTACAACTTATGGGCAAGCCATTTATTTGACCAAGACTGTCAGAGTTATGAAACCAAGAACATGCCTAACTAAATAAAAATACACAAAGTTAGGAATGTCAGAACTCATGGAATGTTTAGGGAAACGAGATCCCAATCGTGTCCAACGGACAAAAACCACAAATAACCTATACATAGCCCTTTCAACAAAAAGAAAACAAGTAGTGACACATACAAGAGATATACCTGAATATATTAGTGTGAATAAAGTCACAATCTCTTGTATATACAAAAAGACACAAGAAAAGAATAAAAACTTTGTTGAAAAAAAAGCCTACAAAATCCATAGCCAAATATCCTTATAAGCTTTTCACAAATATTCCAGAAACAGTCAAATATATCTCAAACCCTTCTTTGAAGACCCTACACTACTATTGAGATATCTTCAAGTTGTTTAAACTTCCCAAAAACAAACAAACCCGTTATATAAACTCTCAACATCTTTCATCTGAGTGAGAAAGCTTGTTGATTTACAAGCAATATTTTTGTGTAAAAGAAGCTTGTGGAGGAAGATCTCTATTGGAGCTGAAATCTGTGTGACCAAGGAGTTCCAGGATCAAGCGTAACTTGCATTATTTCTGAGTGGAAGAAGCAAGAGGATAGAAGGTCTTTATTGGAGCTGAAATCTGTGTGACCAAGGAGTTCCGAGATCATATCCAATCTCCCTCTATTTTGTAGAAGTCTCTGTGTGACTCTTCGATAATCATCATAGTGGAAAACCTCCCTGATAAAAGGAGAAGAAGGATGTAGCTGGGATTACATCACCCAGTGAAACTTATAAATATCCTGTGTCATTTACCGCTTTAAGCCTTTACTGTTTTATTGCTTTACTATTCATATTGCATACATTCTGATAAAGTTTTAAAACAACTAAGCGACTACTTTTGATTAACAAACCGAACGCTAAGCTATAAAATACTTCCGCTGTGCTAACCCTGATTTAGTGACTAAACTCTGCCCCACTTTGATAAGCATTGAAATCACCAAGTCTAAGTTAACTTTCCCCAAGCGCCTGAAACTAGCGCTTAAGTCATCATCTCTCAAGCGCCGCACCCAGCGCTCAAAGCTTTCCGAGCGTTCAAATACTTCAAAGTGATACGAATTTTTAGAAGTCGAAAAAGACTTCAGGGTCTATTCAACCCCCCTCCCCTTTCTAGACCCTTTCGTATACCACTTGGGACCAACAAGTGAGAATAACCTTCTTCGTTTAAAATTTCCTCTTCAGGATTTAAAAACTCCACAGGTAGACGTTCATAGGCCCTAATCTTGTAGTTTCTTGGAGCAAAACCTGAAGGCTTACTGCGTCCCATATCCAGAAAGTAAGCTAAGTCCTTATCCCCTTGTGGAATTTTATCAGTACCCCGTTTTTCAAATATCTATATAGAGGCTGGGGTAAGAGGTAGAGGATCTCCATTGGCGAGTGCCAAGTTGTTTGCAAATTCAACGCTTGAAACTTCATTGTTGAACAGCATTTCCACAAGAGCCTGATCTCTATCAATTATCTTGGCTAAATCATTTTCAGCGACAATGTAGCATTCTTCATTATAGCCAACTGGAATGAATTCTTCTTCAGGGACTAGAGGCATGAAATTGACAGAGTGATCAATTGTTCTAGAGGGGTCCAGACTGAAGAAGTGCCTTGGCACAGGAGAATTCTCTATTGATTTTGTAGCGTCTTCAGCAATGCTCTGATCTTCTGAGATTGCCTCTGCTGTAATCAATCTAATTGGTGGTGGGGAAGCTTCCTCTAAGATAGGCATGCTTCTGACAACATCTTTGGCAATGGCCACCACTTCAGTCAAATTAACATCCAGATGGACATCAGTTGACGCTTCAGTCACAGTTGGAATAAGAGCTAAGAGAGAAACATCCTCTATAAGAGCAGGATCTTCTACAGATGTAGGAACGAAAGAGCTGTGGGAAGAAATAAACTTACCCTGAGAGCTTGTCTCAACAGCAATACTTTGAGCGCTTGGCTCAACAGTCTCAGGCTCTTCAGGAACAGGAGCAACTCGACACTTGCTAGTTCTGGAACGCTTGAAAATTTTTTTTACGTTGACTCCTTCAACGAGCTTAAGCGGTGGAGCGGAAGGATCAACAGCTGGTTCTTCGAAGTCTATTTGTTTGATGATCCCTGCCAGCTTCCTTCTCTTGAGAGGTAACTTGTCCTCAGCATCCTCATCGGTTTCCTCATTAACCTTTTGAGGAGAGGGGACAAATTGAACCTTGGGCTTTCTGGGAGCCCTCTTCTTTGTTGCAGCTGGACGCTTCACAGCTTCTTCTGGCACTGGACGCTCCGCTTCTTCATCGGACGCTTGACGTACTTCCAGACGCTCAGATAGTGGTTTAGCAGCACCACCAATTTTGGGAGGATTGAAGAGATTATTCAGAATCCTTTTTCCCAGCAACTTGGACTTATTCAATGGAAGGCCAGACGAGTATACACACTTTGATTTGTACAACAGGTCGCTTAGAACGAGTGCATAAGGTTTATTTGAGGCACTTAAACAGTCCCGAAACCTTCCAAAGATGTACTCACTCCAGTTGATTTTGATGTTGAGGAGTATAGCAGTCATCATCTGAAATTGTACTGGGTTCACCTTATCAAAGGTTTCCACTCGGCATTCTATGATCTTGCTGCAGAAATCAACCAATAGTCGGTATTTAGACACCAGGTCTTTATTTTCAAAGTATTGAGTGTAGGGTACATCATCGTACGCACTCATGGTTGTCCATGCTTCCTTGATCTATTTTAATGTAACGTAATCCAATGCCTCACCCTCATTTGGAAGATTGAAGTTCTTGGCAATGGTGGAAGCAGACAAGATAAATTCCTTTAGAGACTCCTTCTTGGATAAAGGAATTAGACAAGAGATAGACTTCTTGTCCTCTGAAAGTGTAGCAGTCTTCCAGAAGGTATCGACTTCAGTCGGAAACATATAGAAGTATTGGGTCAAGAACGGTTTGAGCCCAGCTTTGACGACCATGTCCATCATGTCTGTTAGATTGATTTGAGATTGTTCATAGAGAAATTTCCAGTCGACAACAAGGCCTTCAGTCACCTTAATGTTAAGTTCAGCAGAAGTAGACGAAGATTTCTTTGGTGCCATTTTTAGTGAAAGAGATGAACTGAGATTTTCTTTTGCTTTGAGAGAGAGAGAATACGTTTTGCAGATATGTTTGAGTAAAAGTGAATTGTCTTTCTGAAGAAATTGTATTTTAAATGACACAGTAAAGAATTTTGAGACTTGTGTTCTCTAGTCTCTGTAGGATTTAGACACGTGTAACGACTTTTGAATCTCAGCCATAAATTCATTAACTGCGGACGCGAGTTTTGTGTAATAGACAGAAATTACATTTGGTAATTCTCATATATAAAGATTTGACATCCGAGTTAAAAGATTTTTAAAACGTTTGGCATTTTCAGAGTGTAACGAACGCGCCTGTTTGTACACTGACACGTACACAAACACGTACTATCTCTGAACCGTCATTTTGAAAAAGAAACTTTTGATTACCCGCCAGTTTGATGTGATAGAAGCGTGCGAGTAGAGTACAAACTAGACCTTTGAGTCTACCCACTACTTCGAAAGAAGTTTGTAAACTTTATGCATGGCTTGTAAAGAAAGTACTTTTATATTAAGAGTTGATGGGAATTGATTCAACGCTTAACTGATACCACTTGTTTATATGACTGTTATATATGAAAATTAGACGCTTAGGATTGAAAAGACTTTTATGTTTGAGCGTCAAATATTTTATGCATATGTAATACTGAGCGTTGATGATCATGCATCTGAAAATTTTGATCATTGGCGCTTGTAGATACGGTTAAGTACAATTTTAAGGTTCCCCCTAAATTTGATAACTTGTACCAATAAAAAATCTTTGAAACACAAATTAAGTAGATTTCCCCTAAATTATATGTCTAATAAAATATGATGCAAAATGATTAAGCGTTTAAATCAATCATACGTAATTCACTTCTCAAAGTGAGAAAACGTTGTTCATTGAGTGCTTTGGTGAAGATATCTGCCAATTGTTTGTCCGTTCCAATGAAGTGCATGGAGATATCTTTCTTTTGAACGTGGTCACGAAGAAAATGGTATCTAATGTCAATGTGTTTGGTTCTAGAATGAAGAACAGGGTTTTGAGTCATGGCTAGAGCGCTTTGGTTATCACAATGAATGGGGGTTGGACCTAGGATTATTCCATAATCTCTAAGTTGTTACCTCATCCATAATACTTGTGCACAACAACTTCCTGCAGCTACATACTCAGCTTCGGCTGTAGAGGTAGCTATGGATTGTTGTTTTTTGCTATGCCATGAAACTAACCTATCACCTAGAAATTGACAAGTACCACTAGTGCTTTTACGATCTATTTTGCAACCTGCAAAATCTGCATCTGAGTAACCAATTAGTTCAAAAGGAGAATCCCTAGGATACCATAAGCCCACATTCTGTGTGCCTTTCAGGTATTTAAGGATCTTCTTGGCAGCAATTAAGTGTGACTCTTTAGGATCAGCTTGAAATCGTACACACATGCATACCGAAAATATAATATCAGGTCTGCTGGCAGTAAGATAAAGAAGTGAACCGATGATACCTCTATAATTAGTAATATCAACTTTCTTTCCACTTTCATCTTTATCTAACTTAAGCGTTTGGCTCATTGGAATTTTTTAATATGATGCATTTTCGATACCAAATTTCTTAATCATATCTCGTGATCATGCTCATTTCAAATTGTTTTTGCATCATTTTCGAAAATTTCTCACACAGACGCTTGTTAGTAGAACCAAATATAATATCATCAACGTAAATTTGGACTAAGAGAATGTCTTCGTTATTGGTAATTTTAAATAACATTGTATCAACGCTGCCTTTTGAAAAGCCTTTACCAATAAGAAAGATAGAGAGAGTGTCATACCATGCTCGGGGTGCTTGCTTAAGCCCGTAAAGTGCTTTTTCTAGATTATAAACCATACCCTTACCATGATTGTTGATGAATCCTGGTGGTTGCTCCACATACACTTCTTCTTGGAGTTTACCATTCAGGAAGGCACTCTCCACGTCCATTTGATACACCATGAACTTTTTGAATGCTGCAAACGCTAGAAACATGCGGATTGCTTCAAGACGAGCGACAGGAGCGTATGTCTCATCAAAGTCAATACCCTCCTCTTGACAATATCCTTGAGCTACGAGTCTGGCCTTATTTCTTGTCACAATGCCGTTCTCATCCATCTTGTTTCTATATACCCATCTAGTTCCAATAACTCCTTGGTGAGTTGGTCTTGGTACTAGCATTCAAACCTTATTTCGTTCAAATTGATTAAGCTTTTCTTGTATAGCTTCAATCCAACTTGGGTCGCTTAGCGCTTCATCCACTTTCTTAGGTTCCATTTGAGATAGAAAGCTTGCGAAGATAGCCTCATTGAACGTAGCGACTCTAGTCCTAACAGGTGCTTCAATATCTCCAATAATCTGCTCAGGTGGATGATCACGCAGCCATAGTTTGTCTGGTTGGAAGGGGTTAAGAGGTTGAACAGGCGCTTGTGGAACACACGCTTGACTACCTTCTTGCGTAGGCGCTCCAAGTTCACAATTCCTTGTGTGCTCTTGATGATCATTCTCTTCATGATCATCAGCATTTCTTACATGATTATCTAGAGTAATCTCACGAGAAATCTTAGGAGGTGGCACTAAGATCTCTTCATCGTCGTCAGTATCTTCATCAATAGTAATCTTAGACGCTTGATGACATAGATCTTCAACTGCTACATCATTTAAATTAACTTTACTCAGTTCTTGGTTAGCATCATCAAAAACGACATGAATAGATTCCTCAACCTTTGATTTGATCTTATTTAGAATGCGAAAATTCTTTTCATTCTTGACGTAGCCTAGAAAGATTCCCTTATCCGCTTTAGGATCAAAAGTCTTTAGGCTTTGGGATCCATTATTATGGATAAAACATTTAGAACCAAAGACGTGAAAATATGAAACATTTGGCTTACGTCCCTTCCACAATGCTGTTTGTTGACCATGCAACGGTTTTGAGTGTAACAGGTAGTGTAGATCGCTGCGGCCCAAAATCTAGGAGCGAGCTTGGATTCTACTAACATAGTCCTAGCGGCTTCCTTAAGCGTTCGGTTCCCGCGCTCAGCAACACCATTTTGTTGGGGAATTCTGGGAGCTGAATACTCATGATGTATTCCATTTTCTGCACAAAACTTCTCAACAATCTTGTTATTAAACTCAGTACTGTGATCGCTTCTTATTCTTGCAACCTTAAGATTTTTCAATATTTGAAGTTGCCGAATAACCGTTGTTAACTTGTCACATGTTTCATCTTTGGATGAAACAAATTCCACCCAAGTAAATCGAGAGAAATCATCTACTATCACCAAAGTATACTTCTTACCGCTTACACTGATTGTTTGAACACGTCCAAACAAATCCATGTGAAGTAGTTCAAGTATTCTAGAGGTAGATAGATGAGGTTTTCTCTTGAACGATGATTTAACTTGTTTACCCATTTGACAAGCGTCACAAAGACGATCCTTATGAAATGGTCCATTTGGTAATCCCTCTACAAGATTTTGACTTATTAGCTAAGAGATTGTCTTAAAGTTGAGGTGATTCATTTTTCTATGCCATAACCAACCCATTTTAGATTCATTTTTAGCAACAAAATATGTTGGGTTGTTATCAAGTGTTGAACCCCAATCTACTAAATATACGTTGTTAGTTCTTTTTCCTTTCAATTTAGTAGACTTAGTCTTAGCGTCATTTATATGGCAGCAGTCACTTGAGAATATGACTTCAAAGCCTTTATCACAAAATTGACTTATGCTCAATAAATTGTGCTTCAGATCCTCAACATAATAAACATCACTTATTATGATGTTCCCCCTATGCACAGTACCTATACCTTTGGTTTTACCTTAAGAGTTGTCACCAAATACGACCTGAGGACCATTGGCAGCTTGATAGTTGATCAAAAGATCTTTGGAACCAGTCATGTGCCTTGACGATCTACTATCAAAGTACCATACAGATGTATCGGCTCTAGCTCTAGGCACCTACAATCAAAAAGGGAAGTTCTATATCTGTTTAGGTACCTGATAGGAGTCGTTTTTACATAAGTTTTTAGGTCCTTTTAATAACAATTCAGGCCCATATATCATTTATTTCGTGCCACTCGTGCGTTTAATATGTGTAAAGTGCTTTCAGGTAGTAAGCGACGATGGACGAAGAAAAGGACAAAAAGACGACTCATTTACCCAACGCTGCTCAAGGCTTCGCACTGAGGCGCTTAGGCGCTATTTTTCTCGCGCCCAAGCGCGACCCAGCAAACAACAATCAAAGCTTCGTACTTCCGCGCCTAGGCGCCTGAACCGCCATGCCTAGGCGCCACATATCGCGCGCCTGGGCGCCCCGGAACTTTTGCCCCAAGAAAGACATGCAACATAGGCGGCGCCTAGGCGCCGATCAACGCGCGCCCAGGCGCCGCGATAACAGAATTTTGGAACTATAAGTAGGATTTTTCAATTCATTTTGTGGGTTCTGAATCTTGGGAATTGGGAGCATTTTTTGGCGTTTTGGGCCATTATCACTGAGCTTGAAGAGCAAGAAGAGGATAAGAGCCAAGGATTGAAGCTACATCAAAAGATCTATTGCCATTCAACCTTATAGGGAGTTTCTTTCATTGTTCATTGCATTTGATGTTTACATTTATGTATAAGAACATGTTGAATTCTTCTATGTTGATAGTTATGGGCTAAATTCATATGGCTAGGGCCTTGTAAGAATTGATTTGTGATTTATTTGAATTATTGATAATTGTTGAATTAATTCCTTTGTTGCTATGTGTTATGAATTTGTGCTTATACTCCTTATATGTGATTGATCACCATATGTTTTATCAATTGCCTAGCTTAGTATCTTGAGAAAGAGTTAAGTTAGGGTGCAAGAAATTCATAACATCACCGATCAAATAGGAGTTGCCCTAGACATAGGTAAAGACTCCCGGGTGAAGTCGTTCGATTCTAATCGAGTAAACTCTAGTTCCTTAATGCATGCTTAGAGGTTAGATTTCCGGGTAGACATACTTAGGAAACCACCGCTTAAGTGTAGGAGTATATTGCGAGACATCGGGTATTCTTTACCTTAGGAGTTTTCACCATAGCAACTAGATCTAATAATTCAACAAGAATCTTTGAGCGAATAAGGATCAGATCAAGTCTTGCATGTGCCTTAGCCTATTTCTCACACTTGAGTTTCAATCCGTTGCTTGTTCTTATTTCTTTTGTTCTTTGTTTGCTTACTTGCTTTACTCTTAATTTCCGTTAATTTGTATTTACGTTTATTCAAAAATCATAAGCTAAAAATCCAAGTCTCCATGGTTCGACAACCCGGGCTTATTTTGTCCATTTTTTATTACTACAGAACTAGTATACTTGCTACCAAGCACGTTAGCTTCTAGCGTGTCAAGTTTTTGGCGCCGTTGCCGGGGACTTGTTTATTTTGAGTTTTTGATTTTCATTTTTGCTTTTGTTTTCTTTTACGTTTTCATAATTATTAGTCTTTTCTTTACTTCTTGTTTTTCAACCTCGGGCGAACTTTCATGTACCCGAGAATTTTTCAAAAAGACCCAACCCCGCACAAAACGCACAACCGGGAACCTATCAAGCTCCACGACCACCTTTCAACAACCCACCCCCGAGACAAAGCAACTTCAATGGACAAGGTCAAGATCAAGTGCAAATGCGACCTCTCACAACCGATGAGAGACTCGATGCTCACATGAAGAAATCCGATACGTCGTTCAACGAACTTCGGGGTATGATGAAGGACATGTTTATGGAATTGAAGGACTTGCGAACTCAAGTGGGTCAAATTTCCAATGCGGTGAGTGGTAGAGCCCCGGGGACTCTACAAAGTGACACGGAGAAAAATCCGAAGGCTCAATGCAATGCCATAACATTGAGAAGTGGAAAACAATTAGAGAATGAAACTGCCAGTAGTCCCGCGCCTGAGCGCCCTATGTTGCACGCCCAGGCACCAGATCTCCCCTGCTCTGAACAAGAGTTTCGCAGTACCATGCCTAGGCGCCCATCAGACGGCGCCCAGGCGCTGCCTTCACCTCTGCAGGACAAATCACTTCGCAGTTCCGCGCCCGAGCGCCCCATGATGCACGCCCAGGCTCCGCCTCCTGTTTCACCCGGTTTTGATTCTTCCACTCCGACGCCTTCTCCTCCTATCGAGATTCGTCTCCCCTTTCCAAATGCACACAAAAAGAAGCAGAAGGAGATGGATCCGAGCTTTCTTCGGATTTTGGCAATCCTTCGTGAGGTGAGGATTAACATTCCATTTATTGATGCCATTCTCCAAATGCCGAATTATGTGAAGTTCTTCAAAGACATACTATCTAACAAACAGAAGTGGGAGGAAAAGGAGACGGTATGTCTCACTGAGGAATGTTCCGCCGTCTTGCTCAATAAATTGCCAACTAAACTCAAAGATCCCGGGAGTCTCGCAATACCGTTCACTATTGGCTATCTCAAGTTCGACAAAGTTCTTTGTGATTCGGGAGCAAGTATCAACCTTCTTCCCTATTCTATTTTTAAGAAGCTAGGCCTTAGAGATCTTACGCCAACATCCATGTCCGTGCAATTGGCGGATCGCTCTATCAAGAAACCAAAGGGCATTATCGAGGATGTCATCGTACAAGTTGACAAGTTCTTCTATCCGGTCGACTTTGTGGTTCTTGAAATGGATAGTGACATTGATGTCCCCTTGATTCTAGGAAGACCCTTCCTAGCCACTAGCAACGTCAAGCTCGACATGGGAAAGGGTAGATTGACATTGAAGGTGGGTGATAAAAAGGTGATATTTGATGTTTATCATGACATGCAACCGCCTATGGCTGATCTTACTTGTTTATATGTCGATGCTATTCACCTTTTGTTTGATAAGCAATGCACACTTGGTAAGACTAAGGGCACTCTTACGGTGGAGGATGAGGTCCCCAATGAGCAACAAGGCAAGGTGAGAAAAGATGATTTTTGCATGAAGTACATTCCACCACATATACGTGTTTGTGAAATCGATAAGACAAATCCGACACAAAGGGCTTATCGCAAAACACCGCAATATGAGTGGAGGCAAGTGGGACATAAGAAGAAAAGGAGGAATGGCAAGGATATTGTTGTTCGAAAGGGGCCACCTATTTGAACCTTAAAGCACAAAAGTCAAGCTAATGACTATAAACAAGCGCTTCTTGGGAGGCAACCCGAGTTTGTAAGTTTTTTTTTTTTTTGTCATTTCATTTCCGTTTCTTCCGTTTTTTTTTGTAGATGCATGTTTGTTTTAGTTGTCTTGTGTTTTGTTGTTGGTTGTGTTTTGTTTCTCATTTCTATCCAATGCTTGATGATTCGTATGGCTAGCATCGTTTAATGTGTAGTTGTTGCATTCATTGCTCACACCGCTGTTGCCACTCTTGGACACATTTGCAGTCGAGGACTCGGGTCTGCTTTTCAGCACCCCTATGGTGACGTGTACTTTGCCCTTCTCTTTTCGAGCATTGGGGACAATGTTCATGCTAAGTGTGGGGGGTATACTCGATCCATTATAGTCATGTTTATTCATGTTTTACATATTTCGGTCCAAGTTTGGGGGGGTGTTGTACCTCTACATGTGAAATGTGTGCAATTTTATTTTATTTTTTGGATAGAATTTCAACCCTTCACTTGAGGCATTGAGCATTAATTTGAATACATGGTATGTTTTCTCTATCAATTTGGTTTTTAATGGCTATACACATTGTTTCCTTGCTTGTAGGACCCTAAACGTGATTAGATTGTCTTTAAGATGATTCACATATGTACATAAATCGAGGGTAGAGGAGTTGAGTGGACAACCATTTTGAAACACTTAAAGGCTTGATCCCGAAAATATCAACTTAGAATTTTCACATGTGTTATGAGTTGAGAACGTTAACTTCGTATGCTTAATAATAATAAAAAGAGGTTGAACATTGGTATGACTACAAAAGTCAGGCTTAATAGATACTGGGGGCGAAGAGCACCATGCCTAGAATACTGTACTATTATGCTAATTTGAGCTAAGCTCAAGCCAATGCAAGTGTTAAATGAATAAGGACCTAGTTTGATTTTGTGGCCTTTGACACTCGAGCGATTAAGCCCTTAGGAGTGTCTCTACACTTGATACCCTAAAGCCGTCTGGTTTGGGAGTTATTGGCCTAAAGCTCGTTACAAGGGTGTCATAGAAAGCCTAAGAGGATCGAACATTGCACATGGTCTAGCCTCTAATGTTTCGAGTTGAAAGTGCATAAGTTAAAGGCGAGAGTGGAATGAAGTGATGAATTTTTAAGTGGCTATGAAGTTGTATTCAATTCTCGTACCATGTGAATAATCAAAAGTTGATAAATATGGGGTTAATGCTTGAAAAGTGGTAAGAATGCCACTCGACTATAATACTTGAGATTTATTACACTACACCCTTAGGATGATCTTTTCGATGTTAAGGCGTAACATGAGCAAGTGTGTGACGTGTATATATTTGTAATTTGAGCTTAAACAGATGAATTCATACCATTGTGTGCTATTAATCATTGTAATTTACGTTGAGTAATCGGGGTTGAAAATCTTTCGATTTTGTGGGTATATCGTCTGCAAACCCTCACGAGACTATAACTCGTCCTTTGAGGTAACTCAAGGGTTCAAAGGCTTGTTACATCCGCTAAATGCAACCGTTTACTCCACGAAAGTGAGTGAGGTAGTTCCTTTTTATTTTTTTTCCCTGTGGTTGATGATGAGTTCGTATCTTGTGCTTTTTCTTGCTCGAGGACGAGCAAGTGATAAGTTTGGGGGGGGCTGATAGGAGTCGTTTTTACATAAGTTTTTAGGTCCTTTTAATGACAATTCAGGCCCATATATCGTTATTTCGTGCCACTCGTGCGTTTAATATGTGTGTAAAGTGCTTTCAGGTAGTAAGCGCGATGGACGAAGAAAAGGGCAAAAAGACGACTCATTTACCCAACGCTGCTCAAGGCTTCGCACTGAGGCGCCTAGGCGCCAGCAAACAACAATCAAAGCTTCGCACTTTCGCGCCTAGGCGCCTGAACCTCCACGCCTAGGCGCCACATATCGCGCGCCTGGGCGCCCCGGAACTTTTGTCCCAAGAAAGACACGCCACATAGGCGACGCCTAGGCGCCGATCAACGCGCGCCCAGGCCCCGCGATAACAGAATTTTGGAACTATAAATAGGATTTTTCAATTCATTTTGTGGGTTCTGAATCTTGGGAATTGGGAGCATTTTCTGGGGTTTTGGGCCATTATCACTGATCTTGAAGAGCAAGAAGAGGATAAGAGCCAAGGATTGAAGCTACATCAAAAGATCTATTGCCATTCAACCTTATAGGGAGTTTCTTTCATTGTTCATTGCATTTGATGTTTACATTTATGTATAAGAACATGTTGAATTCTTCTATGTTGATAGTTATGGGCTAAATTTATATGGCTAGGGCCTTGTAAGAATTGATTTGTGATTTATTCGAATTATTGATAATTGTTGAATTAATTCCTTTGTTGCTATGTGTTATGAATTTGTGCTTATACTCCTTACATGTGATTGATCACCATATGTTTTATCAATTGCCTAGCTTAGTATCTTGAGAAAGAGTTAAGTTAGGGCGCAAGAAATTCATAGCATCACCGATCAAATAGGAGTTGCCCTAGACATAGGTAAAGACTCCCGGGTGAAGTCGTTCGATTCTTATCGAGTAAACTCTAGTTCCTTAATGCATGCTTAGAGGTTAGATTTCCGGGTAGACATAGTTAGGAAACCACCGCTTAAGTGTAGGAGTATATTGCGAGACATCGGGTATTCTTTACCTCAGGAGTTTTCACCATAGCAACTAGGTCTAATAATTCAACAAGAGTCTTTGAGCGAATATGGATCAAATCAAGTCTTGCATGTGCCTTAGCCTATTTCTCACACTTGAGTTTCAATCCGTTGCTTGTTCTTATTTCTTTTGTTCTTTGTTTGCTTACTTGTTTTACTCTTAATTTCCGTTAATTTGTCTTTACGTTTATTCGAAAATCATAAGCTAAAAATCCAAGTCTCCGTGGTTCGACAACCCGGACTTATTTTGTCCATTTTTTATTACTGCATGACTAGTATACTTGCTACCAAGCACGTTAGCTTCTAGCGTGTCAGTACCCATTGTTGCTTGGGTCCTTCAACGTTAGTAACATTGTTAGTTTGAATTAGAACTTTAGGAACCCATACTTGCCTAGTCTTCATTGTAGGAATACTGGCCTTTTTGGGTTTCACAACGTGTTGTGTGTGCTTTTTGGGTGTATAATAATATCCTCGATTATAATAATAGTCATAATCATAATCATCATAGTATCGATAATATGATCTTGACTGTCTTGGATATTGACGCTGCTATTTCCTTGGCGCTGGCTTGGGTTGCACTTTTGGTGTTGGACGCTTAGCGCTTGATTCACAGTGGTCCGTCTTATCTTTAGCCTTTTGAGCGTTTGGATAGAACCGTCTTTGTTAATCATTTGCCTTAGCCTTACCTTTGCCTGAGTTAGCTTTGACTTTCTCATTTGGCCTCTTACCATTTTCACTTGGTTCATTTTGAGTTTGACCTTGTGAACCTTTTTCAACAAAGATAACACCTTTTCCTTTGTTGTTTGCCGTAACATTAGATTGATTGGATTGTTTACCGAGTTTATCGCATCCTAAACCGGTCTTCTCACCAAATAATCTGGTTACTTCAGTCACATTATCCAACTGTCTAGAAGCTTTTGATAATGATGAGATGAGCTGCTCTGATTTAGCAAGTCTAACGATCAAATCAGCTTCTCTCTTGACTATTATATCAAGATCGCCTTTTAATTGAATAATTTCACTCTCAAGCGATTGGTTCTTCTCAATGCACTGTTGCTGAACTCGCAACTCTGCTCTGAACATTACTTTATCTCTTGTGAGTGATGAGATAATAGCGAGATCATTTTGATATATTTTGGCAGCTTCTTGACATTCATTGTAGTATTCTTTAACTTTGTCAAGTAATTCATCATAAGAAAGAGAATAGATAATTCATTGATTACCTTAGGAGACACTTCATCATCTCTAGCCATGAGACATATGAGCGCTAAGTCATCTAATGGCTCATCATCATCACTGCTTTCTTCTGATGATTCTAAATCTTCAAGTGCGGATGCTGATTCTGATTCCGCTAGCAAACCTTGTTGACGAAGGTTGCTCCTGAATTGTTTCTATCCAAGTAATCCTGCCTTGAGGGCTTGGATACGTTTGGATAAGGGCAATTTACCTGGTAGTGCCCTGGTTTCCTGTAATTATAACAAAGATTGGTTTTCATCTTTTGTTCATTTGTTAACCTTGCAATGTGTGGTTTTGAGACCACTGGAGCTGGGAGACTTTGAGTAGACGCTTGGTACTGAATAGGCGCTTGGGGTGAAGGAACAGAATATTGAGGTGCTTGAAGCTGTTGTTGCATCGGAGAAGGTGCTTGATATGAACTTTGTTCTTGATTATTGAAACCTTTTCCTTTCTTTTCATATCTCAAGACTTCCTGAATCTATTCAGCAGAGCTAACTACTCTTCTTCATTAATATCTAAATTCTTTCCTTTATTCTCCGATTTACCTTTGATTGATGCTATAAGTGCTCCAGATTCAATCACCGGACTACTTACAACATCACTAGCAGAATTCAACTTGAACTCAAATGCTTTTAGCTCTGAAAATGCGTCTTCTGGAGTTAGGAGATCCAGCATACTCGATTCTCTCATAGCGGTTGTCTTCATCAAGAATTTACTTGGTAAGCTTCTAAAGATTTTAACCACCATTTCTCGGTTCTGTAAATCCATTCCCAACGATGTAAGTTCTATAACTAGAGCTGTAAATCTTATATCCAATTGCTCTAAAGTTTCATTGGGTAGCATCTTAAATCCGTTAAACTTTTCCTTGGCAATGGAAAGTTTGTTTTCTTTGATTTGAGTTGAATCACCACAAATTGTAGCCAACTTATCCCATATTTCTTTAGTGGTTTTGCAAGACTTGATCTTGTTAAATAAGTTGTCATTATCACCAATAGCTGTATATAGAGCGTTACGACCAACATTGTCCAAATTAGCTCTTCGACGCTCATCTGGAGACCATTCTTGTTTTGGTTTCTCAACGTAACCATCGGGAGTTTCTTCCGTGGCTCCAGGCGCTCTTGTGATAACTTTGTATATTTTGATTGACCCATCTGAAATAATATCACACATGTCATCATCACGTGAACAGAGATATGTAAATGCTTTGACTTTCCATATGTCAAAATTTGATTCAGTCAGTTTGGGAACTTTAGCAAATGCCATATCGAAAATTTTAAAAGCAACTAGATTTTGAAAGAAAAAGATCTAAACAAGCAGTTATGCTTGGAAATTTTAAAATTTCAATTTTAACCGCTCTGATACCACTTGTTGGTCCCAAGTGGCATACGAAAGGGTCTAGAAGGGGGGTTGAATAGACCCTGAAGTCTTTTTCGACTTCAAAAGATTTCGTACTGAAATTGTTTTTGGACGCTTGAAAAGGTAGACGCTTGAAGAGTCTAATGCTTAACTTAAGCGTTTACTTAAAATATGGGCGCTTTGATGAAGCGTCTAATGAAGACTGTTTTTATAAAGTTAACTTAGATTTCAAGAATTGAATACTTTAACCGAGTAGGTTTGAGCGTTTAGTTCTTTGATCAGTGTTAGCACAGCGGAATGATATTTTCTTTTTTTGGAGTCTTCTCTTTGAAAGCTTTAGCGTCACAAGAGGTTTCTTAGTTGCTTAGCGTTTGATTGTGTTTTACTTAATCAATTTATGCAATGATATGATAGATAAAAGAATTGACTGAAAAGTAAATGACACAATATTTGTAAGGTTCGTTGGGTGGTGTAATCCCAACTATGTCCTTCTTCTCCTCGAACACTTGGAGGCAATCCACTAAAATGATTTTCAAATAATCACACAGAATCTTCTACAAATTAGGGAGAGATGGATGTCGATGACTTGAGCTCCTTGATCACACAGATTTCTGCTCCAAATCACTTCAATCCCCTTGCTTCTTTCACCCAAAAATATGGCAAGTATCCAACTTCGACTTTACACAGATCGCGAGGCTTGGATAGGGGTTTTTCTAAAAGAGTTTGTTTGATTTTGATGAATTTCCGACAACTGAAATATCTCAATAGTAGTGCAGTTTCTTCAAAAAAAAAGTTTGAGATATTACGTTGACTGTCTCAGGATTTGATGAAAAGCAAAGAGAATATTTTCTTGAGTGTTCTGGCTTTTCTGAAAGTTTAAGGAATGAGACTTCAATGCAACAACAATTTTGCTTGATAATTGTTCTTGTTGTATATTTGGCTTGTTGTTGAAGTTCTATTTATAGGCATTCTTGGAAAAAGTGTCTGTTTGACACATGCAAAGGCACGTGTCTCTCACTTCCACGAGTGAACAACTTTTGTCCTTTTTCCTGAAAATCTGCTGCACAAAAGTTGGTGTTGCAGTCTTTGAATAGTTGACAGTCCAATAGGGTGGCTTCTCCGTACGTCTGAAAGTGCTTATCACATTTAATGCTCTTATCAGCATTTAATGCAATTTGAAATAAATGCCCGTTGGCATTTAATGCTCTGAGAATATTTGCATTAAACTCCTTCCGATCTGACGCTTCAGGAGAATGTTTGTCATTTGATAGACACTTCATTCATGGGCTGAAAGATCCATTTAATCTGGAGGACTATTTAATGTTTGGACGCTTGGAAAAGTCTTCAGACTTCATTTAGAAGTGTAGACGCTTGAGAAGTCTTCAGTCTTCGTTACTTGACACCTCACTGAGAACATGTCAGGCGCTTAGAGTAAAATTCTTCAAACTTCATTCACTATTGATTTCTTGGACGCTTGAAGTCTTCAGATTTCGCCGTCTTGATAAGCTCACTCAGAAAGTATCAACCGCTTAATCTAACCGACTTCTTGATCTAAGAATGTCAAAAGTAAAAGATAAAATAGAGCCTATATATTTTTAATTTTCAAACGCTTATACAAGTATCTATGAAATTTAAGCGTACATAACTTTGGGGTCTAACAAAATTCCTAATTGTCATCATCAAAATCTTAACATGAAATTTCCTATCAAGTTACCTGATAATTTACTCGAGATCAAAAATGGGTCTTCCCACTTAGGCGACCATTTTCCATAAAAATGATCTTTCGAGCCTTCTTGTGACATCATTTTCCAGACTAAGTCCCCCACTTCGAAGGATCTTGTCTTTACTTTTTTATTATAGCTTTTCTCTACTTTCTTCTTCTGAAGTTCGATTTGTTGTAATGCCATTATTTAAATCATTTCGTGGTCTAATTTTTCAATGGTCATATTCTCGACATACTCCTTTCGTGTGAGTTTCGATTGCTCAAAAATCCTTTTTGACTTAATATTTATTTCTATTGGGATAACAGCTTCATGACCGTATACCAATTGAAAAGGTGTGACCCCTAGGCTATCCTTTTTATAGTTCTTAATGCCCATAAAGTATCAATTTGCAACTCGTGCCAAATTTTAGGATTGTTTTGTATCATTTTCGAGATACATCCTTTAATGAATTTATTCGAAGATTCAGCCTGTCCATTTGCTTGAGCATAATAAGGAGTTGAATTCAACAACTTTATCTTAAACTGACTCAGAAATTCGAGCATTTCCGTGCTGTTGAAAACCCTAGCCTGGTCAAAAGTTATAGACTCAGGTATCCCAAATCGAGTTATGATATATTCCTTAATAAAGTCGGCCACCTGCTTCGAATTGATATATTCGAAAGCCTTGGCTTCAACCCACTTGGTAAAGTAGTCTGTGGCTACTAAAATATAACTGTGCGAAGAAGCTGGCTTTATCTCACCTATGATATCTATAGCCCACCCTCGAAATGGCCATGGCTTGATAATCGAGTTAAGTTCAACTATAGGCTGCCTTAACACTTTTCCATACTTTTGACATTGTTTGCAACCTTTTGCATAATTTATGCAATCTCGAAGGACAGTGGGCCAATGAAAACCATATCGATGTATCAACCATCTCATCTTTTGGCCCGCTTGATGAGCACCACAAATCCCCTCATGGGTTTCTATCATGATAACCAAAGCATCCTCTAAATCGAGGCACTTCAATAAAACCCCTTGAGAATCTTTTCGATATAATTCTTGCCCATCATAAAAATAATGGTAGGTCATTAGTTTTAACCTATTCGGGAATCCTCCTTTGGCTGGATTCTTCAAGTATTCTATAATCTCGAGATGCAAATCTTCTTTTCCTTTGAAGATATCAATTTTATTCATCTGCAACGCCCTTTGTTCGAAGGGCAACAGAACTCTCGTCTTGAGTTGAATTGTTGACTCAAGTAAGTCAGGATCAATCCTATAATCCGACGCCATTTGGGCCAAATCATTGGAAATTTGATTCTTTTCCCTTGGCACATACGTAATTTCTACTGACTCGAAATAACTCAACAGTTGATGCGCTCGAGCATACGATGCTATTGATACATTTAAATATTCCCTTTACTTGATTTATGATCAATTGGGAATCTCCCTTTATCTCGATATTTCCTGCACCCATATCGAGTAATATTTCTAAACCCAAAATGAGAGCTTCATATTCTGCTCTGTTATTTGTGCAATCCCTCGATTTTTGCATACATTTTAGTGATCAACTTTGATGGAGATATGATATATATCCCTATTCCAACACTGTCTCGAGTACTCGAACCGTCAAAATACAAAATCCAAGGGAATTTGTCAATGAAATTAATCTCGAGACTCTCAAGCAATTCATCTCTCATCGGAGGGTGATCAGCCAAGAAATTGGCTATCACTTGACCTTTTACAGCCTTTTGAGGCACATAGCACAAATCAAACTGGAGTAAACTGAGACTCCATTTGCTCAATTGCCCCCTCATCAAAGGTTGATTAATCATGAATTTAATCACGTCAGTTGATGAAACCACTTCAATCGAATAGGAAATGAAATAGTGCCTCAATTTGACTGATGCAAAGTATAGACTTAGACACCATTTTTTGATTGAGGTGTATCTTTTCTCTGTATCATTTAACAACCTACTTAAATAGAAAACTGACTGTTTGTAGCCTCTATCATCTTCTTGTACCATAAGGCAACCAATTGAATGATTAGTCGCGGATATGTACAATCTCAACTTTTTTCCTTTTCGAGGAGGGATTAGAACTGGAGGTTAGATTAAATAGCTTTTTATGGCTTCGAAAGCCTCTTGCTGTTTATTTCCCCAAACAAACTCATCCTCATCTTTCAAACATAAGATAGGCGAGAATGCTTCTGTTTTTCCAGAAATTAGCTATAAACCTTCGCAAGAAATTGACATGCCCTAGAAAACGTTGCAGCCTTTCTTATTCCTTGGAGGTTTAGCCTCCAAGATAGCTTTCGCTTTGTTTCGATCCACTTCAATGCCTCGATTATGAATTAGGAATCCTAGAAAGTTTCCAGCTTCTACACCGAAAGCACACTTCAATGGATTCATCTTTAACTTGAAATGCCTCATTCGTTTGAAGGCTTCAGTCAATGATTTCAAATGGTCTTTATATGTTTGGGCTTTGACCACTATATCATCTATATATATTTTGAGGGATTTACCAATAAAGTCATGAAACATATAATTCATGGTCCTTTGGTATGTGGCCCCGGCATTTTTTAATCCAAAAGGCATAGCTATCCATTCAAAAGTTCCTATGGAACTTGGGCACCGAAATGCCATTTTGTTTCTGTCTACTTCAGATATTTTTAGTTGATAATATCCAGAGTAACCATCCATAAAGGACATCACTTTATGCCTTGCAGCTGCGTCAATCAAGACGTCAGCCATGGGCATAAGATATTCATCTTTAGGTGTGGCTTTATTCAAATCTCGAAAGTCAATACAGACCCTTATCTTCCCATTCTTCTTGATTACTGGGACTATATTTGCCAGGCATTCGACGTATCGAGTTGGTCTTATGAAATTGGCTTCAACCAATTTTCCAATCTCATCTTTAATTGCACCCATCAAATCTGGAGATAGTCGACGAGGTGCTTGTATTACTGACTTAAAACCAGGTTTAATTGGCAACTCATGTCAAGCTATATTCATATCTACCCCAGGCATTCCAGGCATTTCGTGATGCGCCCATGCAAAACAATCTTTAAACTAATGTAAGATTCCGATCAATTTTTCATTTTCGAATTGATCTAATTTCGAACTTATATAAGTCATTCTTGGATCTTCTATCATTCCAAGATTGACTTCCTTTAGAGGGTCTTGGATATCCTTCCTGATATTCTCATCAGGTTCCATAACCCCATGTTCGAACGTTTCAGCCGAAAGGTTTCCTTCGGTTTCAAAACCTTCAATTACATTACTATTAGCATTTGTATTAAATTCTTCGACTAAAACAGGATTACAAGCAGACAAACTTGAAATAACTTTTTCGATTAGCAATTTCTTAAACAAATGTTCGGATACATAATCGTAATTAACTCTGTCCATTAAAAACTAAACAAAGGAAGATCACAAAATCCCTATTTCGACTTGGACTAAACTATCATCTACTTCGGTTGTAGACTGGCCCTCATCCTCTCGAGCCATGATGCCTTTTTCTTCACCTTCTGTTCCTGCCATTTCGATGGCTGGAAACTCCAAAGCTTGGTCGTCCTTTACTTCGACTCCTCTAGCCAGGTACCTGGCATGGACAATGTGAGTATCAATAAAACAGGAATTTTTCTCGGCTTTGATAATTTTGAACTTATGTCTATTCCAGTAAACTAACACCTGATGCAAGGTCAAAGGGATACAATAATTCTGACATATCCAATCTCTCCCCAATAAAGCATTAAATGATGGTGAATTCGTGTTTAGCACGAAAAATGCAGAGTATGAACTCTGAGTCCTAACCTTTATTCGACAAGGTAGAACCCCAAATACTCTAGTAGCTTGCCCAAAAAAACCATATACTGAGACATCAGTGGTGACTAGGTCTTTCACAGTCTTTCCTAATCTTGTTAACGTTTTTTCGGGCAAAATGTTAACAGTAGCACCATTGTCAACTAGAACTTTGCTAATTTTAATGCCTTCGATCTCAGCCTTTACAAATAAAGTTCTCATACGGTTATTATCGATCTTTTCCCTCGAGAATAAAAGATCGACTAAGTTTTCATTATCTGTCTTCGTCCCAAAGAACTTGCAGTTAGGAATTTCTGTCTTAGAAATGTTACCTGACTCAGAGATGGTCATCATCTCAAGAGATTTTTCCTCCTCGTCCATTATATATTCTTTTGCGGCGAATGCTGCTGGCAAAACAGTTACCATATTCACATCTTTATCCTCTTCGAACTGCAGGGCTCTTTTCAAGGATGCTTCCTTTGCTTTCAAATTGGCTTCGTTTGCTGATTCCTCATAAGTAGAATCTCCCAACAGGATATCCAAGTCGTCGCCTACCTCGAAATCATCCAAGTTTTCATCTTCTTCGAACCTTGCGTTTTTCCCCTTCAAGCTAGTATCCTTGAATTGGTCATTTAACTGGTCAACGTCTTTCTCATATTCATCTTCTTCGGATTTCATTCCCATCCTGGCTTTCAGCAGGCCCTTGCTCAACGCTTGTTCTTCGATTCGAAGGTTGGCGATAACAGCTTTTTGCTGTATCTCTAAAGCCACAGCAGCTTGAGAGTAAGCCACTTGTTGCTTAATAGCCTTCTGGTGGCTATTTTTCTTCTTCTCGACCTGCTCGCTGGATTCACCTAAATGGCTAAATGGTGAATCCCTGCCTGCTGATGAAGGCTTTCCATAACCTCTGCCTCTCCTTCCTCGAAAGTGCCAATTGTAGGGCTGATAATTGTAGCTGTTGTTCTCATACCTTTGCCTCTTGTTCCATTCCCTTTGGTAGGCTGGAACCCAATCGGGATCATTCGGGATCACCTGCAACCTCACCAATTCGTAGTGCAGGGTGTCGGCACATTGACTACAGAGCACCTTCTGCATCTGGGTAAGGTTTTCCACCACTTTCGAAGGGGTTTGATAGACGATCTCACACTTGGGGGTCTAGAGTGCCTCCTTGTATGATTTTCCCTCAGCCTTTTGGACCAGAGGAGCTCATTCGATTTGAGACTCCTTTTCCTTAGGCTTCCAGTCTTGACCAACTTCTAGAATTCGCTAATCTACCCCGGACAAGAATATCTTGCCCCTCTAGAATTGTTTGGCAACAAAGCGCCTGAAGATTTGGCACTGATCAGTGGTATGCATCGTGTTCATGTGCCACCTGCACATGCCCTCGAGTCCATCGTCATTGATTTTCGAGAAGGTCAAGACTCCTTCACTATGAGTCGGTTAAAGAGCATGTTCGTCAGTTTAGCTTTCTTCGGGACCTGTTCATTCGAAGATTCAGACAAAGTGTTAGAACATTCAGGTAAATCAATTTCCAGAGTAGTAATCTCGAAATTTAAAACAGGGAAAAGATCTTCATCTATACTCGTTTTCTGACTACCAGGAAAGGTTATTTCATTTGAGTCTAATTTGATTGTATTAAGTTTCGAAACATAATACATTTTCTTGTTTCGTGTGTAAAGGCATTATGCCATTTACAATAAGGTTTTCCTTTGGCTTCTGCCTTAGTTGGGAATCGATGTTTTCCTTTAATCTTTAATTTCTTATTGGTTAGAAGCCAATCGAATATTTCTTCTGTTTTTGCAACATCAAAGGTATATTTCTTATCTTTTTTTCGACTGTAAAGAACACATCGCTTCACACTCTTTTTGTTCGAGTGCTCCACATTGAAATGGGGGCCCTTTTATGAATTCTGCGAGGTCTACTTCGTAAGTATCCTCGAATACCCACGGTGCTGAGATTTCGAATGTGTTAAGTCCTTGATGTTTTCTTAGGCTTTTTTCTTTTAACATATTCTCATATCTAGTTGCACTTTCTGCTAGACTTCGAAAATCTAGGAATATCATCCCATCGAATTTTATTCT
The DNA here is from genome assembly GCA_019426215.1 of Buddleja alternifolia. Classification (NCBI taxonomy): domain Eukaryota; kingdom Viridiplantae; phylum Streptophyta; class Magnoliopsida; order Lamiales; family Scrophulariaceae; genus Buddleja; species Buddleja alternifolia. The sequence continues at coordinate 8,699,261 of CM033408.1, forward strand.
AAAATCCAAGGACATATTCTGTTGTCCTAACTGCACAAATTCGGATTCAGGTAAATTCAAATGGCACTTAACCCGAGCCTTTTTGAATCTTGATAGGAATTCTTCTATAGACTCTCCTATGTTTTGCCTGATCTTAGCCAAGTCACTCATGGATATTCCTGGATAAGTTCGAGTGAAGTGATTCTGAAATTAGAACTGCATCTCCTCCCAAGTATGTATTGAGTTTGTAGACAAGTTAATATACCAATTGAAGGCTGGCCCTGTTAGAGAACTACGGAACAATCTCAGTTTAAGATAATCTTGATCTGCTGCCTCTAGACATTAGCAGGTAAATCGAGATAAGTGTTCCAAGGCTGATACACTGTCATCTCCTGAGAACAGTGTAAAATTTGGAAACTTATATGTTCTAGGAAAAGGAAAATTTCTATCTACCCATTCAGGGTATGGATTCCTTGGAATTAACCTCTGGTTCCTACAAAAACCAGGACCATACATTCTTTCAATTATTAATTCGATTTGATTTCGGAGTGGGTCTTGAACTTGTGGTCCAAGATTACCCCACATATAACCGTTGGGAATAGCTTGCCCCCCAGCAAATGGCATTTGGAAGTTATTTGGGGTGTAAGTAAAATTCGAATTATTTTGAAATCCAGAAAAATTCTGATTCCCTGTATTCATGGAGTTATTCGAGACCCCAGGAAAACTTGGTCCCTGATGCTGGTTTTGCCCCCCAGCAAAATATCCTTGGGTAAAGTTAAATCCTGTCTCGAGACTTCCAAGATTCATATTTGGAGGATATCCCGCAGGAGTTTGTCCCATTCCGTTCAGTGGTACGGGACCATTAGGCCTTGTATTTTGAGTACTATGTGGATTCGAGCTCGTATTATATGCATTAGGATGTGGTGTTTGGTTATAACTCAAATTTGTTGCCCTCGAGAGGTGAGAGTCCTGAAGTCTGACCAATTTCAAATTGACCACTCCGAGGCCCGTTTTCTCGAGGATATCCCAGAGGAATCTCATTTGGATTAATATATCTACTTTGAGTCCTTGGTTCTACCAACTGTGATACTTTTTCGATTAAAATATTATGCTTGTTGATTAAGGGTTCGAGACCCAAGACTACTTGTGTATTTATCATGTTCGAAAAAACATCACAAGTTTGATTAAAGATTTCACCTAGCTCAGTTATAACCCTGGTGACTTCTCGAGCAAGACCATCTCGAGTATTCACAGAAATATCTTATATAATTGCCGTGAATATTCGGGCGGACTCTTGTGCCAGTGCTCGATACTGATCATTGAATTCTCTTCTTTGATCTTCTCGAGCACCTGTTAGAGTTTGTTTCATGAGTCGGACAAATTGTTCGTACATTTTGTCCGCTCTGATTTTATTTTTTGCCACCGGCTGGATATCCGAATCCTCGGTGCAGTCATCACGAGTGAACTCGTCTGTCATTGTTAGTCTTGTCAGTATGACTTAAACGATCTTGGAAAGTTGATTTTACGGGAACCAACACCCACTGTGGTCGCCAAAAAATTTGTTTCTGGATAAAAACAAATTGAATAAGGAAGAGCTAATTCTGTTAACTCAAGCCCCATAATAATTCTCCACTTAGAATTATCTAACAACCCCCGTATTCGAACTCGATACACTAGACGGTGGTTCAGACTTTAACACTTCGATGTGTTGTTTAAAATTGTTATTCGGACCGCAATTACTGAAAATAGAGAAGAAAGGAAGATACAAGTCCAGATTTAAATTTATCTGCCAAATACTTAAATCTGATAAAACGATAAATATTATACCTCCATATTGATCCCCAATCGCGTATCACAAAGTTGTTCGAGCAACAGATATGACTGATATCAACTCTTGATCACCAGGAATTAATTTACGGAATTAACTAAACTATGCTACTTCTAAGATTACGCCTACTCCTAGAGAAAAAGATAAAAAAGAAGCGGAGTTGATCTGTTGTTTGTTGTCATTTTTTCCTCTTTTTCGGCCGCCTATATCTTGGCCTTAGGAACCCACGCTCTTCTTTTCCGGGAACTGTCTTCAACCGTTTCTTTCAAAATTCTTAATTTGGCGCGTCTTCCTTGAATGCAGCTTACTGGCCTTTGGGCTCTCTTCATTTTTCAGATTCGATTGTTGGGCTTTTATTAAATCAACCCATATCTTATCATCTCTTGAGTTTCCTTGTCCTATTTATTTATGGACCCACTTTCTTCTTTTCGAATTTCCCCTATTTGGGCTTCTCGGGCTTTTTATTTCGAAGGCCCATATTATTTTATAGTGTAAACAGACGCTAGGGAGGGGAATGTGCCCTTCAAACAGGTTAGAGCTGAGATCAACATCCGCATATGGAGTTACCTCAAATGAACTTGGCAAATGGCCTTGTAATTGATTAAAAGAGACGTTTAACAACGAAAGATTGAACGAAATATCCCAAAACCATGTAGGAATAGAACCCAAGATGCTTGCGTTAGAGATAGCAAGAAACATGGTTTCCTTCTAAATTTCAAGCCAACCCAGAAATGAAGGCCCTAGACGACACGAACCCATGTCAAGGTTACGGACTTGGAATAGTGGAAGCCAATTTGAACTCACATTCAAGCAAGGTTATGAAACCCGGACCGGACCGGACCGGCCGGTCGAACCGGTAAAAACCGAAACCGGTCACTAGGCCGGTCCGGTTATGCCAAAAAAACGTTCAGAGCCAAAAACCGATCAAAATCGTTCAAACCGGCGGTTCAACCGGTGAACCGGTAAAACCGTTCTTCAACCTGTTGACCCGGGTGGTTTTGGAAAAAATTAAAACCCAACCTATTAAATTATTAATTTGATTTTAAAAGAAAAAGGTAAAGGCACTCACTACTCAGCAAAAACACTCTCACTCACTCACGTCTCACGCAGAACAGAAGAGAAAGAAATTTAGGTAAAGAAAGATAGATAAGAATGAAGAAGAAGAAGATTAGGAAGAAAGAAGAAGAAGAGGAAGAGAAAAGAAGAAGAGCAGCTCAACAGTCAGGCAGTCACCATGCGTGTGTGAGAGAATTGAGATCTGAGAGAGTGAGAAGTGAGAAAGACATGTTTTGACTTTTGAGTTATATATTATATACATTTTTTATTATTTTGTAATATTTATATATATATATATATATTATTGTTTTGTAATATTAATTTTATATTAATTATTATTTATTGCATAATTATGACGTCACCGGTTCGACCGCGGTTGACCCGACGGTTGAACCGGTAACCCGTGACCCGGTCACTTTTTCGGTTCGCTGTCCGGTCCGGTTTTCAAAACACTGCATTCAAGATGAAAGAGTTAGAAGATAACCTCAAGATTTTTAACTTTCTCAGATTGGAGAAATGCACCTCAGATAAAATCCCGGTCAAATAATTCGAAGAGACATCAAAAACAACTAACTCCGAAAATGGCCCGATATTTTGGGGCAAAGTCCCGTTCAATCTATTCCCTGCTAAGCTCAGATCAGTCAAATTTTGGAGTGAACCTAAAGAAGATGGTAAAGTGCCTTCGAAAAAGTTGAAAGCCAATGAAAGTTCCTCGAGACTTGTAAGTTCTCCCAACCAATCTGGCAATCTTCCATGAAGTTGGTTGTTGCTTAATCTTAAATGCACCAAGCTAGGCAAAGGACTATCGGCCTTACAATTTTCGGTCCCCTCGAGTGACAGGGGTAAAGTTCCCGCCAAATTGTTGCCCGATACATCAAAATTTACCAACTGACAAAGTGAGCCAATAGTGCTCGGTACTCCACCATCAACGTTATTATTAGAAAAGTCCAAGTCCACAAGAGATGTCATATTTCCAATGCTTCTCGGGATTTTCCCATGTACTTTATTTGTGTTGAAGATGGCTTCATTTCAAGAAGCTAAATTATCCCACATTAGAAAATGGTTGTAAAGGGTGGTCCCTTTATCCTATAAAAGGAGACCATCTATTTACATTTAGAAATATCCATTAGCCTCTCATCTTTGGCTATTCTTCTTTCCTCCTCTATAGTTTTGTATATTTCACTTTTGGTCATTTCTTTAGTGTAGTGAAATATTTTGGTGGGGTCCGAGGACGTAGGCTAAATTAGCCGAACCTCGTTATATTTGGTGTTCTTTATTTTGTGTTATTCTTCAAGTAGCCATTGTTAGTTATAGTTGTAGTGTTATATTGTGCTATTAAATTCGTCTAGTTAATTCTGTCGAGGAGGTTGGGTTTTAAGCGCGACCGTTGTGACGCCTCCAATCTTTCCTGGGAATTCAATCTAGTGTGGTTTTCTAGTACAATATTTCCCTCGCTATTTCTATATTTGGTGGAATATGACTCTGAGTTCCACAACAAGTGTTATCAAAGCTCGGGTATTCTGAGTATGCTCTGTGGTCGCAGTTTAATCTGATCTTCCACATCAGAAAAGTTTTCTCGGACTATTTGGCTTCCGCATTTGGAGGGCTATTGAAGAATAATTTGTAACCAAAAATGGAAGTTACCTCAAAAGCATTGTCGTCGTCCATTTGGACGAAAACCACTGTGGCGAATACACGATTGGCAGTGGAGTCTTTTGATGGCACAGGCCATTTTGGTATGTGGCAAAGCGAAGTTGTAGACGCACTCTTTCAACAAGGTCTATACTTAGCTATTGAAGAAAAGAAACCAAATGATATAGAGGAAAAAGAACGGAAATTTGGATGAGAAGGATTTGGCTCTGATGTTGCTGGGATCCCTTCCTGAGGAGTTTGAGTTTCTTGAAACCACTCTACTTCACGGGAAGGCTGCTGCTGTATCTCTTAGCGAAGTTTGTGCTGCCCTATACAGTTATGAACTGAGAAGGACAAGCAAGTTTGTTCAGGCGGAGATGCAGAAGTTTTGTTCATCACAGGTCGTTCACAAAACAAAAGGAGTGAAATACTCCAAATTGGAGTTTTGTGAACTTTGTGTTCGTGGGAAATAGACAAGGGTTAAATTTGGAACAACAATCCATAATACTGAGGGTATCTTGGATTATGTTCATTTGGATGTATGGGGTCCCTCAAAAATGAGTTCTTTGGGAGGGAAGCACTATTTTGTAACCTTTGTTGATGATTTTTCCCGGAGAGTTTGGTTGTATACGATGAAGACAAAGGATGAAGTGTTTGAGGTATTCCTCAAATGGAAAAAGATGGTGGAAACTCAGACTGATAAAAAGGTCAATCGTCTCCGTACAGACAATGGTGGAGAATTTAGGAGTGGTCCATTTCAGAAATTTTGTGAGGATAAAGGCATTGTCAGACACTTCACTGTCAGACATACACCACAACAGAACGGAGTGGCAGAACGCATGAATCGGACTTTGCTGGAGAAAGTTCGGTGTTTGTTATCCAATGCTAGGTTGGGTAAAGAATTTTGGGCTGAGGCTGTGACATATGCGTGTCATCTCGTTAATCGTCTACCATCTACTGCTATTGATGGAAAAACACCATTTGAGAAATGGTTTGGAAAGCCTGCTGCTGATTATGATTCCTTACATGTGTTTGGTTCCGCTGCATATTATCATGTTAAGGAATCAAAGTTGGATCCTAGAGCAAAGAAAGCTGTGATCATGGGGATCACCTCTGGTATAAAAGGCTATCGCCTTTGGTGTCCAGAAACAAAGAAAATAATCTTTAGCAGGGATGTCACCTTTGATGAATCTACCGTGTTGGAAAAGGTGAATGCAGAACAACAGGATGGTACTCCCAAACAGGAAGAGTTTGAGAAGTTTGTTGTCCCAGCAGATCAAGAAACTCTTGATCATTCTCCTACGGTAGAAGGAGATTTTGAAGAAGAGGAAGTTCAACCCCAAGAACTTCCACAGCAACTTGAATCAATTACAACTAGCAAGCCAAAGAGGACAATCAAAAAGCCTGCTCGCTTTGATGATATGGTGGCTTGTGCATCTGCAATTGCCGCTGATGATGTTCCTACCACTTATATTGAAGCAGTCAAAGGACCAGAGAAAGATAAGTGGAGGATTTCCATGAGTGAAGAAATGCAGTTCCTTCATAAGAATCAAACATGGGAACTGGCCAGTCTCCCGAAGGGAAAGGAGGCAATTGGATGCAAATGGGTATTTGCAAAGAAAGATGGATTTCCTAGCCAAGGTGATGTTCGCTACAAAGCCAGATTGGTGGCCAAAGGTTACGCTCAGAAGGAGGGCATTGATTATAATGAGGTGTTTTCTCCAATTGTAAAACACTTCTCCATTAGAATTTTGTTGGCTTTGGTAGCACAGTTGGATTTTGAACTAGTTCAGTTGGATGTAAAAACTGCATTTTTACATGGAGACTTGGAAGAGGAAATCTATATGACTCAGCCAAAGGGATTCAAAGTTGCTGAAAATGAAAATTTGGTTTGTAAACTTCAAAAATCGTTGTACGGATTGAAGCAATCTCCGAGGCAGTGGTACAAGCGATTTGACAAGTTTATGATGGGAATTGGGTACACAAGAAGCACATACGATCATTGTGTGTATTTGCATAAGCTACAAGATGGATCCTTCATATATCTTCTTCTGTATGTTGATGATATGTTGATTGCCTCCCCGAGTCTAATAGAAATCGAGAAGTTGAAGACTCATTTGAAAAGGGAGTTTGAGATGAAGGATCTAGGTGAGGCGAAGAAAATTCTCGGCATGGAGATTTTCAGAGATAGAAAATTGAGGAGGCTTTGTTTGACTCAGAAACAATATCTGAGTAGGATGTCGAGGCGTTTTGGCATTGATGAAAAGTCAAAACCAGTTAGTACTCCATTTGCTCCTCAGTTTAAGCTTAGCGCCGCTTTGTCACCGAAATCTGATGCAGAACGGGAATACATGTCAAAAGTACCGTATGCAAATGCTGTTGGTAGCTTGATGTATGCTATGGTGTGTACGAGGCCTGATATTTCCCAAGCAGTGGGGGTTGTGAGCAGGTATATGCATGATCCTGGAAAGGAACATTGGCAAGCTGTGAAATGGATTTTGCGATACATCCATGACACAGCTGATGTTGGTTTGATATTTGAGCGGGAACATAGTCAGTATATAGTCGGATATTGCGATTCAGACTATGCTGGTGATTTAGATAAGCGTAGATCAACTACAGGCTATGTATTTACTCTTGCTAAAGCACCAGTCAGTTGGAAGTCTACCTTACAGTCAACGGTTGCTCTGTCTACAACGGAAGTAGAGTATATGGCAATTTTAGAGACTGTAAAGGAAGCAATTTGGCTTCAAGGGTTGCTTGGTGAACTGGGGATTGGACAAAAGTTTGTCAAAATACATTGTGATAGTCAAAGTGCTATCCATTTAGCAAAGAACCAAGTTTATCATGCAAGGACGAAGCACATTGATGTTCGGTATCACTTCATACGAGAGATACTCGAAGAAGGTGGAGTCAGAATCGAGAAGATCCATACTACTGAGAATCCTGCTGATATGTTGACAAAAGTTGTGACTGCAATCAAGTTCAAATTTTGTTTGGACTTGATCAACATTGTCAAAGTTTGAAGATTGATTTTTGGTGACCCCGTTTGACGAGGAGATTGAAGATTTTGAAATTCGCCAAGGTGGAGATTTGTTGAAGATGGCTTCATTTCAAGAAGCTAAATTATTCCACATTGGAAAATGGTTGTAAAGGGTAGTCCCTTTATCCTATAAAAGGAGACCATCTATTTACATTTAGAAATATCCCTTAGCCTCTCATCTTTGGCTATTCTTCTTTCCTCCTCTATAGTTTTGTATATTTCACTTTTGGTCCTTTCTTTAGTGTAGTGAAATATTTTGGTGGGGTCCGAGGACGTAAGCTAAATTAGCCGAACCTCGTTATATTTGGTGTTCTTTATTTTGTGTTATTCTTCAAGTAGCCATTGTTAGTTATAGTTGTAGTGTTATATTGTGCTATTAAATTCGTCTAGTTAATTCTGTCGAGGAGGTTGGGTTTTAAGCGCGACCGTTGTGACGCCTCCAATCTTTCCTGTGAATTCAATCTAGTGTGGTTTTCTAGTACAATATTTCCCACGCTATTTCTATATTTTGTGGAATATGACTCTGAGTTCCACAACAATTTGAAGCTAAATTAATAACTTCAATTTTTCGCCACCTTCCTCTGAATAATGAAAGGCTACTAACACTTAGATTACCATTTAAAGCAAGGTTAAAGAATCTAAGATTCGGTAATTCGCCAAAAACGAGTGGGATTCTGCCTCTAAGCTTGCAGTTACTCAAATCAACATCCACGAGTGTAGTGATATTAACGAGCCAAGTAGGAAACATCGAGCTAAAGCTGTTGAAACTAAGGTCTATTACAGTGAGCAAGGTGAAGTTTACACGACTGAGGTACGAAATCGAACCAGACAAGCCACAGGCTGAAAGATGCAACTCTTTCAAACGAGGCAACGTGTTCAACCTTTGTAACCAGGTCGAGTTTACTAAGGAGAGGTCGACTCTGTTCATTTCGAGATGTCTTAAAGAAACGAGACTAGTTATCCATTCGAAGTCATCGACAGCTAATTGTGGAAATCCCAGATTAGAAACATCTAGAAAGTGCAAATTTGATAAATTTCCTAAAGTCGGGGGGATTATTCCACTAAATCCCGCGTTTGATAGATTGAGATACCGCAAGTTCTTTAAAGAACCGAAGAATTCAGGAATCTGGATGCCTTCAAATGTATTGGAACTTAAATCTAAATGTGTTAAGGACTTAAGCTGGATTAGGGAAGGCCTAATCTCCCCACTCAAGTCCCCAAATCCATACCTGTGAAGATCAATCACCGTGACACCACCAGTGATATTATCGCAGCTAATTCCTCGCCAGCTGGTGCAACAGTCGACGCCTTGCCATGATGAAAGCGTGTTCTCAGGATCATTCAATCCGTCCTTGAAATCCAAAAGCGCTTTTCTATCACTCGGTAAACATTTTACGTTGTTATTCGTTTGACAGTTACATATCGAGCTGAAAATGGAAATAACTAAAACAACAGCTAAAAGACTTCTCGCCATTTGATGAAAACTCTTTGAGTCTTTCTGTTTTCTTGATAATTTGCAAGGAAAGTTGACGTAGAGAGTACTGTAGAAGGAAACTTCTGATAATATAATTATATTAGTACAAGATAATGCTATCTGGGAGAACATTTTTTTCAATTTTGAAAGTTGAATAGAAGTGTTTAGCAAGGATTATTATATTTGGATTGGTGGACAAGTTTCATCTATGGGTAATAAGAAATGGATTAGGAATTTCCAACCAGCTTGGTTTCACACATATTCTTCTCTTGAGGAATATTATTCCGTAATTTTGTCTACTTGTGGCTGAAGGACTAGGACGTTGACTTCATTTACATGTTGAATCTCTTATGTAGAAGACATGCTGAAGGATTGGATCTTGTCGGTGTTTCTTCCGATTGTAAAAAAACATTAGTGTCCTTAATCAAATACTTAATTAAGATATTAGAAAGTCATATAATGGAATTTCAACAACAAATTAATATACGTAGTTATGAAGTTAGTAGGTCATCTTATGGCATTGCAACCATCAAAATTCTTCATCTTCGACTTTAATTGTTTGCATTAAATTGATATTTACCATAAATTTTTCAAGACTTTCCAATGGCCAACACCAAACTTTTTAGGCTTTTTATATCAAATTTGGTGGAGGATAGCTGGAAAAATATGGCCCTCACCCTGTTGCCTGGTAGGCAACAGATAAGTTTGACACTACTCATTTACGGTTCTAGACATGATTAGACAACATGTTTCTTGACTTTGTTTTTGTGTCTAACATTCAGGAGAAAAAAATATAAAGTGCAAAGAAAGCATACTCTTGCAAAAAAAAAAACTCTCTAATTTCTACATTTCACATTACATGTTATTGTTTCAATATACTTAGATTAAGTTGTGGCCATTTAAGAACTATTAGTGTGAGTGTTTATTTCCTTCAAATTAGTAGCCATAGCACTTTAGCTTTTAGTTTGTTGCAGTCATGGTCCAAAATTTCGACCGAAACACCGAAATTTCGGATTTCGGGGGGTTCGAAGCGAAATCGAACTTTCGATCCAATTTTGTAGAATATCTTCAGAAATTTCGACCGAAACCCAAAATTTTCCCCAAATTTAAAATATTTTTGTCAAATATCTATCGAAATTTCAGCCGAAACCCGATATTTACTGAAACCGAAATTTCGGCTGAAATTTTTTTTATATATTTTTAATTTTTAAATATCATATAATTAGAAAATTATATTTATATACATAGTGGATACAATGTCACACCAACCTTACTCATATTCTTTGTCATAGGTTTATGCTACTACTCTTGTCGAGTATGTTGTACCCATTGGGATTCTTCAAAATTCAACACCAGAAGGATATCATCATCATCATTATATACAGTATTACCAACATTTCATGTCATGGGAGGAATATTGTCAACATGTAACTAATAATTTTCACTTGCAATATGAAAGTAGAGGTAGGATAGCGATTTCAATCCTCCTAGAAACTCGATATGGTATTGAGTAGTAACTTTTACTTAAATCTTGGTACATTTTATATTAATGAAGTTCCTATGATATTTGGTTATTATCTTACTATCAAATTATATTTATTTTATATTTTTCACAATAGTTTTTAGTGATATTATTTAACAAATTCATTATCCATATAATATATATAGAATATTATTGATGTAAAAAATGCAAAAGAATGATAATTAGAGTTACCCAAAATTTTATTGCAAATTTCCAAATATTTTTATAAATTTCCATGATTTCTTTACAATCGAAACCGAAATTTTGAATATCCCCGAAATTTCCGTAAATTTACTACACCAATATCTACCCTGAAACCGATATTTAAGACCTTGATTGCAGCACTAGAGAAATCATAATACAAATTTCCAAAAATACTTTATTGTAGCAATTCGTATTCACGTGCTTTATACTAGTTATATTTATATATGCCTAAACTATATTCTTATTATGGTCAAAACAATAGTATAAAATATGAGGGGTTTATTGCATAAGATCCCCCTGTGATAAGCAAAACCTGCGCCAAACAACCCCGTGTTAAGTTTTTTGCGAATCAATCCCTTGTGTTATTTTTTATTCTGCATACTCTCCCTTTTTTGATTTTTTTTTATGTTTTTTTCATCATAAACGTCAATCCAAATGCATTTTTGCCCCAAACATGTTTATAATAGATAAATAATTTAATTTGAGTTAGACCTAGAACATTTATGATAGAAAAAAACACCAAAAAAAATCGAAAAAGGGAGAGTATGCAGAATAAAAATACCACAATGGAATGATTAGTAAAAAAATTAACATAGGGGTGTTTTAGCGCAGCTTAGTAAAATGTTGTCCACCTTATTTCAAGGTTCAAGCTACAATTTGGCCCCTTCAACTCTAGTAATATATCCTGTTTCCACTCTTAGGGCTATCAATTAAGCCACCTAGTGAGTCTAGGTAGGTTCACACTTGGCTTGATGCTTCACGAGCTTTTGCACTCAAGGGTTTGACTTGGCTTGAAAGTAAATACAAGCTTCAAGTCAGGCCCCAGCCCGGCTTGAATTTGGCTCGGAGTCCACAAACTCTTGTATTTGATGCTAAGTGAATGTCTTAGTTGCGCCTTTGCAAGATTTCCTTCCAAAATGGACTTCCATCTCTGTAAGTCCATTTGGAATGGATTTCCAAACACTCCCTAAATAATTACAGCTTTCGCATCACGAGTCGCTAAGATCCATTATCCACAATTCTAAAACCCATGATAGGAATCTAAAACATTATCCTTCGATTTAGCTTGCTAGGAAATTTTTAATGCAGAGATCTAAAATTTCAGAAGCCTCGTTGGATCCAAGAAATGCCTGACAATGATTCTTCATCAATCCCTGAAACTGTCAAAACCCGTGATATCCAATCAAACACGGAATGAACCTTCACGATCCTCAAGAATTCGACCCCTTCTTTTGAATTTGGATAGTTCGCCTTAGAGGCCCAAAACTTCCTCCTCTACGAGTGTTCACACCCAAACTGTTCACCTGCCTAATTCAGCCATGCTAGCTACTGCGATCCACATGTCTATTCTATCAGGAATGGGGTTTTTAATTTTTTGAGAAATATATAGTGTTGATGCCACTAAAGAGCTTGAACTGCTCATGACTACTTAACCATACATGTCTCATCTCTGTCATATGTGCAGCTTGGGATGTGCCAAATACACACACTGTTCCTGTTCCAATTCTTCTTCCCTGACAAATCGAACCAAATAAAATTTGGCAAATTCAAAGCAGGCTTTATTACTTTGTAAGTGCATAACAAAATCATTCCCGTCAACACATATCGAATGTTGCTTATAACATCAGATTAATGAGTAAAGTTACATAAATCATGTTGGTAGTTTATCAAGCTACTGAGGCCTGCCCTCCTTCAAAATATATTTTTTTTAAGAAAAATTCTCTTGTTGAGGAAGTTGCATTTTATTGGCATCGGGGTGTGTCATGATACTTAAAACAAAAGTCTCGGAAAGATCACATCAACTTTTCTAATAAATTAATGTAAGTAAAAATACAAAACAGAGTAATGAACTTACCAGAAGAAAGATGTGATGGGAGCCAAAAGACTTATTTTCAGTATGGCCATGGCCACAGGCCTCTTTCTAATGATTTCTCTAATTCGAGCCAATCAACGTCCCTGAAACATGTTGGCATTTGTGGGTATATGAAAAAGTGTGTGAACACCACTTTTGCGTATGAAATTCGAACACCATAAGTATCGGGGATACTAAGTTGTATTGGATATTTTTATTCTGCTCCGAGAGTAGATTAGTTTAGCATTTCGAATTTCTCAATTCGGAGTTGAAACGAATGAGAAATTAATTGCTAATGTTGGGTGTTTGAATGTGTATATCCCACATTGGATATAAACCATAATTTGTATGAGTTTATATACATTTGCCTAAAGGTAAAGGGTTGGCCCTTTGGGTCATCCACTTTGGTCCTTTGTGTGAAGGGGGGAAGAGCTATGTAATTGTGTCTTGGCCCAATTTCTTAGCTCCTCACTCGGGCGGTCCGGTGGACCGGACCACGGGCTCGGGCTCGGGTCGCGGGTCGTTGGGCCGTGGGCCTTGGGCTTTGGCTAAGATGTGTGGTTGTTGGGCTTTGGACCTCTTCTTATCTTTTTGAGCTAATCTTCTAGAAACCAGCAAGGCATGTCTCCTGTTCCTTTCTCATGCTGAGGATTTCAGACGTTTCCTTACCTGTCTCCAGCCAAAATTACGAGCCGAAAGTTAAAGTGTTTTGTTTCTTTTGGAGCCGAAACTTTTGACATTCATCAGCTGATTCTTTTTGGCTTTCTATTTTGGTTTTCAATCTGGTTTTGTTGCCTATAAAAAGGCTCTCCCAGGTTGTGTTCAAAACACACCAAAAACAGAAAATAATTCTGCATTGTCTTAAAGCATTCTACATACATAAAAATTCTGAGAGTTCTTGGGCAAATATAGTTCGTGGGTTTTGTTCTTGAAGTGGTTCAATTACAAATATATAATCGTTGTATCTTGGGAAGTTAATTGCACGATCCCGTACCACCGTAGGCGGGGCAATATAGCTTTAAGGATAGAGAGTTCATCTCTCGCCTCGATTGTCATATTGTTCGTCGTATTACTATTTTCAGAAATTTTCTTACAAACTGCACAGATTTGCAACAAGCTTAAAGCTATATCTATTTTGTTGTTAATTTTTGTGCTTGTTCGAACATTCTGAAAATGGCTCATTTCGATTCTAATGAAAATGCTGCTGCTGCTCTCGACTTTGGACTTGGACCTGGAGCTGGTCTCGGTCTTGGTCTTCCTTCTGGTTTTGCCTCGGGTTCAGGGGTTAGGTCCGGTTCAGGCTCTGGTCCGAATACACCGGTTGTAACTCCAGTTATTCCGGTAATTCAGGCTCGGACTGAAAGGCTAACTCCGATTGTACCACCGGTGAATACAAGTATCCCGGCACAGGCTGAAAGACCAACGAAGTTCTGCGGGGTTGACTTCAAACGTTGGCAACAAAAGATGCTTTTTTATTTAACTACTTTGAACCTGGCAAGGTTCTTACGGGAAGACGCCCAGTCTGTCCCTGAAGATTCTGACGATGTTCAAATGAGAACGGCATATGATGCCTGGCAACACTGTGATTTCCTTTGCAGGAATTACGTGCTCAATGGTTTGGATGATTCACTTTATAGTGTTTATCACTCCATGAAATCGTCAAAAGACCTCTGGGAGGCATTACATAAGAAGTATAGAACTGAGGACGCTGGACTGAAAAAGTTCATGGTCGCAAAGTTCTTAGACTTCAAAATGATGGACTCTAAGTCCGTCGTAAGCCAGGTCCAAGAGCTTCAGATTATAATACATGAAGTTCATGCCGAGGGAATGGCTTTGAGTGAGAATTTTCAAGTGGGGTCTGTGATTGAAAAATTACCGCTCTCATGGAATGAATTCAAGAACTACCTAAGGCATAAACGAAAGGAGATGAGCTTAGAAGAGTTGGTTGTCAGGCTCAGAATTGAGGAAGATAACCGGGCTTCTATCAGAAAGGCTCCTGTTCCACCAATGGCTAACGTCGTTGAAGTTCCGGAAAGTTCTAACCGGAAAAGAAAGTTCCAAGGGAATTTTCAGTCCCAGAAAAATCAAGCTGGGAAAGGAAAGCCGAAACAAAGTGACGGCTCTGACAGTGGTTGCTTTAATTGCGGCCGTACTGGTCATTGGGCTAAAGACTGTAGAAAGCCCAAGAAAAATAATTATCAGTCAAGAAAGAAAGGTTCTGGCAAGTATAAAGGCAAGAATCAGGTTCAGAACAACGTTCCGAACCAGGTGCAAAATCATGTGCACTTAGCTGTTGATGATGTCCAGGGCATCAACGAGTTAATTGACGACCTGTCAAATAAACAGGTGCCAATCGATCTAACTAATCTTGATCTGACTGCCGTCGTGTTCGAAGCCAATATGGTGGACAACTCGAGGGAGTGGTTCATAGACACTGGGGCTACTCGCCACATCTGTTCCGACAGAGATGCTTTCTCGTCCTATTCCCCAACTGAAGGACGAAGATTGTTTATGGGAAATTCAGCCACTTCACCAGTGGTTGGAATGGGGAAAGTTGTGCTGAAGATGACTTCAGGCAAAGAACTGACATTGACTGAAGTTCTTCATGTTCCGGAGATTCGAAAGAATTTGGTATCCGGTTCAGCTTTGGTCAAGAATGGGTTCAAGATCATCTTCGAAGCTGATAGGTTTTCTTTGACTAAGAGAGGAATTTACGTAGGAAAAGGTTACCTTGAGCAGGGCCTTTTCAAAATGAATGTAATGAATGTAATTCGCTCTCTTGTAATTGAAAACGGTGGAAATAAAAGGATTGAGAATTCTGTTTATTTGCTTGAGTATTCTAATTTGTGGCATGTTAGACTAGGACATGTCAATTATAATACTATTCGAAGATTGGTCAACTTGAATTTATTACCAACTTTTAAAGTTGAAAATGAACATAAATGTGAAATTTGTGTTGAGGCAAAGCTAGTCAAACAACCATTTCCTTCAGTGGAAAGAAACACCGCACCTCTAGAACTTATTCACAGTGATATCTGTGATTTGAAGTTTGTGCAAACTAGAGGTGGGAAAAAGTATTTCATTACATTCATAGATGACTGCACAAAGTATTGTTATGTGTATTTACTAAGAAGTAAAGACGAAGCGCTTGGAGCGTTTACACATTACAAAACTGAAGTTGAAAATCAACTTGAGAAAAGAATAAAATCTATCCGAAGTGATAGAGGTGGAGAATACGGAGCGCCATTTGATGAATTCTGTACCGACTCTGGAATTATTCATCAAACAACGGCACCATACTCACCTCAATCCAATGGCATTGCTGAACGCAAGAATCGCACTCTCAAAGAAATGATGAATGCGATGTTGTTAAATTCTGGATTACCGCAGAATTTGTGGGGGGAGGCGATCCTCTCCGCCAACTATATCCTTAACAAGATTCCCCACAAAAGTAGGAGTGAGACTCCGTACGAACTTTGGAAAGGTCAAAAGCCTTCTTACAAGTACCTCAAAGTGTGGGGGTGTTTGGCTAAGGTAGAAATACCCAAACCCAAACAAGTTAAGATAGGGCCTAAAACTATTGATTGCATATTCATAGGTTATGCACTTAATAGTAGCGCCTATCGATTTCTGGTTCATAAATCAGAAATATCTGAGATTCATGAAGGTACTATCATGGAATCTAGAAATGCTTCGTTTTTGAGGATGTCTTTCCAAGTAAGGAAAGAAATGAGCAAGTTCCTCTTAAAAGAACATTTGATGAGTCTACGAGTAGTTCTAATCCTGGGGATGAAGAACCACGTCGTAGCAAAAGGGCAAGAGTGCCTAAATCATTTGGTCCCGATTTTGTTTCATATACATTAGAAGGGGAGCCAAATACGATTAAGGAAGCTATGTCCGGTCCAGATGCTCAACTCTGGAAAGAGGCTATCAATAGTGAAATCGAGTCTATTTTACACAACCATACCTGGGAGTTGGTTGATCTTCCAAAGGGAAGTAAGCCTTTAGGCTGTAAATGGATTCTGAAAAGAAAGTATAAGACTGATGGAACTATTGATAAGTATAAGGCCCGTTTGGTAGTCAAAGGATACCGACAAACGGAAGGTCTTGATTTCTTCGATACTTATTCTCCGGTAACCAGAATAACATCCATAAGATTATTCATCGCTATTGCCGCATTGCAAAACCTTGAGATACATCAAATGGATGTTAAGACTGCGTTTCTGAACGGAGAATTAGATGAAGAAATATACATGGAACAACCCGAGGGGTATGTTGCTCCTGGAAAGGAGAAGAAAGTGTGTAAACTTGTAAAGTCACTTTACGGACTTAAACAAGCGCCAAAACAGTGACATGAAAAGTTTGATAGCACGATGTTGTTAAATGGTTTCAAGATCAACGAATGTGATAAATGCGTGTATGTTAGACAAACACATAACGCATATGTCATCGTGTGTCTATATGTAGATGACATGTTGATAATGGGTAGTAATCATGAAATCATCATGAATACTAAAGGCATGTTAAAGAAGAACTTTGACATGAAGGATATGGGACTTGCAGACGTCATCTTAGGGATTAAAATCCTGAGGACTTCTGAAGGACTAGTCTTATCGCAATCTCATTACGTTGAGACAGTTTTGGAAAAATTCCTTCCTAGCGATAGTGCACCAGTTAAAACGCCAGTGGACTTGAGCGTTCATCTACGCAAGAACCATGGCGAACCCGTATCGCAGTTAGAATATGCTAGGATAATTGGGAGTGTGATGTATATCATGAACTGTACTCGCCCTGATCTAGCTTATTCTATGAGCAAGTTGAGTAGGTTCACGAGTAATCCAAGTGTAGAGCATTGGAATGCTTTAACTAGAGTTCTTAAGTATTTAAAGTATACTAAAGAATATGGATTACACTACTCCAAATATCCAGCTGTAATTGAAGGATACAGTGATGCTAATTGGATATCAGACACGAACGACTCCAAGTCCACAAGTGGGTATGTATTTACCGTTGGTGGAGGAGCGCTGTCGTGGAAATCTTCTAAGCAAACTTGCATAGCCCGTTCCACAATGGAATCAGAATTCATAGCTTTAGATAAGGCTGGTGAAGAAGCTGAGTGGCTAAGAAATTTCTTAGAAGATGTTCCCTGTTGGGAAAAACCTGTGCCTCCGATTTTGATTCATTGCGACTGTATGTCGGCAATTGGGAGGGCTCAGAGTAGTATGTATAATGGTAAGTCTAGACATATTCGTCGTAGGCATAATACCATTAAGCAGTTGATCTCTAACGGGATTATTTCCATTGATTATGTGAAATCAAAAGAGAATATTGCAGATCCTTTGACGAAAGGATTGCCTAGAGATCAAATATGCTACCTATCAAGAGGAATGGGGTTAAAGTCTACAAATTAAAAATTGACACAGCGGTAACCCAACCATATTGACTGGAGATCCCAAGATTATGGTTCAATGGGACAACTAAGTTGTGAAAATTCTGGAGAGCACTTAAGAGTTTAATAAACTCTGAACCCATTGCCTAAGATAAAGAAGTGCATCCTACAAGTGTAGCAAAGGATAAGTCTGAACTTTTAATGATTCCTATACTGTCATGAAAATGAAGTGGAGTATGGTAGGATACTCTTAAATAGGAGATCACCTATGTAAGTGTGAGGTATAGGCCGCCTCAACATTGGGTAAAATGTAAACATTTATGAAACCAAGAGAGGGCGCCATGGCCAAAATGGGTCCAACAGTGAGAACTAAAAATTTGCTTAGAAAATTTATCATGTGAATATCATTGTCTGGTTTTACACGAACGGCTGAACAATTCAAGACATCATGTTCATTGGGTAGCCTAGTAAATCCGATGATATCTCACTAAGAAAGGTTCAAAGCCAAAAGCTACCTCTTCTGATGTGATAAAAAGTCGTTTGAACTCTCAGTTCCATGCATTGCATTAATTTCATTCGTGTGGGGGATTGTTGGCATTTGTGGGTATATGAAAAAGTGTGTGAACACCACTTTTGCGTATGAAATTCGAACACCATAAGTATCGGGGATACTAAGTTGTATTGGATATTTTTATTCTGCTCCGAGAGTAGATTAGTTTAGCATTTCGAATTTCTCAATTCGGAGTTGAAACGAATGAGAAATTAATTGCTAATGTTGGGTGTTTGAATGTGTATATCCCACATTGGATATAAACCATAATTTGTATGAGTTTATATACATTTGCCTAAAGGTAAAGGGTTGGCCCTTTGGGTCATCCACTTTGGTCCTTTGTGTGAAGGGGGGAAGAGCTATGTAATTGTGTCTTGGCCCAATTTCTTAGCTCCTCACTCGGGCGGTCCGGTGGACCGGACCGGACCTCGGACCTCGGACCACGGACCACGGACTCGGGCTCGGGCTCGGGCCGGGGCCGGGGCCGGGGCCGGGGCCGGGGCCGGGGCCGGGGCGTGGGTCGCGGGTCGTTGGGCCGTGGGCCTTGGGCCTTGGGCTTTGGGCTTTGGCTAAGATGTGTGGTTGTTGGGCTTTGGACCTCTTCTTATCTTTTTGAGCCAAAGTTTAATTAATTTGATTAATTGGGCTCAGTTCTCTTTTGGGCCAAAATTAACTAATTAATTTAGGCCCATTTCTAGTATCTTCTAGTTTCTTCTTCTAGAAACCAGCAAGGCATGTCTCCTGTTCCTTTCTCATGCTGAGGATTTCAGACGTTTCCTTACCTGTCTCCAGCCAAAATTACCAGCCGAAAGTTAAAGTGTTTTGTTTCTTTTGGAGCCGAAACTTTTGACATTCATCAGCTGATTCTTTTTGGCTTTCTATTTTGGTTTTCAATCTGGTTTTGTTGCCTATAAAAAGGCTCTCCCAGGTTGTGTTCAAAACACACCAAAAACAGAAAATAATTCTGCATTGTCTTAAAGCATTCTACATACATAAAAATTCTGAGAGTTCTTGGGCAAATATAGTTCGTGGGTTTTGTTCTTGAAGTGGTTCAATTACAAATATATAATCGTTGTATCTTGGGAAGTTAATTGCACGATCCCGTACCACCGTAGGCGGGGCAATATAGCTTTAAGGATAGAGAGTTCATCTCTCGCCTCGATTGTCATATTGTTCGTCGTATTACTATTTTCAGAAATTTTCTTACAAACTGCACAGATTTGCAACAAAACATAGATAAAACATTATCACGATCAACATTCTTGAGAAATTCAGTAGTCAGGTAGAATTATTCGGCAAAACTAAAGTTTATGGTCCACCAAAAATAATGGAGAACGCCATAACCGTAAGATGATGTATTAACTAGGCGCAGAAGCATATATTTTCAGCACAAGACACGTGTCCATTTTCTTACTTTTCTTTAATTTTAGTTTCCATCTTTTCCGTGCTTGATGGCATTTTCATCGTTTCTAACCATGATTATCAACCTTGTGGAAAAATCAAAATGTAAAACAAAATAATGGGCTGGTGGAGCCTCGAATAAACCTATTTTTGACAAGTACGACTTTTACAAGGTACCTGAAATATTCTTAGAATGAATGAAATTACTCTCCAAAATCTGAGCAGCCTCAATCATCCCTACAGCTCGGAAGGCTTGAATCATTGTAGCAAATGTTATACTATCTGGTTTACATCCACAACCCTCCATCGCCATGAACAACTCCTTCATTCTTTCCACATCACCGGCATTTCCATAAGCATTGATAATACAGTTAAAAAACGTCGTATCTAGCGCCACATCAGAACTTCCACTTGCCTTAAAATAGAATCAACTTTTTCCAAAAGTCCCGCTTTACTATACGCACATACAAGAGAGCTATAAGTAATCGAATTAGGCTTCAAACCTTGATGTTTCATTTTCAAGAAAATCTCATCCATCTTCTCAATATCTCTGGCCTTTCCAAATATCTCAACTAATATATTATACGTAACAATCGTTGGAGAAAAGAATCTCTTCTTCATAAACTCCATAACAGATCCCATTTTCTCGTAGAAGCCAGAATTCCCGTACGACTTAATAAGTATGTTATATGTTACTATGTCGGGCTTTAATCCCATCACTTGAAACTCAATAAACCACTTCTCCATTTCTTCAATCCGTCCACATCTACCGCAAGCACCAATCACAGAGTTAAAAGTAAAAATATCTGGATGACATTTGCCACTTTGAATCATGTCGTTCAACGAGTTCTCCATAGGTTCAAAACATTTAGCTTTTCCATATCCATCAATTAGGATATTATAAGTCACGGTACTACATTCAATCCCCGAATCTAACATTTCCTTTAGAATTAGCCCAATCATATCGAAGCGGTGGAGTTTAATGCAGCTTTTGATAAGGATCGAGTAAGTAAAAGCATCAGGTTTACAATCACGGATCGATTTCATAGAATTTACGATATTAAATGCATTGTCCAAGAGGCCGTTGAGGGCATAAGCACCCACAAGTGCAGTGTAAACATCAACTGTAGGTTGGAGCCCATCAGAAAGCATGGTCTCGAAAATCAAGGTAGCCTCATTTGGCTGCTTGCACTTTCCAAGCATCACTAAAAGCTTTGCATATGTTTGAGTTCTTGGCTCATACCAATGTTGCTTACGTAGAAGATCGAATATCTACAAACATTATAAGAAAAAGAAACATTAAAGATTACGCCACATTTCACACAATTTACAGAGCAGTCGAATTGAATCTAAAATCTAAAATATGATTTACTTGCATTGAAGAGGTGTAAACAAAGATCACCATATATTCGATTAAAGTTTAAAGCAAGAAGTATCAAGCTAAAATATGATTTACTTGCATTGAAGAGGTGTACGATGATGATTTCAATGTCAAGGTGGAGGAGGAGGAGTGGAGGTTTGGTGGGTTAAGAAGGTGGAGCTCCATTACTGCAATGCTGGGTGAAAGAGCTCTTATCGTCTTCTCAATTTTTCCTTTTTTTTGGTTATAAATGGGTGATGAGTTATGATGCACAAAAAAATCATCCCTCGTAATATCAGACCCGCATTGCGCCCGTTATAGAGAGAAAAGAAAAAATACCATTGAAAATTCATGTTTTAGCCGCGTGTGCATTAATATTCCTAAAAATTCACATATCTGTGTTTCGCGTTATATCTGTGTCCGTGCATCATAGGCGACGAGTGATTCGAGTGAGGAGTTTGAAAAGAATTTAAAGAGCCAATAACTATTTGGTTTGGTGAGGCTATTCTCACCGAAAATATGTGGGTTTTTATCTATTTTTTGTTAATTGAGTAGGCCCGAGTTATTGGTTTTACTCCCGCCGAAAATAAGTGGGCTTATATCTACTTTCTGTTAACTGGGTCATAGTTGTTAATTGATTCTAATTTTTTACAATTTGATATTCATAACATGTACATTGTAATTGATTCATTAAAAAAAAAGAGGGTAAAATACACTTTACTCCATTGAATTATATCTTTTGTACCAAACACCCCCTGAATTATAGAAAAATACACTTACCCTCCCTCAATTGCATGAAATTGTCTTCATTACCCTTAACCATTAAATTTTTATTTCATTTTTCATTTTCTCCACCATTATTTCTTTTTCACGATTTTTTTTCTTACATAAATTAGTTAAAATTTACCCAATGCACTATGACTAATTTTTCATAATAATAAATTGTAATATTTTTAGCAATAATAATAAATTAATTTCGTGAGATCACATTGTATTAATGTATGATGAAATTCGATTAATACATCGTTACAAAATAAAATTAATTATAACACATATTTTTTATGTATTTTATCTTACTACATATATGTGTATTTTTAATAGCCTAATTTACTAAAATATGTATCTCAAAATTAATGCTAACAGATTATATTTTAATATTATATGTATATATATAATATATTCAACTTAACCAAAAATATTCACATCCTTACACCCTCTGATTTAAAAGAGGTGCGCGCGCGCGCGAGCGCACACACACACACACATATATATATATATATATATATGTATTATAATACATAAAACATATTTAAATCTATTTGAATTAATTTAATTTTGTCACAATGCATTAGTTGAATTTTTTTTAAACATTGATATAATATGTTTTGATCACCATGTTAATTTAACGTTTGTGCTAAAGCATTATTACAAATTATTATTTTAATTAATTAATTATAATGCTCTGGATAATTTTAACTATTTATGTAAGAAAACAAAACTTGTAAAAAATAAAAAAAAAATGGTGGAGAAAATGAAATAAAAAGGAAAAATAATAGTTAAGGGTAATAGAGACAATTCCATGCAATTGGAGGGGATAAGTGTATTTTTCTACAGTTCAGAGGGTATTTGGTACAAAAGGTATAGTTCAAGGGGCAAAGTGTATGTTACCCAAAAAAAAAAGGCTTTTTCGTCTCTAATATGTCAATTGTTTTAATTTTCATCCCCACATCTATCCCGTCGCTTTTGATTTGTTTAAAAGAAAAAAAAAACATTTAAACTATTCACTCATTTGGAAACTGTCAAAATGACCATTACAAGAACAGTCTAAATTCTTTATTTCACCCATGCAAAAAAAAAAAAAAAAACTTTTATATAAATTGTGTAAATTTTATATATAAGGAATCAGATAGGAGACATGCCACCGTTTTGGAATAGAAAATTCATTGTACTATAAAAAATAAATTTAATAGTTGTTCAAAAGAAAAAAAAGTTTATTAATAAATAGCTTGGTTTTGTACAATAACAAATGGAACAATAGTTTATTCTATTATAAAAGTAGGAGTTGTTTCTTGAAACTTTTAACATACCTAAAATATCATTATGTAATTCAACTTTTTAAAAGCAAAAAATTTAAAAATAAATAATAAAAATAAATTACAGATATCTACAACTATAAGATGTATAGTTATATTAGGACTCTACAATTGAATCACATAAAATAATCTCATTTAATATTAGGTAGGATCAAGAGTACTCCTCACTTGCACATGTGGTCGATATATTTGTTGAGAATGGATTGTTCTCTAATTCTTCATAAAATTCGTAGTCATGATTTTCGTTGACTATATAAGCCCAATAATCAGCTACAAAGCCACTTCTACTAAAACATATGCAATTTAACAAATGGAACCTCTCAATAGCTTGATGTAACCAATCAAAGGAGAAGAAACATTCTATTGACATTCAGAAAATTAAGCTAAATATCAAATCATTTAAATTATATTCTTAGACACCTTTCATTCAAACACAAACATAAGGCAATTTATAAACATAGATTTCATTATATCTCAAACGAAATATGATTTTCATCTCGGAAGATATATTGCGTTGAGGGAGAGACGTTCAATGTATGAAAGTGACTTGAATATTAAACGAAGCATAGAGCTTGTTGGAAGTGTTACTGTGTCACACTTTTAGTCTTAGCTTTCTTATGTTAACATTGGAGTTTGTAAGTTGGTTTTTCTGTTTAGTTGTAAGGTTTAGTAAATAAGCTAGTCCTCTTTCCTATTCTAATCAGTACTATCGATATGGGAAAGTTGTAATTTTGGTCCTATATATTAGGGGAGACAATTTTGGGACTGTATCTTTTTCAAGTTGTAATTAAGTCCTTTATCTTTAAATTTTGTGGCAATTTCAGTCCTCGGAGTGATAATTTGGTCCTCAGGGCCCAAAAATTCTAAAAAATGCACAATATAAAATTAAACTTGCTAAAATAGAAATATACTATAACATATTCATACATACATAGAAAATAAAAATATATTAGTAAACAATCACTAAAAAATGTCTAAAACTAATTTATTTTTATTTTTCATACTTTAACATGTTGTATCAATTTATCTAAGAGGAGTACTCGATATTTTATGGAGACAGGGAGTACTTCGTAATTTTCTAAAGTTTGAAATGTTATATATATATATATATATATATATTATACACAACCATGATTCACGTGCAACGCACATGTTATTTACTACTGAGTACAAACGTACCACCAATTAAGTTTTGATGGCGTGTTTATTTTCATGGAAATAGATATAATTTAATGTCTTTCAATAATATTTTAGTATAATCTTTTAACCAAAAAGACCAAAACCCATGGAAATAGATATAAGGGAAAATCTCATTTTTTGTACTATAATTGACTACCTGTACATTTTTTGGTAACAAACATTTTCGAAATCTCAATTTTGGCAAAAACTCTGCCCATTTGTACCACTTTTGATATTGCCATTAATGTTAGGAATCCGATCAGATGCGCAGCAAAAATTAAACACATAAGGATTCCTAATGGCGGATCACTTTTAGACTTTTAATAATTTTATGTAAAGAGAAACAAGAATACATAACCTTTACCGTTCTTGAAGCGTGATTCGTTTCTTAATCCACAGTCTACAGCAACAATTTCAGGACTGCTACCTCTAAATATCAAGAGGAGCAAGCATGGAAATCCTCCATCTTCCTTTCTCTTGGTCGAAGACGGCTAGTGAGAAGAGGGGACGGGTTTCTCTATTTTGTTACGTGTTAGGCGGAAGAGTGTGTAATCTTTTCCTAGGAGTTTGAGGATTAAATAAATCCTCCAACTTCAAGCCCAATATTAGGTGCCTCTTAAGCCCTAATGGATGACCAAGGTGGGCTAAGTTGGCCCAATCAACTTAGTCTACTCTTAATTAATTAATTCTTGTTTTAATCCAATTAAATATACAATTAATCAATTAATTAAGACTTAAATTCAAATAATTAATTAATCCAATTAAATAAATATTTGGGAATTAGTCGATTTAATGAATTATTATTTAATCTAATTAATTAACTAATTAAATCAATTCATCCATTAAATCAATTTGTCCATCTAATGACAAATCACCAAATTTCCCTTACAAAGTAACAAATAGATATCCCTCTTATTCCTTGTAGCGCGACTCTATAGGTTGGTCTTAATTGGCAATAGAGGATAACAAAAGACGTGGGTGTCACCTAACCAAACTCTTAGACCCACATCGAAACCCAATTAAGATCGAAAAGATTTGATCATAACAAACTTCTAGGTCATAAATACCGTATAAGTCCTTTACTGACATCCCGGTCGAGTGAGAGTCATGGAGTATGTCCAACTCACAAGACTCGATACTATGCAATGATCATAGTAAGATGAAATTACCAAACTACTCTCCATGTTCCACACGAGTTTGTTTATATGCTTTAGCCAAACATTTATAATTTCATTTACCTATGATCACACATGATACATTCTCGTTTACTTTCGAGATAGTGAATTTCATCTTGGCAGTCACCTAACAATTGCTACTTGCCCACTGAGACTGCACTTTGAGGTTGATCCACCTACTAGTGAAATTGGATCTTACTAGTCTAATGACAAGTTTAGTGTCACGGGTACATTGCTCGTTACTCCTCAAGTTTAAGGGTCACACATACTATTATGATCAGTAATCTAATCATTGACAGTCACAGACTAATACCCATGTGATCGGGTTACTCCGAGCCATGTTCGAATATGTCAAAACCATTGACATATCTACGGCACAAGCTCCCACTAATACCTAGTGACCGACTGACACTCTTTGTCAGAGCTTGTATCATACAAGTCGAGTCATAATGCCCAATTAGGACTCTTTGACTTGCGAACCTATTTGAGCAATCGAGAACTCAACGCTTCTAGTGTCCCTCTCCTTATTTCATAAGAAGTAGAAGGTTTCTTTCAATTGCTTGGACTATATGTTCAATACTTATAGATGCCATTAAGATTTACGTGAACAAATGAATAATGTCTTTCTATAAGGTTATACAATATAAACCAGTGTCATATATATTCTAACTCCTTGTTAGCATCGAGGGTACATACCTAACAGTTAACTACTAGACGAAAAATGTCACGTGAGATGCATGTGACCGTTAACTTCATACGTGTCGTCAAAAAATGAGATAGCGGTGGTACCAAAAATGAGATAAATGAGCAAAGTTCGGTACCAAAAAATGAGATTTTCCCGTTTATCTTCACAAACGCGTCACACGTGCACAATTACATGCAAATTCAAGGGTCACGTGCATATTATATGCTTTTTCAGTTAACTAGATAACGCCAATACCAAAAGTGATATAAATGGACAGAGTTTGCATCATATGTGAAATTTTGAGAATGTTTGGTACCAAAAATGTACTCGTAGTCATTTATGATAACAAAAATTTCGATTTTCCCTAAATATAATTGGATGTCTTTCAATAAGATTTTAGTAAAATCTTTTAACCAGAAAGACCAAAACCCATGGAAATAGATATAAGGGAAAATCTCATTTTTTTATACCATAATTGACCACATGTACATTTTGGTAGCAAACATTTTCGAAATCTCAATTTTAGGGCAAACTCTGCCCATTTGTACCACTTTTGATACTGACATTAATGTTAGGAATCCGATCAGATGCTCAGCGGAAATTAAACACATAAGGATTCCTAATGGTGATTAGTCAACCAAATATCGTCGGGTCTAGAGTTTCCCTAAGTTTACCACCACACTTGATTAATTAGATTTAATCAAACTAGGATTAAATTTCCCTAATCTGGATTCTGGTGCATAACTGCACAAACTCTGTCAAAAATTTGGTTCGAGAACGAAGTTCAAAAGAGTAACTGCATATGTAAATAGTAAAAAGTCATTACCCATCAAAATACATATGTTACAAGCAAACTTCATCAAGCCAGCGCAGCTAAAATAAGTATTTCAGACAACGGTCTGAAAGTCTAAACAATAAAGCCTATAATCTATGCAGAATTAAGTGTGCGCCATGTTGGGGTTGAAGAGTTATCACCGTATGAGGAGCGTGTGAATATGACGGAGAAAGGTCAAACGAGTAATGTTGCAAAATCATAGCCAGTGCCATTTTGGCTTCTAACATTGCAAAGTTCTGTCCAATGCATATCCGAGGCCCCCACCCAAACGGGAAATATATTAGTCGTCCCTGTGTTGCCTTCATAACTCCTTCACTAAACCTCTCTGGATTGAATTCCTTTGCATCATCGCCCCATATTTTGCAGTCATTGTGCAACATAATTAATGGTAACATAAGCTGCACTCCAGCCGGTAACCTTTCCTAATTTACTTTCCGTTTGAGTAATTCGAGCAAGCATCACTGCTGGTGGATATAATCTTAGAACCTCATGAAATATCATGCTTACCTGCAAGAAACGGCAAGTTATGCTTCCAATCATCACATCAATAAACGAGGTGGGGTTGGGAGATGGGTAATATTCGGGAATATTGCAATATTGGTTCATAAGATAGAACATATTGTAATTTTGGTCCCATATGTTAGACAATGGATAAAATGTCACATGTGGCATGCACATGTTAAGGTTTTTGCGAAATGTAAGCAAATAAGTAACCTTCACGTGCAAGGCATGTGATCAAACTAGCGGCTACTGTTTATTTTTGAACGCCTGAGACAAGAATAGAAAAAATACATTCTAAAAAACTAATTTTGCATGATTGTGAAAAGCGGGGCTAAAACTCCAATATGCTCTATCTTATGAGACTAATACTTCAATTTGTCCAGATTATTCTCATAATATTTGAAGTATATGAGTTCGAAAACAACCCCATCACTCTAAATGGTGAGGTCCACATAGAGTCCACCATTCACGGAATTTACTGGACCAACAGTCCCGCGACTACCTAAAAATGTAGGATACTTTAAGAATCACAAGGGGTATTGGAATGATACCATCTAACAAATGCTAACTCTACACAAGGGACTATTGTGTGGTTTAAACCATCAATATTGATGCTTGAAGCAAATTTTTTGTTCCAAGCATCTATTACGCTATACATGACTTAAAGTAACAGTACATAAAGCTGGACTAAGAAGTTCAATATTAATTCACAAGCACTACTTTCCCACATTCATTATGGTTTTGTCAACAGTTTACGATTGACACAATCTTAGTGATGTTCGAAAGATATTGGATTCTGTACGATGCGCAAAGCTGAGTAAATATGAATAATACTTACAATTTTGAGATTGTTTAACTCTTGATAATCAGGTTTTCCTCTTCCAAAAACTTGCAGAACCTCATCTCTAGCACGAACCTGCCAATCCTTATGTTTGCTCAATAAAATCATCGTCCACACAAGCATAGTTGAGGTTGTCTCCTGACCGGCAAAGTAAAATAGCTTGCACTCTTCGATCACCTCCTTCAAGCTCATTCCAAACCTATTTCCACGTTGTTGTATTTCCTTAAAATTGGATTCCAATAGCAAACCTAATAAGTCATCAGAACTGGCTTCTCCTGCTTCCATTGCTTTGATTCTTTTATTGATAATCCTGAGCACGGATGATTCTATTTCCTTCACAGTTTCCTTCATTCTTTTGTTACTTTTAGTCGGCAAGAACCTACAGTTAATTGCCAAGGAGTCATGCAAAATGCCCTTCCATACTATTATAAAAGTATAATAGCTCAAAATGCTTCTTGCAGTTTTGGTGATGCCTATTATTAATTCATAGCTATTTAATAGCCAAAAATGTGGGCACGATATGATCAGGCTTTATGTATATTTTAGGCGGTATAGTTTTAAGTTTTATAAATAGCTTCTTTTTGTAACTCAAAATCTTTTCTACAAGTTGGTAGTCTATCATCTTTCGTCACAATTCTTCTAACACAGATTTTCTACAAAATCAATTATATATAAAACTACACTTTTAGAGCTTTCTAGCCATTAAATAACAAAAACAAGTGATTGCATGTACCTTGATCCCGGGATGTAAACTGAGCGATTTGCTTGCATGATAAACTCGGCTTGTTCTTTCTGAAGTTCAAAAATCTTTCTTCCTTCTTCATAGTTACTGCCAAAGGCAGTTCGCGAAATTGCATCACTTGTCAGGGACTGAAGATAGGGCCACACGTCCAGTTCACGTGATCCTTCACTTGGTACAATCTTTTCCCATTTGCTCAACATATCAGCACAACTCAGGTAAAATGATGGAAGCATATGCTGTAGGAAGTGCGAAAAAATGTCTCGTCAACGTTACAATCCAAATCTCAGTATATATATAAACTGCTTCTTCGTCTTTGCATCTCATTTTCTTCCATTAACAATACTAATCTATATCAATCTAAATTCACATTTTTCTCATCAACTAAGGCCTCAGACATAAACTACTCCAGAAGTCGATTCTCATTGAAAGTATAGAGTCAATTAGTAAAACCTCTAAGAATACCTTTAATTTCTCGACATGAAAAGCAGGATTGATCAATTTTCTATGCTTGGCCCATTTGTCGGTTTCGTAGACCGCTACTCCTCTTGCCAGCAGCCTACTCAATGGATTGGAAGCAGTAGGCTTTTGGAAAATGTAACTTTTTGACAAAACCTCTCTTATAGCTTCAGGATCAAAGACAATTACTGCAGGTCTTGGCCCAAACCACATAAAGCAATTTTGACCTGCATTTCAATATCAACTCCAAATCTTTAACTATTGATCACATAAGGTCTTCGGTTTTCCACACAATTAAGTAAACAACATAGTAAATTTGGCAAGTTAACCTTTTTCATTAGTAATAATTTAAAATCCCCAAGGATGGTTTTGGATGGAATAAGAATGTTGGAGCTAAGCTTTCGTACCGGTAATAATTAAATCGATTGCACTTGTTTGGATAACTACGGAATTCATGTAAATTCAAATCCTTTAATCCAATTCCAAACGCAACCCAACAGTCTATGCACTTCCACACAACATCTTAATATAGATTTGTCATGAGAGTTCCAATTCTATAAACAGACATATTTGTGATGATCTCTATAAACAGAATATTATTGAACAATGAAAATACATGCTATGAAATTAGATTGCATAATATATATATATATATATATATATATATATATATATATACCATAGTTTTTGAGGGCTTTAAGGATGAAGGGGATGACTCTAGGCACAACATCCTGATTGGAAAAATTGATGATGGGCTTTGACTTTGCTTCTTTAACCATCATTTTCATTTCTTTGAAATCCCCAAAGAGAAACCTGTAAGAATTTCCTCTTAAACCCTGTTGCCTCAAGCATTTCTCAACCTTTCTTGGCCTAAACCAAGCCCAATTCAAGATTTTCCAGGCGTATACCAATACTACCGCAACACAAGAAAGTGCCACTGACAACTGCAAAACATCCATGTAGTGTGTGCGTGTGTATATATATATATCTATCTATCTTTTGCGAATGAGAGAAAAGAGTGATTACTGATGGGGGTGAGAAACCTTTTGTGTTGTTCGTGAATGGTCTGTTTAAGTAATCGTTCGTAGCAAACTGGAATCTTTCTTCTTTCCTGGATTTTCCCATATGTTGTGTTCGTCAAACAAAAAGCAGACAAGATACCTGAAATGAGGACCCGTGGAGGATTTTTACTCCCCACTCTAGATGATTAGTCCAAGTAATGTTTCGTATCAGATATGAATGTATATTTAATTCATGACAATTGTATTTAAATAAAATATCTATATCTATATTTATTTATTTTAAAATATGAATAATTTGGGATGATGTAAATGGATTACGTTTGGGATAACTTACATGATTTATATTTTTAACTTTTTTGTTAAAACCAAAATAAACCCTAAAGTAATAAATTAATTTTATACTCTAATTAGAAAAATATTTATCATTATTACCAAATAGATGTGCATGAACTTGAAATTAATACTTCATAATTTTGTTCAATGTATATGATAGGTGGAGTTTAATACTAATTAGAATGATTCTTATAAATATGAATAGTTCAATTCAAAGAATTTATTCCAAAATCTCATATATATGCAAATATTGAAAACAAAAACTTTGTTTGAAGTAGTATTCAAAAATAATAGATAAGTCGTTATGGTATTCATGCCACTTGAAAAGTAAATTTCATTTTACACAAAGAATTCAAGTGTATAGAATAGCAGAGTATATCAAGAAATACATGTTTCTAATAATGATGATAATTTGTGCCACATTTCAATAGCATAGCCCCAAAATATGATGACCTTTTGAAGATAGGAATACGCGAGTGTATTGAAAATGGTATCTCTTTTTTAACTTGATGGAGAGAGATTTGCACTTTCATTGGCAGTACCTTGGTTCCAAAAGTAAAGGATTTTAAAGGTATAATTATTTATATTTGTTTATGTTGTATAGATTTGTCACATAGCATACTTATTTATTTCTTATATTCATTTTAAAATCATACTATGGAAGAGATTATTCACAATACAGAAGCACCTAATGGCTCATGTGGTTATACATACAATAGACAAAAATAAAAAAAATCTAAATTTATGAAAACTACTATTGTATGATAATCCAATTGATAAAACAAGACTTTAACTGAACATTGAATTAATAAGATGATAAAAAAATTACAAAAGTAGAAAAAATAAAAAGTTATAAGCGTGTGCAATAATTTACTATTTAATTGCAAACTTAACACCACCGCAATTAGGAAGAAAATCAGTCACACGTACACACCTATAAATAGTACCCTTCAGCAAACCCTAAATACACACGTACATGCACAAGAAAAAGGTAAAAACTTTGCTGAAATTACTTGAAAGAAAAGCTTACAAACTCTATAACCAAAATCCTTCAAGTTTTCTATATACATTCCAGACAATCATAGATATCCCAAACATCTTCAAAGCAGAACCATACGATTCATATTGAGATATCCTAAGTTGTTTAAACTTTCCAATATCAAACAAACCCATGACAAAATCCTCAATATCATCTATCTGTGTGAAGAAGTTGTTGACTCTACAAGCAGTATTTCTGAGTGAGAGAAGCTTATTGGTGAAGATCTTCATTGGTGCTGAAGTCTGTGTAATCAAGGAGCCCAAGATCATCATCCCTTCCTCTATTTTGTAGAAATCTCTGTGTGATCCTTCGATAATCAATTTAGTGGAATTCCTCCAAGTGTTCAAGGAGAAGAAGGACATAGCTGGGATTACGTCGCCTAGTGAACCTTACAAATTCTTGTGTTATTTACTGTTTTATTGTCTTACTTTATATTCTATCATTTATTCTGAAAAAGACAAGTAAAATTGTTAAGCGACTATTTGACCAAAACGAACGCTAAAGCTTTAAAATCATTTCCGCTGTGCTAACCCTGATTAAGCGATCTAAGCTTTACCCTACTTTGGTAAATTGCTAAAATCACTAAGTCTAAGTTATCTTTACTGTAGCGCCTGACCTAGCGCTCAGCTCTCTAAAGCGTTGAAATTTTTAAAAAGTGATACGGAATTTTTGAAGTCGAAAAAGACTTCAGGGTCTATTCAACCCCTCCCTCCCTCTAGACCCTTTCGTATGCCACTTAGGACCAACATTTACACATAACTTTATTTTCTACCACATATCATATCCATTCCCTCGCTCAAGCCTCATATCATGCATATTTCAAGAACTAAATATTCTCTGCCCATCTTGAACCTTCGCATAGTCCAATCTAATATATGTATATATATAGAAGGTAATTTAGATCGCATAATTATCTATAGTAATTATGTTGTGTAGTCTTAATATATATACAACTTACTATTGTAGATATCTTAAAGAGTAAAATACGGTTTACTACATTGAACAGTATTCATTGAACAATATCTATTGTAGATATCTTTATTATGTAAATTGTTTCGGACATTAATTTTATATTTACTATTTCTTTTTTTCTTTTTACTTCTTACAAATTCGTTAATTAAATTAAAAAAAAAGTGAACCAATTGAACCTCTAACTACGATATTATTCTATTTTATTTGTTAGTCTTATTTAACCATATAATCAAGAGATGTAACTTAATATCTTTATCTTAAAATGGTATGCAAGTAATATATTAAGAAAACACTCAGTTTATATTTTTTATCTTTTACTTTCAACACGTGCAAGATTTGAAAGGCAAAATCTTTTTTTTATATTTTTAATCTTTAATTTGTTTTAGGAAAAAAGAGTGCCTTATGGCCTATTGCAGACTACTCTTAGCAACAAATTGTGGCCAACAACAAATGATAAATTAGAACATCGTAACTATTCCCAATCTAATCTAAAATTAAAACTTCATATAAGCATGATACATATAAGCGTAATATGAAAATAAACGTATTTTTATTCACTAATAACTTGTTTAGTAGATTCATGTTTTATCAGATGTTTGCAAATCAATATTTATCGGCTTATGCTTTCCTTAGAAATATTTACACATAACTTTCAACATAAAGCTAATAATTTTGTGTAGAAGTCCATTTTTTATTTTTATTTTTTGCTAATTATCTTGTGTAGAAGTCAATCACAAAATTTCTTTATTTTAGTTATTGTGTACAATTGAAATTCATCTTTATGGTGGAGTATTAGGCAATGCTACGTTTAAGTGATTTGGGGTGTTAGAGTTTGTTTTTGTAATACACATAGATCTAGTTAGATGATTAAAAAATGTGACTGGCTAGGTGTTACCCAGTTCCTTTGGTTTTCTCTCATTGCCAAACAAAACGAACCTAAAGAATCGCGCTAAAGGATTGACAAAGAAAAAGGAAGAAAAAGGAATTTCTATTATTTCTTCTGGGAGTTTTAATTTGTGACGATTTCAAGTTCAAGTTTGAAGAATCAAACCAAAGGATTGAAGATTTGGAAGCTTCAATATTTTGAGTTTGGAGAAGAAGAAGTTTTTCCCCATCATCATATTCATATTAACGAGTAATTTTTATTCGTTATACGCTTTTAGATTCAATTATGCGAATTAGAGTACCAATTGGGTTTTCGTTTTTAATTTTTCAAATCCCTTCCGTTGCATTTATGCTTTTTCGAACGAAACCCAACAGTGGTATCAGAGTCAATCTCTGATTTGCATATTTCATCTTGTTTACGTGATTTGAGAATTGCATGTTATGTGTTTTTGAAGCATGTTTGTACGTTTTTCTTAAATCTGCGTTTTATGGTTTTTTGCCAAGTTTTTTTTATTTTTAGTTATTGTAAATCTGGGGATATTTGATGATATTGAAAATCAAAAAATATCGAGGAAAAACGGGGCTTGAAAGCCCCTAGAAAAATGCGCGTAGCACCGCGCGCGCTGTTTAGCGCAATCGGGCCGTTCGGCCAGGCCCTGCCCAGTCACGGCCCATCGGGTCGTGACCGTGGCCCGACGGGTCATGGGTTTGGATACCCAATTCGTTGATCCGGGTCATGGATTCGGGTCATAAAATGGACTATGTTTGGGTCGAAATTATTTTTTGAATTTTGGGTGATTTTAATTAATTGGGTGGATCAAAAGGATGATGACCCTAATAATTTAAATCAAACCAATTGAAAATTATCCAATTTTGATTTGTTAATTAGTTTGGACTTAATCTAATTAAATCTAAATGGGCCAATTAGATTGGTGATTTGGAATTAAATTAAATTTAGCCCAATAAGAAATTAATAAACGTGAATGTTGTTCTAATTAATTATTTTGAGCCCAATTAAATTGAATCCAAGTGGATCAAAAGGATAGTGACTTGGGTTTGATGAAATTGAGCCCAATGAGATTAATTGGAATATAATATTTAATTAGAACTAATTAATTATTTTTCTTGAAGATCAATAATTGATTTATGGATTAAATATTATTATTTTTTCCTCGACTTGGAAATTACTTCATTTTGAATAAAGAATATAAATTATTTTTCTTAGAGATTAATAATTAATTCTTTGATCAAATAAAAGTATTTCCAATTTATGATGGCTTTAAATCATAATAAATAAAATATAGAATTCCATATTTTATGTGTTCATATTATTTTAATTAAAGGTAGATGCACTTAATTCTTAATTTCGTACATCTAAGTCATCTAGTTGGACTAAAATGATTTTATTTGACATAGTGAATATGTGAAATAATAAAGAATTTTATAAAGGAATTTTTAGTTGGACTAAAATTTAAATAATCAACATAAGTGATTTAATATTGCGAGCGTGTATTAAATGTTGCGAGAATGTATTAATTGATGCGAGCATGTCTTATGTGATTAAAACACTAATCATGGACTTAGAATTATATGTTTTACCTTTAATTTTATGGGTTATCAAATTTGAAGGTATTTATTATATTTTTAGAAATAATGCATGAGTTGTTTTAGGAATCGAGATAAAATAGTTCAAAGTTGATAAAGTCAAAAGGCCCATGAATGTTTAATAGGTTTAATCTATGCCTTTTGTGATGGTCCATTGGCTCGGGCCCTCTAGTAAAAGTCCATGATCAAGTGATGAATTTATTTATTCATTTATTTAAATCCTATGTTTATTTATATTGAAAGGCATGATTATTAGTAGTATTTTTTATGCAGGATCAATATAGAATAAAGCGCTATATAAATTGAATAATGTGCAAAGTGAAACCAAAATCTTTTGATGAATTAAATTCTCCCAAACAAATTATACCGAGTTAGAAAAGGATGTTTGACATCCTCACCCTCCACTAAGCTTTCTAAAATTAGAATTACTATAAATGTGTAATGCTTCCCAGTTATGGGGGTTATACATTTAGAAATAATTTGAAATTTTATAAAGTGCATGCAAATACCTTAATCGAAACATATGTCACCCCAGAAGCACTTCCGGTTGCACGGTGAAATTCAAATGCTAGAGTATAGGAGATAGAGGGATAAACTCGGGTAATTCACGAACCTAGAAATTGAACGGGTTGCGGTTTGGTGAACTATGGGGAAACGTATTGAAACATTTATTGGATAAATTGATATTAGATATCACTTCAAATAATTAATGGGCCAGAAACCGGTTAGGTTGCAACCTATTTAATTAATTGAGGACCTCAATACCTGCTGTGGAATCGATGCCAATGATGATTCCTGATTTTCACATAGGAGTGTGGGATTCGAAAAATGCAGTGGGAGCCAAGATAAATTTTAAGTCCTTAATTTTTCTTGGTTAAGTCAAAACAAGTAATCTAATAAATCTGGTTTATTTCTGCAGTTATTTTCTCGTTTATCTCTCTCAAATATGACAAACCCACTTATGAAATTACTCGAAAGAAATGTTCTGACTAGTCCCAACTATATACAATGGCTTGCGATCTTAAGGAATGTCCTGAGTGAAGAGTCGATTGAATATGTGTTGGAAACAAATCGTCCTGTAATTCCTGAGAGGAATGAGGATGAAGAGGTTCAACTGGCTCACTTTAATTGGACTTGTGACAATTATAAAGCTAGAGGATACATTCTTTGCTCAATGTGTAGTGAGCTGCAAAGTTCACATGACACAATGAGCAATGCAAGGGACATAATTCTTCACCTAAAAGAAATGTTTGGAGAGCACGGTAGGACCGTAAGATATTTTATACCAAAAGAACTCTTCAGAGCGAGGATGAGAAAGGAAGAGAATGTGGGAGGCCATGTTTTCACGATGATGACCCTAATGGAAAGCCTTCGGTCAATGCATTTCTATATAGATATTCATCTTCAAGTTGATCTCATCTTGATCTCATCTTACAATCGCTCCCTGACTCCTTCTACTACTTTGTCATGAACTTTGATATCAATGATATGGATTGTTCATTAGCTGGGCTGACTAAGAAGCTTGAAATCGAACAAGCTCGTATTAGGACGAACAAGAAGAGGGATTCTTCTATCATTTAACGAATGATACATTTGATGATCAACGTGATGGAAAGACAAGAGGCAAAAAAAAGTATCCATAAGAACTTCAAAGAAGTTAGGACATGGCCGTAAGAGCAAAGGACCTAAGAAAATGGATATATGTCTCGAGTGCGGTGAGCTTAGCCACTGGAAGAGAAATTGTCCCAAATTAGGCAAAGGCACACAAGGTATGGAACTATTAGTTTTTGAAACTAACTGTTCTATGACCGTATTATCTACTTCATAGATTCTGGACTCAGGGGCTAGTGCCCATGTTTGTTGTTTGGATCAGGATCTATAGAGAAGTAGAAAGCTGGGCCGAGAAGAAGTGATGATCAAAGTAGGCAGCGGGGAAAGCGTCGCAACTACTAGGATCGGATCTACTTCTCTTTATTTGAATTCTGGACATTTACTGTTTTTAGATAATGTTTTGGTTTTGTCCAAAGGGCTTAAGAACATTGTATCTATTCCTATCTTAATTAACATTGGATATACATTCCGTTTTTCTAAATTAAATTGCGATATTTATTATAGAAATAAATTAGTTGGCAATGCATGTTTAGTTAATGGTTTGTATTATTTAAATGTCCGTAATTCATCTGATGTTAATGTTGTAACACGTAAACGTGGTAGGCAAGAAACTAACTTCAGACTCAAGTGGCATCTTAGACTAGGCCATGCCAGAGAGCACAAGATCCACAAAATGGAAAAAGATGGGCTTTTAAGCTCACTAGGGTCGGACCCTATTCCTACATGTGGATCATGTCTCTTAGGCAAGATGGCTACATCCCCCTTCACAGGGACTTTTGAAAGGGCTACGTAAGTCTTAGGATTAGTGCATACCGACGTCTGCGGACCATTTGGAGAAATGGCTCGTGGAGGTTTCTACTACTTCATCACTTTCACTCATTCAAGATTTGGTGTAGTGTATCTGATGAAACAAAAGTCTGAATCTTTTGAAAGATTCAAAGAGTTCAAGGCCTTAGTAGAAAATCAAACTGGGCAAAATATAAAAACTCTACGATCAGATTGTGGAGGAGAATATATGAGTGCCGAGTTTGCTGAATTCCTAAGACAACAAGGAATAATGTTACAACTAACACCACCAGCAACTCCTCAACTGAATGGAGTAGCCGGGCGAAGGAATCGAACACTGTTGGACATGGTTCGTTCCATGCTTAGTTACACTAATTTACCCATTTCATTGTGGGGATACGCGCTCCTTACCGCTGCTCATGTTTTGAACAGATGTTCCTCCAAATCCATTCCTAAAACTCCGCATGAGATGAGGAATAATAGGAAATCGAGTCTTAATCATATTAAGATTTGGGGATGGCCCGCTTATGTCAAGAAGACTAAAGTGGAGAAATTGGAGGCAAGATCCCTAATGGGACGTTTCATTGGTTATCCTGAAGATTCCATGGGATTCTTCTTTTACCTGCATGATGATCAAAGAATCATCATGGCCCTACAAGCTCACTTCCTTGGGGATGAGTTCATCTTGGAAGGGGGCAAAGGTAGGAAAATTGTTCTAGAAGAACAAAATGAAACTCCCTCAAATACGTTTGTTCAAGAACCGAGGCCTGAACCCATAGTAGCACAACCACCACGTAGATCTGGTAGAATACCGCATGAACCTGAGAGGTATGGGTATCTACTGCAAGGGGAGCGAGAGCTTCACACTATAGTATAAGAAAGTCATGAAGATGATCCTTGTACCTAGGATCAAGCGATGGTGGATGTCGACGCTTCAAGATAGCAAGAAGTCATGGAAACAAAAATGGACTCTATGCAATCGAACCATGTCTGGACTTTGGTAGATCGTCCTAGAGGTATAAAACCTATAGGATGTAAGTAGATCTACAAAAGAAAGATAGGTAGCGATGGCAAGGTTGACACCTTTAAATCCAGGCTCGTAGCGAAATGGTATAGTCAAAGAGAAGGAATTGACTACCAAGAAACCTTTTCGCCCGTGGCTATGATAAAGTCCATACGAATTCTGTTATCCAGAGCTGCATACTTAGATTATGAGATATGGAAAATGGATGTCAAAACGGCCTTTCTAAATGGATTCCTCGAGGAGGATATCTATATGGAACATCCAAAGGGTTTTGTGTCCGAGTCCGATATCCATAAAGTATGTAAACTTGAGAGGTCCATTTACGGTCTCAAGCAAGCATCTAGAAGCTAGAATCTCCGTTTTGATGAAGAAGTTAAGGGATATGGCTTCATCAAGAACGAAGATGAACCATGTGTCTACAAGAAGACTAGTGGGAGCAAACTCTCGTTCTTAGTACTATATGTGGATGACATTCTACATATAGGAAATGACGTAGGAATGCTCACCACTGTCAAGAAATGGCTTTCGAGTACGTTTTCCATGAAAGACTTGGGAAAAGCCACATACATTCTAGGAATTTGTATTTACAGGGATAGAACGAATAGAATGATAGGCCTCTCTCAAGCCCTTTACTTAGAAAAGGCCCTAAAGAGGTTTAGGATGGACAACTCTAAGAAAGGGTTTCTTCCCATGAGGCATGGAGTACACTTATCCAAGTCTATGTGTCCTCAAAGTAAGGAAGATAGACAAGAGATGAGTAATGTACCCTATGCTTCTGCAGTTGATAGCCTGATGTATGCAATGTTGTGTACTAGATTCGACATTGCCTATGATGTGAGCGTGGTGAGTCAATTTCAGGCAAACCCGGGAAAGGAACATTGGATAGCTGTGAAAAATATCCTAAAGTATCTGAAAAGAACTAAGGATATGATTCTCATTTATGGAGGTGGAGACCTGAAGATGGAAGGTTATTCTGATTCAGACTTTCAGTCTGATGTTGATGGTCGAAAATCCACTTCAAGGTTTGTTTTTACTCTAAACGGTGGAGCGGTGTCTTGGAAGAGCTCCAAGCAAAGCACAACCGCTGATTCCACCACTGAAGCAGAGTATGTAGCATCCTCAGAGGCAGCGAAAGAATCTGTTTGGATGAGGAAGTTTCTTGGAGAACTTGGAACGGTCCCTAGTGCTCAGCTCCCGTTGCCAGTTTATTGTGATAACAATGGAGGGATAGCGCAAGCCAAGGAACTGAGGTCTCATAACAAGTCCAAACATATTGAGAGAAGATTTCACATCATCAGGGAGATCGTTGGTAGAGGAGAGATAGCAGTGCAGAAAATAGCCTCAGTTGACAATATAGCTGACCCGTTCACCAAACCACTACCTCAGGCTGTTTTGGACCAACACCTGGAAAGGATGGGTATTAGATACCACAATGAGTGGCATTGAGTGCAAGTGGGAGATTGTTAGAATTATGCCCTCAGATGTCATAGAGGATAGAATGTATAGGGCATATATCTTGTATTGAACTTAAACTCTTCTTAAATAAAATGCATTATTGAATTTTCACTTAATTCTTATCTGCATCTATAAGTTGTGTAAAACGTTTTGTCCATGTTTTCAGTGCGATCCCTCTACTTCCTATGGGATAGGAAGATTGGCACTAGAGAGATCGATCTTGATTACTAAAATAAGTTCGCAAGTAATATGAAGTCTTTAATGGACAAATAAACACTTCGAATACTTGTACAATCTTAGCTCCGACATGGGAGTGCCTGTCTGGTATCATGAGATGATAGGAGATTAAGATTGTAGACACGTCAGTGGAACTGATATGTTCGAACACGACTCGCATTGGTTCTGTCACATGGGTTTTCACTCTATGATTGTCAATGACGGAACTGATTATGCGTAATAGGTATATGTGAACCTTTGACTTGAAGTATTAGGTTGAAGATGCACTTGTGACGTCAAGTCTTTCACTAGAGTAGTTAGACCCAATTCACCCTTTGGTGGGGTCAACCTCGAAATGCGGACTTGATGGGCAAGTGGTTAACTTAGCAGATATTTAATATGGGATTTGTTCTCTCATAAGTGAATGAGTATGTACCTTATGTAATTATAGATAAATAGATATCAAAGTCTTTGGCCAAAGCAAACGAGACGATTGTGTTTGGCACTAAATCGATCTCAATGATCTCATATTTATTATGATTTATACATATGGTCAAGTCCAGTGAGTTTGACATAACCATGACTCTCACTTGACTGGGGAACGTGAACAAAGGGTTTATACATATACGGTATTTACGATTGAAAGGTTTCGGAATGATCCTATCATTCGTTTTCGTTTGGGTTACGAAGTGGGCCACGTGACTGGTTAAGTGTTACCCACTTCCTTTGGTTTCCTCTCATTGCCAAACGAAACGAACCTAAAGAGTCGCGCTAAAGGATTGACAAAGAAAAATAAAGAAAAAGGAATTTCTATTATTTCTTCTGGGAGTTTTAATTTGTTGGATAAATTAAATAATTAATTATTCATTATATGAAATAATTAATTATAATGATAAGATTAATTATTAATTAATTTCCTTGTGAAATATATTAATAAATTAATTTATCTAATTAACTTGGTTATTTAATTAATTTATTTATTTATTGGATATAATAAATTATTAATTGAAATAATAAATTATTAATTGTGTCTGTATTTTAATATTCTTAAAAATTTACCTGTATCCCGTGTTATACATGTGTCCGTACATCATAGGTAATGAGTGATTAGAGTGAGGAGTTTGAAAAGAATTTAAAGAGCCAATA
The DNA here is from genome assembly GCA_019426215.1 of Buddleja alternifolia. Lineage (NCBI taxonomy): Eukaryota > Viridiplantae > Streptophyta > Magnoliopsida > Lamiales > Scrophulariaceae > Buddleja > Buddleja alternifolia. The sequence continues at coordinate 8,741,152 of CM033408.1, forward strand.
ACTATTTGGTGAGGCTACTCTCACCGAAAATATATGGGATGTTATCTATTTTCTGCTAATTGAGTTGGCTCGAGTTATTGGTTTTACTCCCGCCGAAAATAAGTGGGCTTATATCTACTTTCTGTTAATCAGGTGTCACTTGTTAATTGATTTTAATTTCTTAAAATTTGATATTCATAACATATACATCGTAATTGATTCATTAAAAAAAGAGAGGGTAAAATACACTTTACTCCATTGAACTATATCCTTTGTACCAAACACCCCTGAATTATAGAAAAGTACACTTGCCCTCCCTCAATTGTATGAAATTGTCTTCATTACCCTTAACCATTAAATTTTTGTTTCATTTTTCATTTTCTCCACCATTATTTCTTTTTCACGATTTTTTCTCTTACATATATTAGTTAAAATTTACCCAATGCACTATAACTAATTTTTCATAATAATAAATTGTAATATTTTTAGCAATAATAATAAATTAACTTCGTGAGATCACATTGTATTAATGTATGATGAAATTCTATTAATACATCGTTACAAAATAAAATTAATTATAACACATATTTTTTATGTATTTTATCTTACTACATATATGTGTATTTTTAATAGCCTAATTTACTAAAATATGTATCTCAAAATTAATGCTAACAAATTATATTTTAATATTATATGTATATATATAATTTATTCAATTTAACCAAAAATATTCACATCCTTACACCCTCTGATTTTAAAGGCGCGCGCGCACACATACACACACACACACACACATATATATATATTATAATACATAAAACATATTTAAATCTATTTGAATTAATTTAATTTTTTCACAATGCATTAGTTGAATTTTTTTAAAACATTGATATAATATGTTTTGATCACCATGTTAATTTAACGTTTGTGCTAAAACATTATTACAAATTATTATTTTAATTAATTAATTATAATGCTTTGGATAATTTTAACTATTTATGTAAGAAAACAGAACTTGTAAAAAATAAAAAAATGGTGGAGAAAATGAAATAAAAAGGAAAAATAATGGTTAAGGGTAATAGAGACAATTCCATGCAATTGGAGGGGATAAGTGTATTTTTCTACGGTTCAGACGGTATTTGGTACAAAGGGTATAGTTCAGGGGCAAAGTGTATGTTACCCAAAAAAAAAGGCTTCTTCGTCTCTAATATGTCAATTGTTTTAATTTTCATCCCCACATCTATCCCGTCGCTTTTGATTTCTTTAAAAGAAAAAAAAAATATTTAAACTATTTACTCATTTGGAAACTGTCAAAGTGACCATTATAAGAACAGTCTGAATTCTTTATTTCACTCACGCCAAAAAAAAAAATCTTTAAGTATATAAATTGTGTAAATTTTATACTTAGTATGTATATAAGGAATCAAATAGGAGACATGCCACCGTTTTGGAATAGAAAATTCATTGTACTATAAAACATTAATTTAATAGTTGTTCAAAAGAAAAAAAAAGTTTATTAATAAATAGCTTGGTTTTGGACAATAACAAATGGAACAATAGTTTTGCCAAAATAGAGGAATATGAACTAGCCGTGATGCATGCTTGATGCGCTTAGATTGATCTATCTATCTATCTATCTATTCTATTATAAAAGTAGGAGTCGTTTCTTGAAACTTTTGACATACCTAAAATATCATTATGTAATTCAACTTTTTAAAAGCAAAAAATTCAAAAATAAATAATAAAAATAAATTACAGATATCTACAACTATAAGATGTATAGTTATATTAGGACTCTACAATTGAATCACATAAAATAATCTCATTTAATATTAGGTAGGATCAAGACTACTCACTTGCACACGTGCTCGATATACTTGTTGAGAATGGATTGTTCTCTAATTCTTCATAAAATTCGTAGTCATGATTTTCATTGACTATATAAGCCCAATAATCATCTATAAAGCCACTTCTGCTAAAACATATGCAATTTAACAAATGGAACCTCTCAATAGCTTGATGTAACCAATCAAAGGAGAAGAAACATTCTATTGACATTCAGAAAGTTAAGCTAAATATCAAATCATTTAAATTATATTCTTAGACACCTTTCATTCAAACACAAACATAAGGCAATTTATAAACATAGATTTCATTATTTCTCAAACGAAATATGATTTTCATCTCGGAAGATACATTGCGTTGAGGGAGAGACGTTCAATGTATGAAAGTGACTTGAATATTAAACGAAGCATAGAGCTTGTTGGAAGTGTTACTGTGTCACACTTTTAGTCTTAGCTTTCTTATGTTAACATTGGAGTTTGTAAGTTGGTTTTTCTGTTTAGTTGTAAGGTTTAGTAAATAAGCTAGTCCTCTTTCCTATTCTAATCAGTACTATCGATATGAGAAAGTTGTAATTTTGGTCCTATATATTAGGGGAGACAATTTTGGGACTGTATCTTTTTCAAGTTGTAATTAAGTCTTTTATCTTTAAATTTTGGGGTAATTTCAGTCCTCGGAGTGATAATTTGGTCCTCAGGGCCCAAAAATTCTAAAAGATGCACAATATAAAATTAAACTTGCTAAAATAGAAATATACTATAACATATTCATACATACATAGAAAATAAAAATATATTAGTAAACAATCACTAAATAATGTCTAAAACTAATTTATTTTTATTTTTCATACTTTAACATGTTGTATCAATTTATCTAAGACGAGTACTCGATATTTTATGGAGACGAGGAGTACTTCATAATTTTCTAAAGTTTGAAATGTTATATATATATATATATATATATATATATTATACACAACCATGATTCACGTGCAACACATATGTTATTTACTACTGAGTACAAACGTACCACCAATTAAGTTTTGATGGCGCGTTTATTTTCATGGAAATAGATATAATTGGATGTCTTTCAATAATATTTTTGTAAAATCTTTTAACCAAAAAGACCAAAACCCATGGAAATAGATATAAGGCAAAATCGCACTTTTGGTACCATACTTGACTACTTGTACATTTTTGGTAACAAACATTTTCAAAATCTCAATTTTGGCAAAAACTCTGCCCATTTGTACCACTTTTGATACTGACATTAATGTTAGGAATCCGATCAGATGCGCGGCAGAAATTAAACACATAAGGATTCCTAATGGCAGATCACTTTTAGACATTTAATAATTTTATGTCAACAGAAACAAGAATACATAACCTTTACCGTTCTTGAAGCATGATTCGTTTCTTGATCCACAATCTACAGCAGCAATTTCGGGACTCCTACCTTTAAATATCAAAAGGAGCAAGCATGGAAATCCTCCATCTTCCTTTCTCTTGGTCGAAGACGGCTAGTGAGAAGAGGGGAGGGGTTTCTCTATTTTGTTACGTGTTAGGCGGAAGAGTGTGCAATCTTTTCCTAAGAGTTTGAGAATTAAATAAATCCTCCAACTTCAAACCCATTAGTAGGTGCCTCTTAGGCCCTAATGGATGACCAAGGTGGGCTAAGTTGGCCCAGTCAATTTAGTCCACTCTTAATTAATTAATTCTTATTTTAATCCAATTAAATATACAATTAATCAATTAATTAAGACTTAAATTCAAATAATTAATTAATCCAATTAATTAAATATTTGGGAATTAGTCGATTTAATAAATTAACTAATTAAATCAATTCATCCATTAAATCATTCGTCCAGACAAATCAACAAATTTCCCTTACAAAGTAACAAATAGATATCCCTCTTACTCCTTGTAGCGCGACTCTCTATGTTCGTCTTAATTGGCAATGGAGGATATCAAAGGACGTGGATGTCACCTAGCCAGTCTCGTGAACCCACGTCGAAACCCAATTAAGATCGAAAAGATTTGATCATAACAAACTTCTTTGTCATAAATACCGTATAAGTATAAGCCCTTTCACTGACGTATCCCGGTCGAGTGAGAGTCATGGAATATGTCCAATTCACAAGACTCGATACTATGCAATGATCATAGTAAAATGAAATTTCCAAACTACTCTCCATGTTCCACACGAGTTAGTTTATATGCTTTGGCCAAACATTTATAATTTTATTTACCTATGATCGCACATGATACATTCTCGTTTACTTTCGAGACAGTGAATTTCATCTTAGCAGTCACCTAACAATTGCTACTTGCCCACTGAGACTGCACTTTGAGGCTGATCCCACCTACTAGTGAAATTGGATCTGACTACTCTAATGACAAGTTTAGTGTCACAAATACATTGCTCGTGACTCCTCAGGTCTAAAGGTCACACATACTATTATGACCAGTAATCCAATCATTGACAGTCACAGAGTAAATATCTATGTGATCGGATTACTCCGAGTCATGTTCGAATATGTCAAAACCATGACATATCTACGGCACAAGCTCCCACTAATACCTAGGGACACTCTTTTCAGAGCTTGTATCATACAAGTCGAGTCATAATGCCCAATTAGGACTCTTTGACTTGCGAACCTATTTGAGCAATCGAGAACTGAACGCTTCTAGTGTCCCTCTCCTTATTCCATACGAAGTAGAAGGTTTCTCTCAATTGCTTGGACTATATGTTCAATACTTATAGATGCCATTAAGATTTACGTGAACAAATGAATAATGACTTCAGGTTGTACAATATAATCCAGTGTCATATATATTCTAACTACTCGTTAGCATCGAGGGAACATACCTAACAGTTAACTACTAGACGAAAAATGTCACGTGAGATGCATGTGACCATTAACTTCATACGTGTCGTCAAAAAATGAGATAGCGATGGTACCAAAAATGAGACAAATAAGCAAACTTCGGTACCAAAAATGAGATTTTCCCGTTTATCTTCACAAACACGTCAAACGTGCACAATCACATGCAAATTCAAGGGTCACGTGCATGTTACATGCTTGTTTCCATTAACTAGATAACGCCAATACCAGAAGTGATACAACTGGGCAGAGCTTGTATCAAATGTGAGATTTTGAGAATGTTTGGTATCAAAAGTGTACTCGTGGTCATTTATGATATCAAAAATGAAATTTTCCCTAGATGTAATTGGATGTCTTTCAATAAGATTTTAGTAAAATCTTTTAACCAGAAAGACCATAACCCATGGAAATAGATACAAGGGATATTTTATTTTTGGTACCATAATTGACCACATGTACACTTTGGTAGCAAACATTTTCGAAATCTCAATTTTGGCATAAACTCTGCCCATTTGTACCACTTTTGATACTGACATTAATGTTAAGAATCCGATCAGATGCGCGGAGGAAATTAAACACATAAGGATTCCTAATGGTGATTAGTCTACCAAACATCGTCGGGTCTAGAGTTTCCCTAAGTTTACCACCACACTTGATTAATTAGATTTAATCAAACTAGGATTAAATTTCCCTAATCTGGATTCTGGTGCATAACTGCACAAACTGTGTCAAAAATTTGGTTCGAGAACGAAGTTCAAAAGAGTAACTGCATATGTATATAGTAAAAAGTCATTACCCATCAAAACACATATGTTACAAGCAAACTTCAGCAAGCCAGCGCAGCTAAAATAAGTATTTCAGACAACGGACTGAAAGTCTAAACAATAAAGCCTATAATCTATGCAGAATTAAATGTGCGCCATGTTGCGGTTGAAGAGTTATCACGGTATGAGGAGCGTGTGAATATGACGGAGAAAGGTCAAACGAGTAATGTTGCAAAATCATAGCCAGTGCCATTTTGGCTTCTAACATTGCAAAGTTCTGTCCAATGCATATCCGAGGCCCCCACCCAAACGGGAAATATATTAGTCGTCCCTGTGTTGCCTTCATAACTCCTTCACTAAACCTCTCTGGATTGAATTCCTTTGCATCATCGCCCCATATTTTGCAGTCATTGTGCAACATAATTAATGGTAACATAAGCTGCACTCCAGCCGGTAGGGTAACCTTTCCTAATTTACTTTCCGTTTGAGTAATTCGAGCAAGCATCACTGCTGGTGGATATAATCTTAGAACCTCATGAAATATCATGCTTACCTGCAAGAAACGGCAAGTTATGCTTCCAATCATCACACCAATAAAAGAGGTGGGGTTGGGAGATGGGTAATATTCGGGAATATTGCAATATTGGTTCATAAGGTAGAACATATTGTAATTTTGGTCCCATATGTTAGACAACGGATAAAATGTCACATGTGGCATGCACATGTTAAGATTTTTGTGAAATGTAAGCAAATAAGTAACCTTCACGTGCAAGGCATGTGATCAAACTAGCGGCTACTGTTTATTTTTCAACGCCTGAGACAAGAATAGAAAAAATACATTCTAAAAAACTAATTTTGCATGATTGTGAAAAGTGGGGCTAAAATTCCAATATGCTCTATCTTATGAGACTAATACTTCAATTTGTCCACATTACTCTCATAATATTTTAAGTATATGAGTTCGAAAACAACCCCATCACTCAAAATGGTGAGGTCCACATAGAGTCCACCATTCACGGAATTTACTGGACCAACAGTCCCGCGACTACCTAAAAATGTAGGATACTTTAAGAATCACAAGGGGTATTGAAATGATACCATCTAACAAATGCTAACTCTACACAAGGGACTATTGTGTGGTTTAAACCATCAATATTGATGCTTGAAGCAAATTTTTTGTTCCAAGCATTATATTACGCTATACATGACTTAAAGTAACAGTACATAAAGCTGGACTAAGAAGTTCAATATTAATTCACAAGCACTACTTTCCCACATTCATTATGGTTTTGTCAACAGTTTACGATTGACATAATCTTAGTGATGTTCGAAAGATATTGGATTCTGTACGATGCGCAAAGGTGAGTAAATATGAATAATACTTACAATTTTGAGATTGTTTAACTCTTGATAATCAGGTTTTCCTCTTCCAAAAACTTGCAGAACCTCATCTCTAGCACGAACCTGCCAATCCTTATGCTTGCTCAATAAAATCATCGTCCACACAAGCATAGTTGAGGTTGTCTCCTGACCGGCAAAGTAAAATAGCTTGCACTCTTCGATCACCTCCTTCAAGCTCATTCCAAACCTATTTCCACGTTGTTGTATTTCCTTAAAATTGGATTCCAATAGCAAACCTAATAAGTCATCAGAACTGGCTTCTCCAGCTTCCATTGCTTTGATTCTTTTATTGATAATCCTGAGCACGGATGATTCTATTTCCTTCACAGTTTCCTTCATTCTTTTGTTACTTTTAGTCGGCAAGAACCTACAGTTAATTGCCAAGGAGTCATGCAAAATGCCCTTCCATACTATTATAAAAGTATAATAGCTCAAAATGCTTCTTGCAGTTTTGGTGATGCCTATTATTAATTCATAGCTATTTAATAGCCAAAACTGTGGGCACGATATGATCAGGCTTTATGTATATTTTAGGCGGTATAGTTTTAAGTTTTATAAATAGCTTCGTTTTGTAACTCAAAATCTTTTCTACAAGTTGGTAGTCTATCATCTTTCGTCACAATTCTTCTAACACAGATTTTCTACAAAATCAATTATATATAAAACTACACTTTTAGAGCTTTCTAGCCATTAAATAACAAAAACAAGTGATTGCATGTACCTTGATCCCGGGATGTAAACTGAGCGATTTGCTTGCATGATAAACTCGGCTTGTTCTTTCTGAAGTTCAAAAATCTTTATTCCTTCTTCATAGTTACTGCCAAAGGCAGTTCGCGAAATTGCATCACTTGTCAGGGACTGAAGATAGGGCCACACGTCCAGTTCACCTGATCCTTCACTTGGTACAATCTTTTCCCATTTGCTCAACATATCAGCACAACTCAGGTAAAATGATGGAAGCATATGCTGTAGGAAGTGCGAAAAAATGTCTCGTCAACGTTACAACCCAAATCTCAGTATATATATAAACTGCTTCTTCGTCTTTGCATCTCATTTTCTTCCATTAACAATACTAATCTATATCAATCTAAATACACATTTTTCTCATCAGACATAAACTACTCCAGAAGTCGATTCTCATTGAAAGTATAGAAAGTATAGAGTCAATTAGTAAAACCTCTAAGAATACCTTTAATTTCTCAACATGAAAAGCAGGATTGATCAATTTTCTGTGCTTGGCCCATTTGTCGGTTTCGTAGACCGCTACTCCTCTTGCCAGCAGCCTACTCAATGGATTGGAAGCAGTAGGCTTTTGGAAAATGTAACTTTTTGACAAAACCTCTCTTATAGCTTCAGGATCAAAGACAATTACAGCAGGTCTTGGCCCAAACCACATAAAGCAATTTTGACCTGCATTTCAATATCAACTCCAAATCTTCAACTATTGATCACATAAGGTCTTCGGTTTTCCACACAATTAAGTAAACAACATAGTAAAGTTGGCAAGTTAACCTTTTTTCATTAGTAATATTTAAAATCCCCAAGGATGGTTTTGGATGGAATAAGAATGTTGGAGCTAAGCTTTCTTACCGGTAATAATTAAATCGATTGCACTTGTTTGGATAACTACAGAATTCATGTAAATTCAAATCCTTTAATCTAATTCCAAACGCAACCCAACAGTCTATGCACTTCCACACAACATCTTAATATAGATTTGTCATGAGAGTTCCAATTCTATAAACAGACATATTTGTGATGATCTCTATAAACAGAATATTATTGAACAATGAAAATACATGCTATGAAATTAGATTGCATAATATATATATATATATATATATATATATATATACCATAGTTTTTGAGGGCTTTAAGGATGAAGGGGATGACTCTAGGCACGACATCCTGATTGGAAAAATTGATGATGGGCTTTGACTTTGCTTCTTTAACCATCATTTTCATTTCTTTGAAATCCCCAAAGAGAAACCTGTAAGAATTTCCTCTTAAACCCTGTTGCCTCAGGCATTTCTCAAGCTTTCTTGGCCTAAACCAAGCCCAATTCAAGATTTTCCAGGCGTATACCAATACTACCGCAACACAAGAAAGTGCCACTGACAACTGCAAAACATCCATGTAGTGTGTGTGTGTGTGTATATATATATATATGTATCTATCTTTTGCGAATGAGAGAAAAGAGTGATTACTGATGGGGGTGAGAAACCTTTTGTGAATCCCAATTCTAAAGATTAGATTAGATGCGTGAATGGTCTGTTTAAGTAATCGTTCGTAGCAAACTGGAATCTTTCTTCTTTCCTGGATTTTCCCATATGTTGTGTTCGTCAAACAAACAGCAGACAAGATACCTGAAATGAGGACCCGTGGAGGATTTTTACTCCCCACTCTAGATGATTAGTCCAAGTAATGTTTCGTATCAGATATGAATGTATATTTAATTCATGACAATTGTATTTAAATAAAATATCTATATCTATATTTATTTATTTTAAAATATGAATAATTTGGGATGATGTAAATGGATTACATTTGGGATAACTTACATGATTTATATTTTTAACTTTTTTGTTAAGACCAAAATAAACCCTAAAGTAATAAATTAATTTTATACTCTAATTAGAAAAATATTTATCATTATTATCAAATAGATGTGCATGAACTAGAAATTAATACTTCATAATTTTGTTCAATGTATATGATAGGTGGAGTTTAATACTAATTAGAATGATTCTTATAAATATGAATAGTACAATTCAAATAATTTATTCCAAAATCTCATATATATGCAAATATTGAAAACAAAAACTTTGTTTGAAGTAGTATTCAAGAACGATAGATAAGCCGTTATGGTATTCATGCCACTTGAAAAGTAAATTTCATTTAACACAAAGAATTCAAGTGTATAGAATAACAGAGTACATCAAGAAATACATGTTCCTAACAATGATGATAATTTGTGCCACTTTTCAATAGCATAGCCCCAAAATATGATGATCTTTTGAAGATAGGAATACGTTAGTGTATTGAAAATGGTATCTCTTTTTTAACTTGATGGGGAGAGATTTGCACTTCATTGACAGTACCTTGGTTCCAAAAGTAAAGGATTTTAAAGGTATAATTATTTATATTTGTTTATGTTGTATAGATTTGTCACATAGCATACTTATTTATTTCTTATATTCATTTTAAAATTATACTATGGAGGAGATTATTCACAAAACAGAAGCACTTAATGGCTCATGTGGTTATACATACAATAGACAAAAATAAAAAAAATCTAAATTTATGAAAACTACTATTGTATGATAATCCAATTGATAAAACAAGACTTTAACTGAACATTGAATTAATAAGATGATAAAAAAATTACAAAAGTAGAAAAAATAAAAAGTTATAAGCGTGTGCAATAATTTACTATTTAATTGCAAACTTAACACCACCGCAATTAGGAAGAAAATCAGTCACACGTACACACCTATAAATAGTACCCTTCAGCAAACCCTAAATACACACGTACATGCACAAGAAAAAGGTCAAAACTTTGCTGAAATTACTTGAAAGAAAAGCTTACAAACTCTATAGTCAAAATCCTTCAAGTTTTCTATATACATTCCAGAAAGTCATAGATATCTCAAACATCTTCAAAGAAGAACCATACGATTCCTATTGAGATATTCTAAGTTGTTTGAACTTCCCAACATCAAACAAACCCGTGACAAAATCCTCAACCTCATCTATCTGTGTGAAGAAGTTGTTACAAGCATTATTTTTGAGTGAGAGAAGCTTGTTGGTGAAGATCTTCATTGGTGCTGAAGTCTGTGTGATCAAGGAGCCCAAGATCATCATCCCTTCCTCTATTTTGTAGAAGTCTCTGTGTGATCCTTCGATAATCAATTTAGTGGAATTCCTCTAAGTGTTCAAGGAGAAAAAGGACGTAGTTGAGATTATATCACCAAGTGAACCTTACAAATGCTTGTGTTATTTACTGTTTTATTGTCTTACTTTATATTCTATCATTTATTCTGAAAAAGACAAGTAAAACTGTTAAGCGACTATTTGACCAAAACGAACGCTAAAGCTTTAAAATCATTTCCGTTGTGCTAAACCTGATTAAGCGATCTAAGCTTTACCCTACTTTGGTAAACTGCTAAAATCACTAAGTCTAAGTTATCTTTACTGTAGCACCTGGCCTAGCGCTCAGCTCTCTAAAGCGTTCAAATTTTTAAAAAGTGATACGAAATTTTTGAAGTTGAAAAAGATTTTAGGGTCTATTCAACCCCTCCCCCCCTTTAGACCCTTTCGTATGCCACTTAAGACCAACATTTACACATAACTTTATTTTGTACCACATATCATATCCATTCCCTCGCTCAAGCCTCATATCATGCATATTTCAAGAACTTAATATTCTCTGCCCATCTTGAACTTTCGCATAGTCCAATCTAATATATGTATATATATATAGAAGGTAATTTAGATCGCATAATTATCTATAGTAATTATGTTGTGTAGTCTTAATATATATACAACCTACTATTGTAGATATCTTAAAGAGTAAAATACGGTTTACTACATTGAACAGTATCCATTGAACAATATCTATTGTAGATATCTTTATTATGTAAATTGTTTCGGACATTAATTTTATATTTACTATTTCTTTTTTCTTTTTACTTCTTATAAATTCGCTAATTAAATTAAAAAAAAAAGTGAACCTATTGAACCTCTAACTACGATATTATTCTATTTTATTTGTTAGTCTTATTTAACCATATAATCAAGAGATGTAACTTAATATCTTTATCTTAAAATGGTATACAAGTAATATATTAAGAAAACACTCAGTTTATATTTTTTATCTTTTACTTTCAACACGTGCAAGATTTGAAAGGCAAAATCTTTATAGTTATATTTTTAATCTTTAATTTGTTTTAGGAAAAAAGAATGCCTTATGGCCTGTTGCAGACTACTCTTAGCAACAAATTGTGGCCAACAACAAATGATAAATTAGAACATCGTAACTATTCCCAATCTAATCTAAAATTAAAACTTCATATAAGCATGATACATATAAGCGTAATATGAAAATAAACTTATTTTTATTCACTAATAACTTGTTTAGTAGATTCATGTTTTATCAGATGTTTGCAAATCAATATTTATCTGCTTATGCTTTCCTTAGAAATATTTACACATAACTTTCAACATAAAGCTAATAATTTTGTGTAGAAGTCCATTTTTTTTTTTTGCTAATTATCTTGTGTAGAAGTCAATCACAAAATTTCTTTATTTTAGTTATTGTGTACAATTGAAATTCATCTTTATGGTGTAGTATTAGGCAATGCTACGTTTAAGTGATTTGGGGTGTTAGAGTTTGTTTTTGTAATACACATAGATCTAGTTAGATGATTAAAAAAATAATAAAAAATAAAATAGATCTACTTAGCCAGCAGGTGGCGAGGTTCCTGTATATTCTAATCTTACTGAAAATTTGTGAGATTAGCATTACCAATATTTTTATTATTTGTGTTAATTCCACCGAACATTAGATTAGATTTTTTGAGGTGATTCAATTGTAGAGTCCTAATATAACTATACATCTTATTATTGTCTATTTTTTTTTACTCTATTGCCCTTAAAAATTGAATTACATAAGGATATTTTAAGTATATCAAAAGTTTCCAGAAACCACCCAAACTTTTATAATAGTAGAGTTAGAGGCTAGTAAACAACACGTACGTCGCACGTGAATCATATGATCTCGTTAATGTTAGGATTATGCCCTCAGATCACTACAAGAAAACAGGACATCAGAGACGGAATTTTAGAGACCGATTGAATTCGGTCTCTAAACAGAGACCGAATTAGAGACCGATATGGGTTCCGTCTCTAAATCGGTCTCTAATTCAGTCGCTAATTTGAAAATTAGAGACCGATTGATTTCCGTCTCTAAATCGGTAGCTAATTGGTTGATTTACTCCCCTAAGTTAGAGACCAAATAATTCGGTCTCTAATTTTCAAATTAGCGACTGAATTAGAGACCGATGTAGAGACCGATTGATTTCTGTCTCTAAATCGGTAGCTAATTGGTTGATTTACTCCCCTAAGTTAGAGACCGAATAATTCGGTCTCTAATTTTCAAATTAGCTACCGATTTAGAGACGGAAATCAATCGGTCTCTAATTCAGTCGCTAATTTTAAAATTAGAGACCGATTGATTTCCGTCTCTAAATCGGTAGCTAATTGGTTGATTTACTCCCCTAAGTTAGAGACCGAATAATTCGGTCTCTAATTTTCAAATTAGCGACTGAAGTAGAGACCGATTTATTTCCGTCTCTAAATCGGTAGCTAATTGGTTGATTTACTCCCCTAAGTTAGAGACCGAATAATTCGGTCTCTAATTTTCAAATTAGCGACCGAGATGAGCATCAATTTTTCATTATTATTTGGCGACCGATTCCGCGATGGAATATAAAATTATATTTTAGGGACCGATTCCGCGACCGAATTATTCGGTCGCTAATTAGAGACCGAATAATTCGGTCTCTATTTTGTAAATTAGAATAAAAAAAGGAATATGAAATTATATTTTAGAGACCGATTCCGTGACCGAATTAGGCGGTCGCTAATTAGAGACCAAATAATTCGGTCTCTATTCTGTAAATTAGAATAAAAAAATGGAAAGTGGTCATTTGCGAATTATATTATAAAATAAAATAATTCGGTCTCTATTTTGTATTTAGCGACTGTTTATCGACCGAAGGTGGTCTGGTCTCTCTTGATCATTAAACTTAGCAAGAAAACTAGTAGAAGTAAACCTCTGATTTTTTGATTGAAAATGAACATTTTTAGAGTTTATAAAAATTCACTCTTTCTGTGCGAATTTGCTAAAGAAGAAATAAGCTTAAATGTGGAAGAGAATTTATGGGGGTGGAGTTTGAGGATTTTCTTTTTGTGTGTGAATGGGGTTATAAATATATATTTGTATGTGTATATGTGTATGTGTATGTGTATGTGTATGTATATGTTGACACGCTAAAAGCTAACGTGCTATAATAGCAAGTGCACTAGTCGTGTGTAGTAATAAAAGTGGACGAGAAGTCCGGATTGTCGAACCACAAGGACTTGAATTCTAGTTTACGATTTTATAACAACAAAGATCAATACAATAAAGGTAAAATGAGTGTGAAACGCGTAAGATAAGAACAAGGTTGCGCAAGTGATTTAAAACCAATTATAAAGGGAGACTAAGGCACATGGTAGGTCCAAATTGATCAAATATACTTATAAAGGCTCTTGTTGTAGAATTACTCTTATATTGTTATGGTGAAAACTCCTAAGGTAGAGAATAACCGATGTCTCGCGTATAAACTCCTATACTTAGATCGTGATTTCCCAAATATCCCTATCCGGAAATCTAACCACTAAACATGCATTAATGTACTAGAGTTAACTCGATTTGAATCGAACGACTTCACCCGGGAATCTTTACCTATGTCTAGGGCAATTCCTCATTAGTTGCGGGTCATGATGTGAATTTCTTGCACCCTAAGTCAATTTTCTCCCGAAATATTAACCTAGGCATAAGATTCTAACATATAGTGATCAAGTATATGCAAGATAGACAAAAACACAATTCACATCACATAACAATATAAGAACAACCTCAACAATCATCTATTGTAAGCATATATCACAATTTGGCCTTACATGGCCCTAGTCTTACGAATTTAGTTCATAATTGAAAGCATAAAAGACATAAGAGGAATATTCATAGACATAAATGAAATGAAAAGCTCTTAAAAACTCCCTAAATGGTGAATGATGATGGATCTTGAAGTTGAGCCTTCAATCCCCAAGCTCTTTTCCTTCCTCTAGTTTTCCCCTCCAAGAGTGATGAAGAATGGTGATGAATGGTGGAGAAATCAGATTAGGGGCTTCCCCCCTCTCCTCCAAGAATCTGAAATTGATAGTGAGTGATGAAGAGTATGGGTTCCCCCTCCTTTTATAGCCAAAAATTCCACTAAAGTATGCATTAAGAATTCCCATTAAAGTTCCCCAATGAGAATTCCACCTAAGGTGATGCTTAAAGTTTGGCTTTTAAGATTCCAACCAGCTAAAAAATGTTGAACTTTCGGCCATTAAGAATTCCACCAAGCATAACCATGTGAAAACTTCAACAAAACACATGCATGCTGCCATTTTCTTGCTTTCCAGCGCAGTCTTAGTAGTTTCCTCATAAACGTCTCCACAGATCTCCAGATTGGATGATTCAAGTCCCCATGTTCAGATAACACATAGATCTACAACTTTTCAGAAGGACATTGTGTCCAATTCGGTCTCTAAGTATACCCAAATTACGTTTCAACATGGAGGTTGTTTCTGATTTGGCGCCCATAAAGTAAATCTACCAAGAAACACACTTATGACAACCCCTCAACACATGTGCTGAATTATGGCCAAAAGTGATTCTTACCCATCATATAATGATGGAATTTAGGCTGAAAAAGGAGTAACATTCGGACTATCCATGCCTAGGCATGACTAGGAGGGCGCTGGGGCGTATCCTGGCACATGTACTTCTCTGTTCGGCGCAGCAATCGTATTTCCTTCACAATTATCTCTATAGACCTCCGATTTGGATGTTTCAAGTTCCCATTTGAATCTAAGACATTCATCTAAAACTTTGTAGAAGCAAACTTTGTCTAAGTCGGTCTTGAAATGTATGGAATTATCGCTCGAATGTGGTAGGAGATGCATAAACCGCCTAGGTGTTGAAAAACATGCTTGAACTTGTTTTGTACATCGTTTTTCTTCCCTTTTCTTCATGTATTCTCATTTATTACCTGTATTCACTTAACACACCTATTAAATACAAATGTGACATGATTTAAGCAATAAGTGAATCCAAATCATAAGAATTACGGTCTTAAAAACACGTAAAAACACCTCTTATCAATTAGGAAAAGAAGATTTACTCATATCTTTACCTTCCACAACAAACTTTTCATTTTTTGGTCGCTTTTCTTGTTGATGATATTACTTTTGGGGCTATTTGAGAAAGTATATTTAGCGACCGAAGGTGGTCTCTCTTGATCATTAAACTTAGCAAGAAAACTAGTGAAGTAAACCTCTGGTTTTTTGATTGAAAATGAACATTTTTAGAATTTATAAGAATTCACTCTTTCTGTGCGAATTTGTTAAAGAAGAAATAAGCTTAAAAAGTGCATTGATGTGGAAGAGAATTTATGGGGGTGGAGTTTGAGGATTTTCTTTTTGTGTGTGAATGGGGTTATACATATATATTTGTATATGTATATGTGTATGTATATGTTTATATATTAGGAAAAGAAGATTTACTCATATCATTACCTTTCTACTGCCACAACAAACTTTTCATTTTTTGGTCGTTTTTTTGTGTGTGAGTGGGGTTGATGATATTGCTTTTCAAATCTAATGATCAATGTCAACATGACTGATATTAGATAACAAATTCATAATTTTCATGTAAGTGTAATTAATACTAACTAGAAATAAATATATATTATTTAGTACTATTAATATAAATATATAAGGCTGAAATACAAATCAAGCTATTCGATAATTGAGATCGACTCGATTAACAATCAAATCAAAATCAAAATCAAACACAAATTTTATAATTTGATAATGTTTCACATAAATAAGCTTGAACAACAACTTGTTCGGCTCCACTCGACTCATTTACATCCCTATAAATACTATATCAACATTGATTGGTGGGTTTTAAAGTTAATCATCGCAATGACCAATGGTGGGTATGTAATCATTATTAATTTTTTAACTTTAAAAAGATATATCTATCATTGATTAATGTCTAATAATGTACTTATGTTTAATAATAATTCTTTGTACCCTAAAGTTGTTTCCTTATCTCGATGAAAGATCTTGGGATTATATATATCTATATATATGGAAGAAAAGACATTTCTGTTTTTACTCAGCAGACATTTTTTACTCAGCCGCCGTGTCCTTTAATTTCAAAAGTCATGTGACTGTGCTCGCTTTAATGTCACGAGACATTTTTTACTCAGCCGCCGTGTTATTTAAAGTTGTTTCCTTATCTCGATGAAAGATCTTGAGCAGATCTTGAAATTTCATATCCTCGATAAAGGTTAATTAAAGTTGTCAATTGGGTCCATCGTTTCATTGCATTGTTTTTCTCTTTTATCACTATTTTTTTACCTAATAAACTAAATATGCCCTTACAATGAATTAATTAAAGTTAAAGGTAAAGGTTAATTAAAGTTAACATTTACCTTTAACTATATAATCACCATTTTTAAGATAAAGGTTAATTAAATTTAGTGAGGATCAAAATCAAACAATCTCTTCCTCCACCAAACCCTACAAAGAATTTTCAGAGTATAAACAGGGGATAATTGTGAGGATCATCTTCCACGAAAAAGGGGAGATATAAAGAGGGGAGACAGGGGATCATCTTGCACGAGTAGCAACAGAGTATAAACAGGGGATAGTTCATATAAACAACCATGGAACGAGGTACAATTTCTAATAATGGACTTAGTTTCCTTTGTGAGGATATAATTTTTCATGTTATGGGAAGGTTATCAAGGGATGCATGCATTGTGGAGGCAGCCCGATTGGGTCTTTTATCAAAATATTTTCAACATTGTTGGTATTCCATCCCTACTCTTTTATTCGATATTAACCGTTTTGAACAAAGGGGTTATCATGGTTTAGATTTTATTCATTTTGTTAATCGCTCTATACTTGAACATAATGAAAGTGTGGTTGAAACCTTGAGTTTTGAGTTACCAATGGGGGCCGAGGCATTGCATTGGATAAGGCAAGAGTGGGTGGCGTTTGGAATAGATCATTTTGTGCGTATACTGAAATTAGTCGGCCGGTTGTCCACTTCACTCCCTAACGGCCTGTTTTTGTCACAAACTCTTGTTCAGTTAAAATTATATCTACCGAACTATATTGTTAGGTGGGAAGATAGATATAATTTACGAAATTTAAAAAGACTCATATTGAAGCACATCGTGCTGTATGATAACACATTTTCTTCCCGCCTTGGAAAATGGTGTCCCGAGTTGAATGATTTGCAGTTATTCAACTGTGATTTTAGAGGACTAACAGAATTTGAGGCATATTTGTCTTCTGTAAAAATATTCAAGATGGCATTCAATCAGGCCCAAGGAAATGTGAATATAAAAGTACACTTCCCCAATGCAGATGTCCTTATTATTTTATTGAAACAAGACGAACAGGGTCCGGGGCATTTAAAAGTATTGGGGTCGTTACCTCGTTCCTTACAGTGGATAGTACACCGTCATCGAAACTACATCGGATCAAATTGCTCGACGTACCGACTACTTCGAGAGGTTGTAAAAATGACGAAAGAATTGCTGTCCAGCGAACGAGCACGTGTCCCGGTTGATTTTGTTAGGGTATATCTATCTATCATTGTTTGAATAAGTGCAAATGCTTTTAAGAAGTTGTTTTGATTTATTTTTTTTGAATTGTTTGTTTAGAGGTTGGCGCATGTGGAGTCTCTACATCACATTATGGCGAGGTACTTTTTTGTTAATATGCACCGCCTAGAGATCAGGTGTTCGAAGCTACTTGACAATCTTGCTGTCACATTAGTGCTCATCAGTAGATGTACAAGCTTGAATGAGCTTAAAGTCGATTTGGTGGTAATATTTTAAGTTTTATGGTTTGTCGCTTATTAGTTATTACATGGTTTATTAAGCACGTTCTTTGTTTGAATTTCTAAAATAAAATTGTAATTGACTTAACATGTGTAGGGTGCACCATGGAAAAACGCGGGCATTAGTGTATCCAACTACGTAAAAGACTGGAAGTTGCAAGCAATGGGATTGGAGGCATTGAATGAGGTCACGATCTTCAACTTCTCGGGTTCTGATTGTGAGCTAAGCTACATTCTGTACGTGTTGTCGCAAGCAACTGAGTTGGGTACACTAAATATCTATTGTGTTAATCAATTTTTTGATGATCCAATTGGTGTGTATAAGAGGGCATCAATTAGAGCGTATGAAGCTACCGCGTCAAACAATGTGCAAATTCGTTTTATAAAAGGGGCTTACCCTAGAATAAGAGGAGAATGAAAATTGCACCGAGTCCGAGTGTTTGATGGTGTACACCAGGTGTTTGATTTAGTGACACAATTATGTATATATCTTGAAAGTATTTCAATTTCTCGAAAAAATGAAGGGCAATGTATATATGAAGAGGGCTTTGAAATTTTTGATTTATTGACACAATGTTGTATTTTTGATGAGAATTTACATGTGGATGAAGAGAAGAAAATAGTTAACAGATCAAGGGAAGTAATGAAAACGTTGTCGAGGAAAACGATTTCGCAGTATTTTTACATGCCAATAATACAATTTGTCTCACTTTCATCTTATATTTGAGACGGAAATAAAAATGATATTAAAGATGAGAATAAAATTAAATAATAAAAACAAAACAAAATGATATATGTATATGTGTAACACAAAACAAAAAAAGAATAAAGTAAAAAAAAAAAGTGCCTACCATGAATTGAACTCTAGACCTCTCAAAAATTAAAGCAAGGTGGCTTCCATTACACCAAGTTAACTTTATTATCAAATGTGTTGAAACATTATTTATACTATATATATTCGTTTGTATTTGAAATGAAAATAAATATTAAAGTAAAAAAATAAAATGCTCACAGCAAGACTCGAACTGTCGACCTTTCCTTTACTCACACGAGCTGCCCACCATTGCACTATGTCAATTTTATAGTCAAATATGCTGAAACATCATTTATATTATATATTGGGAAAGAAAAACAACTGAACCCATTATAAATAAAAGTTATGAAATAAAACCCCCAACTCTCACACCCACTCACGCAGCTATCATCCATTCTTCATTTCTTCTTCTGCGAGAGACTCCAACGGAAGAAAGAAAGCAAGAACCACTCCAACTCTCAAGCTCTCCCAAGTTCCACCGCCGCTGTCATCGACTCGCCGGAAGAGTCCTCTCACACAAGCCCTCGGCTCTCTCTTTAGTCCTTAATTACTTAATTTCAATTTCCAAACCCTAGGTAAAAAACTTAAATTAAGTTATTTAATCTGTTTTTATATTAATGGTTATATTTCTAAATTTATATGATGATGTTTTAATGCAATTTTCGATTCTGTTAATTGGAATTTTTTTGGGTTTTTTTTTTATTTTCCATTTTTGGATTAAAATTCGGTTAGCCATTTTTGGATTAAAATCTATCGGCTGTACAGGCAGCTGTGTGCGTCTTCACGAGAAAATTCATAACTTATTGTAGAAAGCTCAGATTCATGAATCGTTTTATTTTCATGAAACTAGACACATAGGTCTATCCATGCATATATCCCACATAATTAGGAGAACTCTAGAACAAAGCAGGTTTGTATTCAAAATTAGCTAAAAATCTGTCGGCTGTGTAGACAGCAGTGCGCGTCTTCACGAGAAAATTCATAACTCATTGTCGAAAGTTCGGATTCATGAACTGTTTTATTCCTATGAAACTAGACACATAGGCCTATCCACTCATATATCCCACATAATCAGGAGAAGATTAGAACAAAGCAGGTTTGTATTCAAAATTAGACAAAAATCTATCGGCTGTACAGGCAGCTGTGCGCGTCTTCACGAGAAAATTCATAACTTATTGTAGAAAGCTCAGATTCATGAATCGTTTTATTTCCATGAAACTAGAGGTCATCTTGCTTTTGTTTTGAGAGGTCAGTTGCTTTTGTTTATTTATTTATTTATTTTTCTTTATGTAATGAGAGGTCAGCTTGCTTTTGTTTTGCTTTTCATTGTGTTTCTTGAAAGGTCATGTGTGTGTGTGTAATCATGTGTGTGTCTACGCATATATATATATATATATATTGCCCTTTGAGAAACAAGACAAGTGGTGATTATTTATTTATTTTTCTTTATGTAATGAGAGGTCAACTTGATTTTGTTTTGCTTTTCATTGTTTTTCTTTATATAATGACATTTAGATTTGTGCTATTCAAGTTCAGCTAACTTTTTTGGTAATATTAGTGATATTGGCTAAGGAGAACATCATATGAGATTATAGTTGTTAGAATGTCTGAATTGGTTTTAGTATAAAGATTATTAGCATTTTTTGTTAATTTTGTTGATATTTGTCAAAAGATATCAGCTTTATAATGGATTGTAAAGAGTCAAAGAAGATTGCATTGCATAATATATCGTAAAATTACTTATTTTATTTGTAAGAATTCTTCTTCTATCATATTATGTATTTAATTTGATGTAATTTTTTTAATAGGATGACAAACAGAGGGCGAGGAGCGCAACGAGGGCGAGGACCGTCACGTGGACGAGGGCGCGTTCAGGATGTAGCGCGAGTGCGAGCTACTTTGACAGATATAGGTGAGCCTTCAGAACCAATGACTAATCCCATCGATGGAGAGCCTAGAGATGAGACACAGGTATAATTTTATTTAATTTTTTGTGCATAATTGTGGATATGATATTTACATTTTTAATATTATCTTACATTATTATTTCATTATTATGTAGGTTGACGAGACATCGTTGGAGGCAAATTATGATCTCACAGATTCTGCTATGGGTGAAGATGCTTCTTCACATATTCGGCGAAGGGGACCCAACCACGGGACACAAGTACCAGCAAATTCAGACAGTCAGACTAAAATAAATGTGATCGACTCTAAGTAATTTCAAATCCTTTGCTTTCATTATATTACTATTAGATGTATTTATAAAAGTAAATGTTAGAATTTCTTATCTATTATTTTTAATTTACTTTGTCAATTAGATTTATTGAAGGGTTCGTCACTCGAAATATCACAAATGACCTAAAGAGCATTTATACAGAACCATACCCGAGCTGGCAAAAGATTCCATCGGCAACTCAAGAGTTGTTGTGGGATAATTTTAAGGTACTTTATTTTCATTAATTGTTAATATGACTATATTACATTAACTAAATTATGACTTTTAAGTGGTTTTATTCTAAATAACGATATACATAAATGAATTGATTGGATGAATACTATAAAGATTTATTTGAAATATCCAAAGTTTATATTTAGTGTTATATATGATGACTAATTGTTGAAATATTTCAGATGAGGTTAGGTGGGATAACTTGTCAGATGTAGGTATGCGAAAGGTGTGGAATGAAACTGCAGTTGCTCGATTCAAAGATTTGCTTTACAAAGCGAAGAAAAAAGCAAATGATGATGCGAAGAAGGAGTTAGGCAGAGAACCGAGTACATTAGAATTGATTGGTAGAGGCCCAAAATGGATGGACAAATCAGTATGGAATGAATTGGTGCAAAACCATTGGGCTACTGAGCATTATGAAGAAAAATGTGAAAAGGCAAGGCAGAATCGAATGAATGAGAATGCAGGGAAGCATACTTGTGGTTCTATCCCTCGTGAAGCGCATCGACAAAAAATGGTATGCTTAGTTTAGAAAATTTTCATCTATATAGTGCAATACTTTTGAACATTGATTTGTGCTTTTGTCATAATTTTAGGAAAACGAATTGAAGCGCCCTGTGGATGATTTCGAGCTATTTGAGCATACCCACAAAAGAAAAAGTACCGGGGATTTTGTCGACGTAAAATAAAAAAAAATCAGTGTGAGTATGTTTTAATCAACTTTCTTTTTGACATTGTTTGAGCATAGGAAAATGTAGGTGATATCATTTCTTTGAGATAAGGTTCCAAGTTCAGTAAATGGAAATTCACTGAGATTTCATCTTTGTGAGATCTTCAATAGTGTACCGAGTATACATAACATTTCATGATATTCTTTGTTATGTGATTCATATCATGTGCAAAAGGTACATTTTTTTTGGTGATTACTTATTATAATGAAAAGGGCTTTTTTGACTTTAATATATATTTGCAAAATGAGCACAACTTTGTTGTCTAAATTGTTAAAAAATAACATAAACAATGAAACTTTTTCAATGAAGTATTTACAAAAAAATGTGACTTTAGTATATGTATTTTGATATTAGATTACCTTTTATTTGATGTTGATTTTGTGTAAGTGTATTGGAATATGTTGATTTGTTCGGTGATTTTATTACTTTTGTGACGTGTTTGTGCAGGAAGAATACAGGGCGAAACGAAATTGCACTGATTCCTCTCCACTTGAGTTTGATCTTACATTATGGTCTGATTTGAATGGAGGCTCGTCTAAGGGTCGTATGTATGGAGTTGCGCGTAGCCACATTTCTAGTGGTTACAGTCAGAGCACAATAAACTCAAGAGTTAGGGGAGAGTCTCATGATGAGTTAACAAAAGTAGTAGATGATGTGCGAGCTACTGCTATGAAAATAGAGGAAGACGCTCGCAGGAGAGAGGAAGAGAGAGAGAAAAGGTTGGAACATGTACTTGAGCAAGTTCAAAAGAGAGAAGAAGAGGCGCAGAAAAAAGCAGAAGCAGCAGATAAAAAGATGCAGGAAGTCGAGGAGATGTTACGAAAAATGATTCAAGAAGCGGGATTGCCAAACCACAAGTATGCCGGTGGATCCGGACATGGGAAGTAAATTGGTTTTGGTGAAAAACATTAGTTCGTATTTTAATTTGTTGCTTGGATGATTTAGTGACTCATTTTATTATCTGTCACTTTTGGTTGGGTGTTAGAGTGGATGGATTGAGATAATTGTTAGTTAGATGATGTTTTTTAGAATTATGTTGTGTTACGATGATATTGTGTTAGATATAAATTGTGGTGTTAATGAGTTGTTGTATTTTATGGGAGAGATTATGATGTTGTGGTAATTACTTCTTATTGATTGGATCATTTGTAATTAACAGGTTTGACGTGAATTTAGCCAATAAAACGTAGCATTTATAATTGAGACGTGCTAATTTTAGAGACCGATTTAGAGACCGAATCAAAGATGAATATTTAGAGACCGAATCAAAGATGAATATTTAGAGACCGATTTAGAGACCGAATCAAAGATGAATATTTAGAGACCGATTTAGAGACCGATTTTGTGTCGGTTAGCGACGAAATTTGGAGACCGATGTATTTGAAAAAGTTGTGCAAATAGCGACTGATTTAGAGACCGAAAATTTCGGTCTCTAAATTTAGAGACCGATTTTTTTCGGTCTCTAATTAGCGTCGAGCCGTTTAGTGTCGGAATTTAGCGACCGAAATTTCAGTCGCTAATATTTTTTAGAGACCGAATTTGGGCTTTCAGAGACCGATTTTTCGGTCTCTGATACCCTGTTTTCTTGTAGTGGATGTCATAGAGGATAGAATGTATAGGGTATATATCTTGTATTGAACTTAAACTCTTCATAAATAAAAGGCATTATTGAGTTTTCACTTAATTCTTATCTGCATCTATAAGTTGTGTAAAACGTTTTGTCCATGTTTTCAATGCGATCCTTCTACTTCCTATGGGATAGGAAGATTGGCACTAGAGAGATCGGTCTTGATTACTAAAATAAGTTCGCAAGTAATATGAAGTCTTTAATGGACAAATAAAAACTTTGAATACTTGTACAATCTTAGCTCCGACATGGGAGTGCCTGTTTGGAATCATGGGATGATAGGAGATTAAGATTGTAGATACGTCAGTGGAACTGATATGTTCGAACACCACTCGCATCGGTTCTGTCACATGGGTTTTCACTCTGTGACTGTCAATGACGGAACTGATTATGCGTAATAGGTATATGTGAACCTTTGACCTGAAGTATCAGGCTGAAGATGCACTTGTGACGTCAAGTCCTTCACAAGAGTAGTTAGACCCATTTCACCCTTTGGTGAGGTCAACCTCGAAATGCGGACTTGATGGGCAAGTGGTAATCTTAGCAGACATCTAATATGGGATTTTGTTCTCTCATAAGTGAATGAGTATGTACCCTAGGTAATTGTAGATAAATAGAGATCAAAGTCTTTGGCCAAAGCAAACGAGACGATTGTGCTTGGCACAAAATCGATCTCAATGATCTCGTATTTATTATGATTTATACATATGGTCAAGTCCAGTGAGTTTGACATAACCATGACTCTCACTTGACTGGGGAACGTGAACAAAGGGTTTATACATATACGGTATTTACGATTGGAAGGTTTCGGAATGATCCTATCATTCGTTTTCGTTTGGGTTACGAAGTGGGCCACGTGACTGGCTAGGTGTTACCCACTTCCTTTGGTTTTCTCTCATTGCCAAATGAAACGAACCTAAAGAGTCGCGCTAAAGGATTGACAAAGAAAAAGGAATTTCCATTATTTCTTCTGGGAGTTTTAATTTATTGGATAAATTAAATAATTAATTATTCATTAGATGAAATAATTAATTATAATGATAAGATTAATTATTAATTAATTTCCTTGTGAAATATATTAATGAAATAATTTATCTAATTAATTTGGTTATTTAATTAATTAATTTATTTATTGGATATAATAATTATTAATTGAAATAAAATTTTAATTAAACAAAACAAATCACGGGCTAAATAAGGAGTCCAATTGGACGCCTATGAGGCCTCAAAGTGGCGTCTTTGAGATGCCACATATTAGGACTCTTTTGTTTTGACTTGTTCAATAAGTCATGAGGTATATAAAGACTTTTTGACTTAGAACAAGTAAGAAGAATACACAACTCTCATAACTCTCAAAAGAAAGAAAAATATTCCTCCCCTCCTCTATACCTAGCTGTCGACCATAAAGAAAGAAGAAAGGTGATTTTTCGTTTGTTGATCCGTGCGTGACGATTTAGAGACGACGTATTTTTGTTGTTCGGATCAAGTTCAGGTTTGAAGAATCAAACCAAAGGATTGAAGATTTGGAAGCTTCAATATTTCGAGTTTGGAGAAGAAGAAGTTTTTCTCCATCATCATATTCATATTAACGTGTAAGTTTTATTCGTTATACGCTTTTAAATTCAATTATGCGAATTAGAGTACCAATTGGGTTTTCGTTTTTAATTTTTGAAATCCCTTCCACTACGTTTATGCTTTTTCGAACGAAACCCAACAATGGTATCAGAGTCAATATCTGATTTGCATATTTGATCTTGTTTACGTGATTTGAGAATTGCATGTTATGTGTTTTTGAAGCATGTTTGTATATTTTTCTTAAATCTGCGTTTTATGGTTTTGCCTAGTTTTTTTTATTTTTAGTTATTGTAAATCTGGAGATATTTGATGATATTGAAAATCGTAACACCGCGCGCGCTGTTTGCACGCTATTTAGCGCAGCCGGGCCGTTCGGCCCTGCCCTGCCCAGTCACGGCCCATCGGGTCGTGACCCGACGGGTCGTGGGTTTGGATACCCAATTCGTTGATCCGAGTCATGGATTCGGGTCGTAAAATGGGCTATGTTTGGGTTGAAATTATTTTTTGAATTTTGGGTGATTTTAATTAATTGGGTGGATCAAAAGGATGATGACCCGAATAATTTAAATCAAGCCCAATTGAAAATTATCCAATTTCGATTTGTTAATTAGTTTGGACTTAATCTAATTAAATTTAAATGGGTCAATTAGATTGGTGATTTGGAATTAAATTAAATTTAGCCCAATAAGAAATTAATAAACGTGAATATTGTTCTAATTAATTATTTTGAGCCGAATTAAATTGAATCCAAATGGACCAAAAGGATAGTGACTTGGGTTTGATGAAATCGAGCCCAATGAAATTAATTGGAATATAATATTTAATTAGAACTAATTAATTATTTTTCTTGAAGATCAATAATTGATTTATGGATTAAATATTATTATTTTTTCCTCGACTTGGAAATTACTTCATTTTGAATAAGGAATATAAATTATTTTTCTTAGAGATTAATAATTAATTCTTTGATCAAATAAAAGTATTTCCAATTTATGATGACTTTAAATCATAATAAAATAAAATATAGAATTCCATATTTTATGTGTTCATATTATTTTAATTAAAGGTAGATGCACTTAATTCTTAATTTCGCACATCTAAGTTATCTAGTTGGACTAGAATGATTTTAATTGAAATAGTGAATATGTGAAATCATAAGGAATTTTATAAAGGAATTTTTAGTTGGACTAAAATTTTAGTAATCAACATAAGCGATTTAATATTGCGAGCGTGTATTAAATGTTGCGAGCATGTATTAATTGATATGAGCATGTCTTATGTGATTAAAACACTAACCATGGACTTAGGATTATATGTTTTACCTTTAATTTTATGGGTTATCAAATTTGAAGCTATTTATTATATTCTTAGAAATAATGCATGAGTTGTTTTAGGAATCGAGATAAAATAGTTCAAAGTTGATAAAGTGAAAAGGTCCATGAATGTTTAATAGGTTTAATCTATGCCTTTTGTGATGGCCCATTGACTCGGGCCCTCTAGTAAAAGTCCATGATCAAGTGATGAATTTATTTATTCATTTATTTAAATCCTATGTTTATTTATATTGAAAGACATGATTATTAGTAGTATTTTCATGCATGATCAATATAGAATAAAGCGCTATATAAATTGAATAATGTGCAAAGTGAAACCAAAATCTTTTGACGAATTAAATTCTCCCAAATAAATTATACTGAGTTAGAAAAGGATGTTTGACATCCTCACCCTCCACTAAACTTTCTAAAATTAGAATTACTATAAATGTGTAATTCTTCCCAGTTATGGGGGTTATACATTTAGAAATAATTTGAAATTTTATAAAGTGCATGCAAATGCCTTAATCGAAACATATGTCACCCCAGAAACACTTCCGGTTGCAAGGTGAAATTCAAATGCTAGATTATAGGAGTTAGTGGGATAAACTCGGGTAACTCACGAACCTAGAAATCGAATAGGTTGCGGTTTGGTGAACTATGGGGAATTGTATTGAAACATTTATTGGATAAATTGATATTAGATATCACTTCAAATAATTAATGGGCCAGAAACTGGTTAGGTTGCAACCTATTTAATTAATTGAGGACCTCAATACCTGCTGTGGAATCGATGCCAATGATGATTCCCGATTTTCACATGGGAGTGTGGGATTCGAAAAATGCAGTGGGAGCCAAGATAAATTTTAAGTCCTTAATTTTTCTTGGTTAAGTCAAAACAAGTAATCTAATAAATCTGGTTTATTTCTGAAGTTATTTTCTCGTTTATCTCTCTCAAATATGACAAAATCACTTATGAAATTACTCGAAAGAAATGTTCTGATTGGTCCCAACTATATACAATGGCTTGCGATCTTAAGTAATGTCTTGAGTGAAGAGTCGATTGAATATGTGTTGGAAACAAATCGTCCTGTAATTCCTGAGAGGAATGAGGATGAAGAGATTCAGCTGGCTTACTTTAAATGGACTTGTGACAATTATAAAGCAAGAGGATAAATTCTTTGCTCAATGTGTAGTGAGCTGCAAAGTTCACATGACACAATGAGCAATGCAAGGGACATAATTCTTCACCTGGAAAAAATGTTTAGAGAGCACGGTAGGACCGTAAGATATTTTATATCAAAAGAACTCTTCAGAGCAAGGATGAGAGAGGAAGAGAATGTGGGAGGCCATGTTCTCACGATGATGACCCTAATGGAAAGACTTCGGTCAATGCATTTCTATATAGATATTCATCTTCAAGTTGATCTCATCTTACAATCGCTCCCTGACTCCTTCTACTACTTCGTCATGAACTTTGATATCAATGATATCGATTGTTCATTAGCTGGGCTGACTAAGAAGCTTGAAATCGAACAAACTCGTATTAGGACGAACAAGAAGAGGGATTCTTCTATCTATTTAACGAATGATACATTTGATGATCAACGTGATGGAAAGAGGAAGAGGCAAAAGAAAGTATCCATAAGAACTTCAAAGAACTTAGGACATGGCTGTAAGAGCAAAGGACCTATGAAAATGGATAGATGTCTCGAGTGCGGTAAACTTGGCCACTGGAAGAGAAACTGTCCCAAATTAGGCAAAGGCGCACAAGGTATGGATTCTATAACCGTATTTTCTACTTCGTGGATTCTGGACCCAGGGGCTAGTGGCCATGTTTGTTGTTTGGATCAAGATCTATAGAGAAGTAGAAAGCTGGGCCGAGAAGAAGTGATGATCAAAGTAGGCAGCGGGGAAAGCGTCGCAACTACTAGGATCGGATCTACTTCTCTTTATTTGAATTCTGGACATTTACTGTTTTTAGATAATGTTTTGGTTTTGTCCAAGGGGCTTAAGAACATTGTATCTATTCCTATCTTAGTTAAGATTGGATATACATTCCGTTTTTCTAAATTAAATTGCGATATTTATTATGGAAATAAATTAGTTGGCAATGCATGTTTAGTTAATGGTTTGTATTATTTAAATGTTCGTAATTCATCTGATGTTAATGTTGTAACACGTAAATGTGGTAGGCAAGAAACTAACTTCAGACTCAAGTGGCATCTTAGACTAGGCCATGCCGGAGAGCACAAGATCCACAAAATGGAAAAAGATGGGCTTTTAAGCTCACTAGGGTCGGACCCTATTCCTACATGTGAATCATGTCTCTTAGGCAAGATGGCTAGATCCCCCTTCACAGGGACTTTTGAAAGGGCTACGCAAGTCTTAGGATTAGTGCATACCGACGTCTGCGGACCATTTGGAGAAATGGCTCATGGAGGTTTCTACTACTTCATCACTTTCACTCATTCAAGATTTGGTCTAGTGTATCTGATGAAGCAAAAGTCTGAATCCTTTGAAAGATTTAAAGAGTTCAAGGCCTTAGTAGAAAATCAAACTGGGCAAAATATAAAAACTCTACGATCAGATCGTGGAGGAGAATATATGAGTGCCGAGTTTGATGAATTCCTAAGACAACAAGGAATAATGTTACAACTAACACCATCAGCAACTCCTCAACTAAATGGAGTAGCCGAGCGAAGGAATCGAACATTGTTGGACATGGTTCGTTCCATGCTTAGTTACACTGATTTACCCATTTTATTGTGGGGATACACTCTCCTTACCGCTGCTCATGTTTTGAACAGATGTTCCTCCAAATCCGTTCCTAAAACTCCGCATGAGATGTGGAATAATAGGAAACCGAGTCTTAATCATATTAAGATTTGGGGATGCCCCGCTTATGTCTAGAAGACTAAAGTGGATAAATTGGAGGCAAGATCTCTAATGGGACGTTTCATTGGTTATCCTGAAGATTCCATGGGATTCTTCTTTTACCTGCATGATGATCAAAGAATCATCGTGGCCCTATAAGCTCACTTCCTTGAGGATGAGTTCATCTTGGAAGGGGGCAAAGGTAGGAAAATTGTTCTAGAAGAATAAAATGAAACTCCCTCAA
The DNA here is from genome assembly GCA_019426215.1 of Buddleja alternifolia. Taxonomy (NCBI): domain Eukaryota; kingdom Viridiplantae; phylum Streptophyta; class Magnoliopsida; order Lamiales; family Scrophulariaceae; genus Buddleja; species Buddleja alternifolia. The sequence goes on from CM033408.1 coordinate 8,771,392, forward strand.
ATACATCTCTTCAAGAACCGAGGCCTGAACCCATAGTAGCACAACCACCACGTAGATCTGGTAGAATACCGCATGAACCTGAGAGGTATGGGTATCTACTGCAGGGGGAGCGAAAGCTTCACACTGTAGTACAAGAAGGTCATGAAGATGATCCTTGTACCTATGATCAAACGATGGTGGATGTTGACACTTCAAGATGGCAAGAAGCCATGGAAACAGAAATGGACTCTATGCAAACGAACTATGTCTGGACTTTGGTAGATCGTCCTAAAGGTATAAAACCTATAGGATGTAAGTGGATCTACAAAATAAAGATAGGTAGCGATGGCAAGGTTGACACCTTTAAAGCTAGGCTCATAGCAAAAGGGTATAGTCAAAGAGAAGGAATTGACTATCAAGAAACCTTTTCGCCCGTGGCTATGATAAAGTCCATACGAATTCTGTTATCCATAGCTGCATACTTAGATTATGAGATATGGAAAATGGATGTCAAAACGGCCTTTCTAAATGGATTCCTCGAGGAGGATATCTATATGGAACAGCCAAAGGGTTTTGTGTCCGAGTCCGATATCCATAAAGTATGTAAACTTTTGAGGTCCATTTACGGTCTCAAGCAAGCATCTAGAAGCTGGAATCTCCGTTTTGATGAAGAAGTTAAGGGATATGGCTTCATCAAGAACGAAGATGAACCATGTGTCTACAAGAAGACTAGTGGGAGCAAACTCTCGTTCTTAGTACTATATGTGGATGACATTCTACTTATAGGAAATGACGTAGGAATGCTCACCACTGTCAAGAAATGGCTTTCGAGTACGTTTTCCATGAAAGATTTGGGAAAAGCCACATACATTCTAGGAATTCGTATCTACAGGGATAGAACGAATAGAATGATAGGCCTCTCCCAAGCCCTTTACTTAGAAAAGGTCCTAAAGAGGTTTAGGATGGACAACTCTAAGAAAGGGTTTCTTCCCATGAGGCATGGAGTACACTTATCTAAGTCTATGTGTCCTCAAAGTAAGGAAGATAGACAAGAGATGGGTAATGTACCCTATGCTTCTGCAGTTGGTAGTCTGATGTATGCAATGTTGTGTACTAGACCCGACATTGCCTATGATGTGAGCGTGGTGAGTCGATTCCAGGCAAACCTGGGAAAAGAACATTGGATAGCTGTGAAGAATATCCTAAAGTATCTGAAAAGAACTAAGGATATGATTATCATTTATGGAGGTGGAGACCTGAAGATGGAAGGTTATTCTGATTCAGACTTTCAGTCTGATGTTGATGGTCTAAAATCCACTTCAGGGTTTGTTTTTACTCTCAATGGTGGAGCGGTGTCTTGGAAGAGCTCCAAGCAAAGCACAACCGCTGATTCCACCACTGAAGCAGAGTATGTAGCAGCCTCAGAGGCAGCGAAAGAATCGGTTTGGATGAGGAAGTTTCTTGGAGAACTTGGAACGGTCCCTAGTGCTCAGCTCCCGTTGCCACTTTATTGTGATAACAATGGAGCGATAGCGCAAGCCAAGGAACCGTGGTCTCATAACAAGTCCAAACATATTGAGAGAAGATTTCACATCATCAGGGAGATCGTTGGTAGAGGAGAGATAGCAGTGCAGAAAATAGCCTCAGCTGACAATATAGCTGACCCGTTTACCAAACCACTACCTCAGGCTGTTTTGGACCAACACCTGGAAAGGATGGGTATTAGATACCACAATGAGTGGCATTGAGTGCAAGTGGGAGATTGTTAGGATTATGCCCTCAGATGCCATAGAGGATAGAATGTATAGGGCATATATCTTGTATTGAACTTAAACTCTTCTTAAATAAAAGACATTATTGAGTTTTCACTTAATTCTTATCTGCATCTATAAGTTGTGTAAAATGTTTTGTCCATGTTTTCAGTGCGATCCCTCTACTTCCTATGGGATAGGAAGATTGACACTAGAGAGATCGATCTTGATTACAAAAATTAGTTCGCAAGTAATATGAAGTCTTTAATGGACAAATAAAAACTTCGAATACTTGTACAATCTTAGCTCCGACATGGGAGTGCCTGTCTGGTATCATGAGATGATAGGAGATTAAGATTGTAGACACGTCAATGGAACTGATATGTTCGAACACGACTCGCATCGGTTCTGTCACATTGGTTTTCACTCTGTGACTGTCAATGGCGGAACTGATTATGCGTAATAGGTATATGTGAACCTTTGACCTGAAGTATCAGGCTGAAGATGCACTTGTGACGTCAAGTCTTTCACTATAGTAGTTAGACCCAATTCACCCTTTGGTGGGGTCAACCGCGAAATGCGGACTTGATGGGCAATTGGTAATCTTAGCAGATATCTAATATGAGATTTGTTCTCTCATAAGTGAATGAGTATGTACCCTATGTAATTATAGATAAATAGATATCAAAGTCTTTGGCCAAAGCAAACGAGACGATTGTGTTTGGACTAAATCGATCTCAATGATCTTGTATTTATTATGATTTATACATATGGTCAAGTCCGGTGAGTTTGACATAACCATGACTCTCACTTGACCGGGGAATGTGAACAAAGGGTTTATACATATACGGTATGTACGATTGGAAGGTTTCGGAATGATCCTATCATTCGTTTTCGTTTGGGTTACGAAGTGGGCCACATGACTGGCTAGGTGTTACCCACTTCCTTTGGTTTCCTCTCATTGCCAAACGAAACGAATCTAAAGAGTCGCGCTAAAGGATTGACAAAGAAAAATGAAGAAAAAGGAATTTCTATTATTTCTTTTGGGAATTTTAATTTATTGGATAAATTAAATAATTCATTATTCATTATTCATTATATGAAATAATTAATTATAATGATAAGATTAATTATTAATTGATTTCCTTGTGAAATATATTAATGAAATAATTTATCTAATTAATTTGGTTATTTAATTAATTAATTTATTTATTGGATATAATAAATTATTAATTGAAATAAAAAATTAATTAAAGAAAACAAATCCCGGGCTAAATAAGGAGTCCAATTGGACACCTATGAGGCCTCAAAGTGGCGTCTTTGAGAGGCCACATATTAGGGCTCTTTTGTTTTGACTTGTTCAATAAGTCATGAGGTATATAAGGACTCTTTGACTTAGAACAAGTAAGAAGAATACACAACTCTCATAACTCTCAAAATTAAGAAAAATATTCCTCCCCTCCTCTATACCTAGCCGTCGACCATAGACAAAGAAGAAAGGGGATTTTTCGTTTGTTGATCCGTGCGTGACGATTTAGAGACGGCGTATTTTCGTTGTTCGGATCAAGTTCAAGTTTGAAAAATCAAACCAAAGGATTGAAGATTTGGAAGCTTCAATATTTCGAGTTTGGAGAAGAAGAAGTTTTTCTCCATCATCATATTCATATTAACGAGTAAGTTTTATTCGTTATACGCTTTTAGATTCAATTATGCGAATTAGAGTACCAATTGGGTTTTCATTTTTAATTTTTGAAATCCCTACCACTGCGTTTATGCTTTTTCGAACGAAACCCATTACTGTTTAATAAACTATAATTATTTTAAAAAATTAATATTGATTGACATGAAAGGTTGAATGAATATTTGAAGAATTTAAGTTAATTGTAATTGAGATTTAGAGAAAGATATAACTAAATAAATTCTTATGTAAATTCATGATTCATTTATACATTATCTTGTTTAATTTTGATGGACGAGAGTTTCATTTCTTTCTTTCTCTCATTGAGTTCTGTGTACTTATAATAATTTCTTCATTATGGTTCAAAAACTGATTACTTGTGTAGCTTTTTGTTTTTGATTAATTTTTTTTTTGTTTCTCCAAAAACGTTTTTGTTGCAGTAAGATTATAGTTAATACAATGCCAAAATGAGTGAATTGAACGGATAAAATGAAATCAACCCTACACAAATAAGCTTAACCAAACTCTTGAGTGTAAAAAGAAAAGCAGATAAATAAAAATGAAGTATTTTTCGTGTTATCAGTAAATGAAAGTGACAATTATTGAATTACAATAACAAATGTCAATATATCTCCCAAGACCATGAGGGAACAATGATTTACTATTTTTCTTTTTGTATTATTATAATTAATTAATTAGTATTATTAACGAAATAAGATAATAAAATGGCGCCTGATTCCAATGCTTTCCCGATCTCTTTTATTGAGTTGTTTCTTTGTATGCTTTTTGTGATGATATTCAATTTTCTTGATCACATAATATTCATAATTAATTGAATACTCTGTGTATTGGTACTATAAATTTATCTGTGCCAAGTTCAAGCATAAAAATCTTTCTTTTTAATCTTCTTCTTTTAATGAACAAATAAATAGGAGTAATATTATATATGTGTAATTTCATAGTAGAAACATAATGTAATTATACTCTTTATTATGTCAGATGCTTAAGAGCTACGAAATTTCAATTTAGAATAGATTAGTTTGTTGTGCTTGATTTTTCATTTATATATTCATTTTAACTTTCAATATAAACTAAAAAATTGATTGAATATGCATTCCTATATCCTAGTTCCTGGAATTTAATATTAAATGTAAATTTGTTGTAATTTTGTTGCACGTATAAGATGGGATATTTTCCTATATATTTTCTTCTTTTAGTGAATAAACAAATATGAGTAAGTAACTTTATGTAATTTCATTGTAAAGTCCTAATGTAATTATACTTCTTATTATTGTAGAAATTTGAAATTTATTTTTATTATTTCTTTTCGACTCTATTGCCATTAAAAAATTGAATTACATTATATGGGATATTTTGGATATGTCAAAAGTTTTAAAAAACAACCCGTACTTTTATAATAGAATAGATGTGTTTGAATGAAATGTCGTACTACAAATTTTCTCTGATAAGCGATTTGATTTCATTTATTATTACCATATCTCAACAAATGCAATGATTTATGCAGTGAAATATAGGCAAAGTGAGTTTTATTTTGCATATTGCGTCCATTTCGATGGAAATATGTAATGGAAATATGTGATTACTTTGATGCCCAAAATCGATATATTTGTTAAAAAACTGCTTTTTCTCAATTTTTTATTATAAATTGACCATCTTTTTATTTTTTAATCCCTCTTTAATTTTAGCAGAATGAGAGTATAATAGGTTTTAATGATTTTACTTTGAAAACTAGCAAACCAAAATGCACTTTTATGAGATTTCATAAAACATTTTTCTCGTAAACAAGGAAGTCATCCAATTGCAGCATAAATGTTTATAGAATTGTGAAGATATAAAATATGGACAATATTCCATTTTTTATTTATTTTTTAATCAGAATACCACCTTTATTATTTGAAACACACTAACAAGAGAATGAGAGATTAATTATGTACAACCATAGAAATCATCTCAAAATTTCTAAGTTTTTCAAATTCACAACCAAGTTTTCTTCATAGTACGCGCCTCTGTATTGTCCGTATAAAAGATACTTGTTTATCATTTGCTCTTGTGCCATAGCTTTTAGGTCTCTCAAGCTTGTCGGGATTCTTCCTGACAAGTTGTTCTCGCCAAGATCAAGAACTTGGAGTAAAGTTAAGTTTGAAAAATCAAAGATTATCCCCCCGGAAAATGCATTTGACCTCAAGTTAAGGATTCTAAGACCAGTGAAACCTTCACCTAACCATAGTGGAAGGGTACCTTCTAAGTTATTCATCCCGAGATCTAGAGTCTCTAAACTCAATAAATTTTTCAAGGAAGCGGGCAAATTTCCCGAGATCAAGTTGTCGTTTAAGTGCGACGACTTGAGTTGGTTCAGCTGGTCCATAGAGCTTGGAATTTCTCCAGACAAGCTATTGTTTCCTAAGTCCAACACTTTCAAGAAAGAACATTTTCCTATACTTCGAGGTATAATTCCTGTTAGATTATTTCTTGAAAGATCCATCACAGAAAGAAAAGACATATTTCCTATGCCTGATGGAATTTGTCCTGTGAGTTGGTTACCAGAAATGGAAAGATAGATCAACTCGGGCAAAACATCGCTAATATTATGAGGAATTGGACCCTAATCTGTTATTCGAGAGATCAAGCAGCTAGATTGGGACATTGTTTCTGGATAAAAACAAATTGAATAAGGAAGAGCTAATTCGGTTAACTCAAGCCCCGTGATAATTCTCCACTTAGAATTATCTAACAGCCCCCATGTTCGAACTCAATATACTAGACGGTGGTTCAGACTTTAACACTTCGATGTGTTGTTTAAAATTGTTATTCGGACCGCAATTACTGAAAACAGAGAAGAAAGGAAGATACAAGTCCAGATATAAATCTATCTATCAAATACTTAAATTTGATAAAATGATAAATATTTTACCTCCATATTGATCCCGAATCACGTATCACAAAGCTGTTCGAGCAACAGATATGACTGATATCAACTCTTGATCACCAGGAATTAATCTACGGAATTAACTAAACTATGCTACTTCTAAGATTATGCCTACCCCTAGAGAAAAAGATAAAAAAGAAGCAGAGTTGATCTGTTGTTTGTTGTCCTTTTTTCCTCTTTTTCGGCCGCCTATATCTTGGCCTTTGGAACCCACGCTCTTCTATATTTTGTGAACAGCTTTGTGAAAAAAACGGTTGAACAGTAAGCTGCCTTCAACCATTTTTTTCAAAATTCTTAATTCGGCGTGTCTTCCTTGAATGCAGCTTACTGGCCTTTGGGCTCTCTTCATTTTTCAGATTCGATTGTTGGGTTTTTATTAAATCAACCCATATCATATCATCTCTCGAGTTTCCTTGTCCTATTTATTTATGGGCCCACTTTCTTCTTTTCGAATTTCCCCTATTTGGGCTTCTCGGGCTTTTGATTTCGAAGGCCCATATTACTTTATAGTGTAAACAAATGCTCCCCTAATGCATATGAACGTTTCGAGTTCATATGTATTAATATACACGTCCTTTGTTAACGACAACTTCATATTCTGGCAAGCACGGAAGATCGTGCCCTTCATTAAAGTCACTTGAACTTTTCGTCTTCATCATGGATTAGCAGGTGTCTCTTTTCATGATTGGACATTTAAACCCTCTAAAGACACATCCTTTTATAAAAGACTCTTCGTTTTTTGGCGGGTAAAAAACGTACGAGACTCTTGTTCTTCCCCGATAAGTAGCAGGTGCGTCTTTTCGTGTTCGGGTACTTAAACCCTACAAATATCACATTACCTTTTTCGGCCACTTACAGTGTTATAATCTCTCTCTTCCACTTTTTCGAATAAGCCGTACTTCACATTTCTTTTTCGAAATCTTCATCTTTCTAGGCTGTTCTTCGAGTCTTTTCCCCCCTTCGAAAATCGCCATCTTCTTCTCTCGGCCTCCTTCAATGGCGAATTCCCATAATCTTTCTCGTTTGGTTGCTCGAGCAAACGTCTTGGATTGCGAAGACGCCCAAGACTTGTTTCAAACCATCAAGGATTTCGAAGCTCATTATCGGGATGAGAAAATATCTCCTCTCGGTTCTACCGATGTAGTCCCGCTATGGGTTTTCGATCACCGCGGCCAATCGGCCAACCATGTGGGTCTTGGGCCGCGATTTCAACCCGAAGCGTTCGAGCCGTCTACTGAGGGTAATCCCGACATACTCCGGATCTGGCCTGCTCTGGAGAATGACACTCCTTTTTTTCAATGTAGAGTGAGTGATAAGTTCGGTTAGACAAATAAGACCAAGCCAACCAATGGTTGGATTGGGGCCATTGATGTCTATCCTTGGTTCGAGCGGCTGGGACAATTCCATAGCAAGTGGGAAGGCAATCGAATTATGGGGCTTATTCGAATAGCCTGCTATCCAATTCTTCCTTTCGAACAGGTAGTTACAGATGCCTTAGCTTACTCATGGCATCCCTCTTACAACTGCTTCGTCTTGCCTCGGGGTTTCCAGACGATCAATTTGGAGGATGTAGCCTTGATCACTGGTCTTTCTCCAACGGGTGCTACTCTTCCTACTGGTGAACCACTACCCAATGCCTGTTCTCTCCTGGCATCTACCGAAACTTGGCTGAAGCACCATGGCAAAAATAAGGGCACTAATATTGCCTACACTGCTCTGGTTAGACACTTCTCCAACTATAATGATATGGTTACTTCTTTCGAAGAGGTACTGTTTTTTAATTTCATTTTTCCCCGTTGTTTATGAACGCCGGTTGTGTGGTAAACAAGACCTTCCTTAATTGCGCTGCTAATATTGTTTTCACCATGGGACCCATCGAGTTAGCTTCCTTGGTGTTGGCCCATTTCTACCGCATGATGTTCAATCTTCATCGCGACCCCTCGAATGCTAATAGATTGTCTGGCCCTCTTTGGTTACTAACATGCTAGATATTTCTTTATTACCCCGAGTTATTGCACATTAGGTCTATTCAAGCCCTCGAAGACTCGATTCGAAATGGAGTACAGAGGCCTTCGAAGAAGACCATTGGTCCTCGATTTGAGCCTATTTCGAATTGGGCCTGTTATGGGGAAGTTTGTGTGAATTTATTAATTCCCTTCGAGAAAACTTCATATCTCGTGGCTTTGGCTGCTATTTATAATCCCCTCTATGTCTCTACCTGGTGTCCCTTCTTCGAAACAAGGTACGACCAAGTGAACACCCATTGGTCTCATGTCGCGCTGCCCAATTGGATGAGGACAATTGATTCTCTCGATCCTTCTACTGACGAGCATCCGTACTGGAGGTCCGTCCTGTCCTCCCGGGACCTTCTTTTTGCTGACCATTACCCCGGGGTTGAAGTCTACAATCCACAGGTAATAATTGAGTTAAAGTTTTATCTTGAGTGTATCAATTTTTTTCGCTCATTTTCTTATTTTTATTTTGTAGCTTTGTTCGAGACAATTCGGTATAACCCAATGTTTTGCTTTGCCGTTCCTGGGTACCATGAATCGCCCTTGGTTAGACAGGCAACTTCACATTTCGAACAGTCAAAGGGCTAAGGCTGAAGCTCTAATTCAAAATCAAGCCTCCTGCCAGGTTCTTCCTTGTTTTGTACCAATTTTCTGTAGAGTCCTTCGAGTAGAAACATGCTTTGTGGACTTCTGGAATGCTGTCTTGAGACATAGTTACTCAAGACAGATTATTCAAAAGCAGATCACCGATATTACCAGGCTCTGTACTGGTACAGTGAACATGGCTCAACTCTCGAGTCTTTTATCGAATGAGGTAACTACATGTCTTCTTGAGTTTCTCGCACTTCAAATACTCTTCGAATTAAATTCTCACCCTTCTCCCGCAGGATAACTACTACATCATCCTGTACGCCCTGACTTCGGGCTGGAGGTTCGAGCGGGATGAGCCCCAAGTCCAAGAAGCTGTTGCACTATCTCAAGCTCTTCGAGCATCATCTACTGCATTTGAGCTCCCTAACGTTCCAACTCCCGCTTCTCGAAAAAGGGGTGCAATTACCATTCGAGAACCCTCTGCTTCAATTCTCCGAGAAGAGACTTCTAAAATACTTGGTGAAGGTGAAGGTGAAGAGGATGTCATAAACCCATATGCTCTTCAGCCAAGAAGTAGAAAACGTTCCCGCTTGCAAGGGCCTCTAGGAGCCTCAGGCAAACTCGTAATTTATAATAATTTTTACCTCGTTAATTTACTTTTCATTCGAAAGTTATTCATACTTATGTATTTTATTATATGGGCTCTTCGAGTGGAGCTGCTGTTTTTGAAGCTAGCACATCAGTCACTGAGGCTGAAATTATGGGCACCTCCGAGACCAATCTTGAGGGAGCTTCGCCCTGACTCTTATTTGGAACTCAACAAATGTCAATCGAAGGAGACCCTGAAATGAGCAACCCCGAAGGTATATATTTTGTTTTTTATATTTCTTTACGAAATTACTCCGAAGTCTCTTTATGTGATATAGAAATTAGTGCCTTGTAGTCACTCCTACTGACATTTCTCCCTTCTCTCCCACTCAAGAAAACTCACTGCGAGTAGATACTGATACAGAGGTTATCATCAGTACCATCCCTAGCCCTTCAAGGGCTTATTTGTCAGGTAAATTCTTGTAACTCTTGTATGTTTTAAATCTTGGAGAGGATCTCAATGTTTATATTCATGACAAATTCCTTTCAAGGCCCTCCCTTCTCGAAAACTTAGGCATAGGGCCTTATTTTTTCGAATACTTAGGCATTCCTAGCTTGCCATCCTCAGTGAGGCTTTCTTTTGGCACCACGACAGGAATGTCTAATAATTGTGGATTCATCTATCCTTCACAACATTGGCACGAATCTTGCTCTTGGATCCCAAGTTCGGCCTACTCTTGACTCTTCCCTTGCTTCCTCTTTAGTTCGAATAGAAGAAATTGAAGATGCTCCTCCTTCGACGAATCTTCCTAGACCAGTTGTGGATCCCGGTCCTTCAAGCTCTATGGTTCTCACCGCCCCATCCGAAGGTGTGTATCTATTTATCATATGTATGGCACTTCGTTAGCTTCTTTAAGTTTTTTGACTAATTTCATGGTTTCATCTTCAGGGGACGTGGCTCCGGTGACATTTTCTCAAGTTGCTCTACACGAAGCCCTTTATGACATAAGGCATAGGCTTAGTGATTCTCGGTTACTAGAAGAGATCAATTTTCTTCTCGATGAGGCGGCTTCGAGGATAGCTGATCAGTGGTTGCCTATGTTTCGAACGGCACGCGAAGTTTTCGAGAATAGTCTCGCCAATCTTCGTGCCTTTGTTGATCAAGGCCTTTGTCCTTTCGAAGGAGAGGTGCCTTCTGGCCATGCCCAACAAATAGATCAACTCCATAACCAGGTCACTGTTCTAGAGAATTCTGGAGTGGATTATTTAGCTCGGATTACGGTACTAGATGCCCAGATCGCCAATCTTCAACTCGAAAGGGATCGGTTGCCCAATTCAGTCGACCAAGTCGAAGAAAACTTATCAATTTTGAATGATCAAATTACCACGTTAACTCACGAGCTCGAAGAAGTAATTCTGCCCTAGATGTATTGGCTAGCTCTCTGTATTTTATTAAGTCTTAAATATTTTCGAGTGATGTACTCAAGACTCTTATTACTTTAGTTGTAAGAAATTTTTGCCCATTTCGGGTAATCTTTCATTTATAATAGCTTCATTTTCTCTCCATATACTTAATGTATATTTCTTCAAGTCTTTTGCATTTAAACCCCTTCCATATTCTTTTCCATCTAAATACTGGAGTCTAAATGAGTTATGTTGGTCCCAAGTGGCATACGAAAGGGTCTGGAAGGGGGGGGGGGGCTGAATAGACCCTGAAGTCTTTTTCGACTTCAAAAGATTTCGTACTGAAATTGTTTTTGGACGCTTGAAAAGGTAGATGCTTGAAGAGTCTAATGCTTAACTTAAGCGTTTACTTAAAATATAGGCGCTTTGGTGAAGCGTCTAATGAAGACTGTTTTTATAAAGTTAACTTAGATTTCAAGAATTGAATACTTTAACCGAGTAGGTTTGAGCGTTCAGTTCTTTGATCAGTGTTAGCACAGCGGAATGATATTTTTTTTTTGGAGTCTTCTCTTTGAAAGCTTTAGTGTCACAAGAGGTTTCTTAGTTGCTTAGCGTTTGATTGTGTTTTACTTAATCAATTTATGCAATGATATGATAGATAAAAGAATTGACTGAAAAGTAAATGACACAATATTTGTAAGGTTCGTTGGGTGGTGTAATCCCAACTACGTCCTTTTTCTCCTCGAACACTTGGAGGCAATCCACTAAAATGATTCTCAAAGAATCACACAGAATCTTCTACAAATTAGGGAGAGATGGATGTCGATGACTTGAGCTCCTTGATCACACAGATTTCTGCTCCAAATCACTTCAATCCCATTGCTTCTTTCACCCAGCAATATAGCAAGTATCCAACTTCGACTTCACACAGATCGCGAGGCTTGGATAGGAGTTTTTCTAAAAGAGTTTGTTTGATTCTGATGAAGTTCCAACAATTGGAATATCTCAATAGTAGTGTAGTTTCTTCAAAAAGAATGTTTGAGATATTGGGTTGACTGTCTCAGGATTTGATGAAAAGCAAAGAGAATATTTTCTTGAGTATTCTGACTTTTCTGAAAGTTTAAGGAATGAGACTTCAATGCAACAGCAATTTTGCTTGATAATTGTTCTTGTTGTATATTTGGCTTGTTGTTGAAGTTCTATTTATAGGCATTCTTGGAAAAAGTGTCTGTTTGACATATGCAAGGGCACGTGTCTCTCACTTCCGCGAGTGAACAACTTTTGTCCTTTTTCCTGAAAATCAGCTGCACAAAAGTTGGTGCTGCAGTCTTTGAATAGTTGACAGTCCAATAGGGTGGCTTCTCCGTACGTCTGAAAGTGCTTATCACATTTAATGCTCTTATCAGCATTTAATGCAATTTGAAATAAATGCCCGTTGGCATTTAATGCTCTGAGAATATTTGCATTAAACTCCTTCCGATCTGACGCTTCAGGAGAATGTTTGTCATTTGATAGACGCTTCATTCATGAGCTGAAAGATCCATTTAATCTGGAGGACTATTTAATGTTTGGACGCTTGGAAAAGTCTTCAGACTTCATTTAGCAGTGTAGACGCTTGAGAAGTCTTCAGTCTTTGTTACTTGACACCTCACTCAGAACATGTCAGGCGCTTAGAGTAAACTTCTTCAAACTTCATTCACTATTGATTTCTTGGATGCTTGAAGTCTTCAGATTTCGCCGTCTTGATAAGCTCACTTAGAAAGTATCAACCGCTTAATTTAACCGACTTCTTGATCTAAGAATGTCAAAAGTAAAAGATAAAATAGAGCCTATACATTTCTAATGTTCAAACGCTTATACAAGTATCTATGAAATTTATGCGTACATAACTTTGGGGTCTAACAAAATTCCCAATTGTCATCATCAAAATCTTAACATGAAATCTCCTATCAATTTCCCCCTTTTTGATGATGGCAATACTCACTCTTTTATAGTTCAAGAGTTACGACAGCCAAAGTTAATAAGCGTTATGTTAGTAAGTTAGAGTTAGTTAAGCTTCAACGAGATGTTTCAATTGAAAAATGTACTTTATATATATTCGGAGAATTCATACATTTTACAAACTATGTAGAAACAAAAAAAGATTAAATTACAAAGAACTATCATGATCTACTTTCTTCTGTTCTGATGGCTTCTTCGATGAGATCTTGAAGGGTGATCATTATCTGATGATCTCTGTCAATTACGAAGCGATTTTCCCTTTTTCTCCTTGTTTCATACATTTTATGCCGTCGATCCCATTCGGATGGATCAATACCCATATGCCTAAGCACTGCTCTGAACGCTTGAGATAAGTCTGAGAACTCCATTTCCACAGCCAAGTCTTGAGAAATAGTAGGCTATGGAAGTGGCGCTCGCTCCATCGGTATATTGAATTGTTCGAGTAGCGCTTGAGATGGCACAGGTATATCTGCTCTGAAAGCGATGGGAGGAAAACCAGTTCTTCTACTAGGAATTACCGTGGCGGCAACCCATGAAGGGTAATTGGATTCGGGCAAAGGAGGAGGAGGTGGTAAGAAGACAAAATCTTGTGGATTTTTCGACTCTGGACACTTCACTTCTTGACGCTTAGAACTTGATTGAGCTCTTGAACTTGCATGAGCTTTCCTCTTTTCCCCCTTATTTCCATCATCAGCCATTACTGTATTTTCAGTAAGAATGGTAATCTGAGCGGCCATTTGGGCCATGGATGTAGCCAACGCATCAAACTTTGCTTCAAGAGATTCTTTTATAGCAATCTGATTAGCTGCAAGTCCATCCATCATCGTCTGCATACGAGAAAGAGCAGTATCTACGGCAGCATCAGCAGCTCCGCGCATATGAGCAACTTGAGCGCTCATATTCTCCTTCTCGATCTTAGCTAAGTCTTCCTTGATCCAGTGGAGAGATTCGGCATGATTGGGCGCTTGAGTGTTCATCTCTTCCAACGCGTCAGTGAGGAGAGGCACAAATGTTTGAAGCACATTTGGAGAGGTAGCTTGTTGTTTAAATTTTGAAGTGTGCTTTAGTGACTCTATAGATGGTTGTTGAAAATCTGGATCGAATACAGACAGATGGATTTCCATCTCAGCAGCCGCAGGAACAGGTGAAGTTGAAGCATCAGGCACAGCCTCTGGTTGAGACGCTTGAACTGGTTCCACTATTGGCGCTAAGGCAACTGCTGCATCAGATATGGAAGGTAAAAAAGAGATAGTAGTTAGATGACTAAAGTCACAGAATCTGAAGTTGAGCCTTCCAAAATCTGAATCAGCAAACTCCGTTGATGAACTGTTGATTAACTCATTTACTCGAGAAATAGGAATGGTCGAGAAATCCCTTAGAGTGCGGATTGGAGTGTCCATTGCTATGACCCATCCTGGTCCTAAGATCTGAAGCATGTGATTAACAAAGATCTTGCATCGTGGAGCCTTAATAAAGAATAGAGTATCGTCACGTGGAGTGAATGAGAAACGTAATACTCTATCTTTTGGCATCTCCGATGGACGCTCAGACTCGGATACGTACATTGCCATGTATTCTTCAACGTAAGGCAAGGTTGCACGCGAGATGTCCAGATTTCTTTCGAGTAAAGAGAGTACATAGGTATAGTGTTCTATCAGTTCCTATTGGAAAGAGAATAGCAATGGATACCCGAAAAGAGGTCTTATAATGGATCCATTTGGCTTCCTCAGATTTGCAGTGAAGACGTTGTCGAAATCCCGTAACGGAGGGAGCATCTTCAACATATGTCTGATGTTGTCTTCCTGCTGGCCAGGTGTAAGCGTCAAATCTGAAGTAAGCTTTGTTCCGCTTGTTGACGCTTGGCCACAATAATTAATTGGCAAATCTGCAATCCTAGCCAACGCTTCACGCAGAAAGCGTTCAATTGGTTGACGAAAAGATGATAGGAGAGCAAGTGGACCAACTCTTGCTTCTCGGCGCTGTAAGCAATATCGGGCAAACTGTCTTCTTTTATCTACCATGCCGATTGTGAACAGGTGAGGTTCCTTGACCAGTTCTTCAAACTTGTAACGCTGGCCGACGTAGGTTTCACACCAGGTAGCTTCATTCATGCAGAAGGTTGTGCCTGCATTCAGAATGGCACGAAAGCCTTCATGATGAATATCTCGGATGGCTTCAAAGCGATGCTTATCAAGCTGATAGTTTGCATTCAGGACGCTTTGTAAGAAGTAATCAGCCTCCTCTTGAATGAGAGCATTTAGAGAGGCAGGACGCTCACCGATATAGGGACTTTTATTCTTCCACAATCTTAGTGGGTTTGGAAGACTCTGATTAGCAGCACTGTGCACAACTGAAGGAAAGTGGTGTTAGGAATTTCATGTTAGATGTTTTGATGATGACAATTAGGATTCTATGTTAGACCCCAAGAAATGTAAGTATAAAAGCTTTCATAGAACAAATGTATAAGCGTCTGAAAGCTTGTTTATTTTATTAGACTTGTATTTTTATCTTTATAGATTTTAGACTAAGGATGTGATACTAGATCACTAGAAGAGTTCTGTGTGAGTCTACCAAGTGATGAAGTTGAAGATCAAGCGTCTGAAGGAAAAGTAAAGATAAAGATTAGTCTCAAAGCGTCCGTCAAAGCGCTAAAAGACTGTCCTTGGTTATGAAACCAGCGCTCAAGATTTATTATGAACTTTAGACTAAGTACTTAACACTAAGTCAATGTTAGAATTCTTAGTGAGTCTATCAAAGATAAAGTGGAAGGTCAAGCGTCTAAGAGTCGGGCAAAGAATACTGACTCTTTTTAAGCGTCTGTTTAGCACATAGAAGACTGCTTTCAAAAAGCCCAAAGCTCAAGCGTCCAGTTCTCAAAACGTAACCTGAAGACGTAAGCCGAAGTTACTAAAAGACTTAAAAAATGCATGACCCAACGGTAATTATTTCCAAACGGGAATAAGACAAGATGCATCAAAAGTCGGATAAGTGCTATTAAAATATAAGCACTACAACTTATGGGCAAGCCATTTATTTGACCAAGACTGTCAGAGTTATGAAACCAAGAACATGCCTAACTAAATAAAAATACCCAAAGTTAGGAATGTCAGAACTATGGAATGTTTAGGGAAACGAGATCCCAATCATGTCCAACGGACAAAAACCACAAATAACCTATAAATAACCCTTTCAACAAAAAGAAAACAAGTAGTGACACATACAAGAGATATACCTGAATATATTAGTGTGAATAAAGTCACAATCTCTTGTATATACAAAAAGACACAAGAAAAGAATAAAAACTTTGTTGAAAGAAAAGCCTACAAAATCCATAGCCAAATATGCTTATAAGCTTTTCACAAATATTCCAGAAACAGTCAAATATATCTCAAACCCTTCTTTAAAGACCCTACACTACTATTGAGATATCTTCAAGTTGTTTAAACTTCCCAAAAACAAACAAACCCGTTATATAAACTCTCAACATCTTTCATCTGAGTGAGAAAGCTTGTTGATTTACAAGCAATATTTTTGTGTAAAAGAAGCTTGTGGAGGAAGATCTCTATTGGAGCTGAAATCTGTGTGACCAAGGAGTTCCGGGATCAAGCGTAACTTGCATTATTTCTGAGTGGAAGAAGCAAGAGGATAGAAGGTCTTTATTGGAGCTGAAATCTGTGTGACCAAGGAGTTCCGAGATCATATCCAATCTCCCTCTATTTTGTAGAAGTCTCTGTGTGACTTTTCGATAATCATCATAGTGGAAAACCTCCCTGATAAAAGGAGAAGAAGGATGTAGCTGGGATTACATCACCCAGTGAACCTTATAAATATCCTGTGTCATTTACCGCTTTAAGCCTTTACTGTTTTATTGCTTTACTATTCATATTGCATACATTCTGATAAAGTTTTAAAACAACTAAGCGACTACTTTTGATTAACAAACCGAACGCTAAGCTATAAAATACTTCCGCTGTGCTAACCCTGATTTAGTGACTAAACTCTGCTCTACTTTGGTAAGCATTGAAATCACCAAGTCTAAGTTAACTTTCCCCAAGCGCCTGAAACTAGCGCTTAAGTCATCATCTCTCAAGCGCCGAACCCAGCGCTCAAAGCTTTCCGAGCGTTCAAATACTTCAAAGTGATACGAATTTTTAGAAGTCAAAAAAGACTTCAGGGTCTATTCAAGCCCCCCCCCTCTCTTCTAGACCCTTTCGTATACCACTTGGGACCAACAAGTGGTATCAGAGCGGTTGAAGTTGAAACCTAAGCGTTTCCAAGCCTAACTGCTTGTTTAGATCCATTTTTCTAAAAATAGTCACTTTAAAATTACTTTAAATTTTTCATGACATTTTCTAAAGTTCCCAAGTTGACCGAGTCAAATTATGATTCATGGAAGGTCAAAGCATTTACTTATTTGTGTTCATGTGATGATGAAATGTGTGACATCATTTCAGATGGGCCAATCAAAATATACAAAGTTATTGTTAGGAATTTCATGTTAGAAGTTTTGATGATGACAATTAAGTTTTTGTTAGACCCCAAAAAAAAAGTTGTAAGTTTATTTTCGTAGAAAACTTGTATAGGCTTTGAAGCATTAGACTTGTAATAGATTTATTAGGCTTTGTTATCTTACTTTAGAGTGTTAGGCAAAATAGTCTTAGGCTGAGCGTCTGATGATTTCTGAGTGAGTTTATCAGTGGTAAAGTTCGAAGACTCAAGCGCCTGATCTCAGAAGATAGATACAGTCTCCAAGCGTCCACTTTGGCCAGCTATATCAAGCGTTACCTTATGGGACAGAAGTGATTTCACCTGAATTTACTTCTAAGTCCAGAAGGAGTTTAATGCAAATATTCTCAAAGCATTAAATACCAACGGGTATTAATTTCAAATGCATTAAATGTTGATAAGAGCATTTATTATGATAAGCAAATGTCAGACGTACGGAGAAGCCACCCTATTGGACTGTCAACTATCTCAGACTGCAGCACCAACTTTCGTGCAGCAGATTTTCAGGAAAAAGGACAAAAGCTGTTCACTCGCGAAAGTGAGAGACACGCGCCAGTGCATGTGTCAAACGGACACTTTCTCCAAGAATACCTATAAATAGGACTTCAACAACAAACAAAAAAGAGAGCAACAATTTTATCAAAGCCAAATTGCTGTTGCATTAAAATCTCATTCCTTAAACTCTCAGAAAAGCCAGAAACTTCAAGAAACATCCAAATTGCTTTTCTTATATTCCTGAGACAGTCAACAAATATCTCAAACATTCTTTTTGAAGAAACCAGATTCCTACTGAGATATTACCAAGTTGTTTGAACTTCATCAAAATCAAACAAACCTTTTAGAAAATCCCATCCAAGCCTCGCGATCTGTGTGAAGTCGAAGTTGGATACTTGCATCATTTCTGGGTGAAAGAAGCAAGAGGGTTGAAGTGATTTGAAGCAGAAATCTGTGTGATCAAGGAGCTCAAGTCATCGACATCCATCTCTCCCTAATTTGTAGAAGATTCTGTGTGATTCTTTGAGAATCATTTTAGTGGATTGCCTCCAAGTGCAAAGGAGAAGAAGGACGTAGTTGGGATTACACCACCCAACGAACCTTACAAATATTGTGTTATTTACTTTTCAGTCATTTCATTCATCTATCATATCATTGCATAAGTAAAACACAATCAAAAGCCTAGCACCTAAGAAACATCTTGTGACGCTAAAACTTTCAAAGAGAAGACTCCAAAATCATTCCGCTGTGCTAACCCTGATTAAAAGAACTGAACGCTTAACCTACAAGGTCAAAGTATTCAATTCCTGAAGTCTAAGTTAACTTTATAAAACAGTCTTCATTAGACGCTTCACAAAGTCTCAAATATCTTATGTGAACGCTAAGGTGAAGCGTCAGACACTTCAAGCGCCTATTATTTCAAGCGTCCAAATACGTTTAATACGAAATCTTTTTTAAGTCGAAAAAGACTTAAAGGGTCTATTCAACCCCCCCTTTCTAGACCCTTTCGTATGCCACTTGGGACCAACAAGTGGTATCAGAGCTGTTAATTTTGAAATTTTAAAATTTCCAAGCATAACTGCTTGTTTAGATCTTTTTCTTTCAAAATCTAGTTGCTTTTTAAGGCTTAGATATGGCATTTGCTAAAGTTCCCAAATTGACAGAATCAATTTTTGACACATGGAAAGTCAAAGCATTTACGTATTTATGTTCATGCGATGATGACATGTGCGATATTATTTCAGATGGGCCAATCAAAATATACAAAGTTATCACAAGAGCGCCTGGAGCCACAGAAGAAACCCCTGATGGTTACGTTGAAAAACCAAAACAAGAATGGTCTCCAGATGAGCGTCGAAGAGCTAACTTGGACAATGTTGGTCGCAACGCTCTGTATACGGCTATTGGTGATAATGATAACTTATTCAATAAAATCAAATCTTGCAAAACGACTAAAGAAATATGGGATAAGCTGGCTACAATCTGTGGTGGTTCAGCTCAAATCAAAGAAAACAAACTTTCCATTGCTAAGGAAAAGTTTAACGGATTTAAGATGCTACCCAATGAAACGCTAGAGCAATTGGATATAAGATTCACAGCTCTTGTTACAGAACTTACGTCGTTGGGAATGGACTTACAGAATCGAGAAATGGTGGTTAAGATCTTTAGAAGTCTACCAAGTAAATTCTTGATGAAGACAACAGCTATGAGAGAATCAAACATGCTGGATCTCTTAACTCCAGAAGACGCCTTTTCAGAGATAAAAGCTTTTGAGTTCGAGTTGAACTCTGCTAGTGACATTGTGAGTAATCCAGTGATTGAATCTGGAGCGCTCATTGCATCAATCAAAGGCAAATCGGTAACAAAGGAAAGAATTCGGACATTAATGAGGAAGAAGAGTTGGCTTTGCTGAATAGATTCAGGAAGTTCTTGAGATATGAAAAGAAAGGAAAAGGTCCTAATAATCAAGGACAAAGTTCATATCAAGCGCCTTCTCCCATACAACAACAGTTTCAAGCGCCTCAATATTCTGTTCCTTTACCTCAAGCGCCTGCTCAATATCAAGCGTCTACTCAAAATCTCCCAGCTCCAGTGGTTTCAAAACCACACACTGCAAGGCTAACAAGTGAACAAAAAATGAAAACCAATCTTTGTTATAATTGCAGGAAACCGGGGCACTACCAGGTAAATTGTCCCTATCCAAATGTATCCAAGCCCTCAAGGCAGGATTACTTGGATAGAAACCAATTCAGGAGCAACCTTCGACAACAAGGTTTGCTTGCGGAATCAGAACCAGCATCAGCACCTGAAGATTTAGAATCATCAGACGAAAGTAGTGATGATGATGAGCCGATAGATGACTCAGCGCTCATATGTCTCATGGCCAGAGATGATGAAGCGTCCCCTGAGGT
This sequence comes from Buddleja alternifolia, assembly GCA_019426215.1. NCBI lineage: Eukaryota > Viridiplantae > Streptophyta > Magnoliopsida > Lamiales > Scrophulariaceae > Buddleja > Buddleja alternifolia. The sequence continues at coordinate 8,791,755 of CM033408.1, forward strand.
AATCAATGAATTATCAATTCCTCTTTCTTATGATGAATTACTTGACAAAGTCAAAGAATATTACAATGAATGTCAAGAAGCTGCCAAAATATATCAAAATGATCTCGCTATTATTTCATCACTCACAAACGATAAAGTAACGCTCAGAGCAGAGTTGCAAATTCAGCAACAGTGCATTGAGAAAACCAATCGCTTGAGAGTGAAGTTATTCAATTGAGAGGTGATATTGATATAATAGTCAAGAGAGAAGCTGATCTGATGGCTAGACTTGCCAAGTCAGAACAGCTCATCTCATCGTTGTCCAAAGCATCCAGAAAGCTCGACAATGTGACTGAAATAACAAGGTTGTTTGGAGAAAAGACCGGTTTAGGATGCAATGAATTCGGTAAACAACCAAACAAACCTAATGTTACGGCAAACAACAAAGGAAAGGGTGTTTTCTTTGTTGAGAAAGGTTCACAAGGTCAAACTCAAAATGAACCAAGGGACAATGGTAAGAGGCCAAATGAGAAAGTCAAAACTAACTCAGACAAGGGTAAGGCTAAAGCAAATGATCCACAAAGACAGACTCATCCAAACGCTCAAAAAGCTAAGGATAAATCTAGTCACTGTGAATCAAGCGCTAAGCGTCTAGCACCAAACGTGCAACCCAAGCCAGAGCCAAGGAAATACCAGCGTCGATATCCAAAACAGTCAAGATCATATTATCGATACTATGATAATTATGATTATGACTATTATTATAATCGTGGATATTATTATACATCCAAAAATTACACACAGCACAAGGTGAAACCAAAAAGGCCAATATTCCTACTATGAAGACAAGGCAAATTTGGGTTCCTAAAGTTCTAATTAACACTAACAAGGATACTAATGTTGAAGGACCCAAGCAACAATGGGTACCTAAACAGAAATAGAACTTCCCTTTTGATTGCAGGTACCTAGAGCTAAAGTCAATACATCTGTTTGGTATTTTGATAGTGGATCGTCAAGGCACATGACAGGTTCCAAAGATCTTCTGATCAACTATCAAGCTGCCAATGGTCCTCAGGTTGTATTTGGTGATAACTCCAAAGGTAAAACCAAAGGTATAGGTACTGTGCATAGGGGGAACATCATGATAAGTGATGTTTATTTTGTTGAGGGTCTAAAGCACAATTTATTAAGCATAAGTCAATTCTGCGATAAAGGCTTTGAAGTCATATTCTCAAGTGACTATTGCTATATAAACGACGCTAAGACTAAATCTACTAAACTAAAAGGAAAAAGGAATAACAACGTATATTTGGTAGATTGGGGTTCAACACTTGATAACAACCCAACATGCTTTGTTGCTAAAAATGAATCTAAAATGGGTTGGTTATGGCATAGAAAAATGAATCACCTCAACTTTAAGACAATCTCTCAGCTTATAAGTCAAAATCTTGTAGAGGGATTGCCAAATGGACCATTTCATAAGGATCGCCTCTGTGACGCTTGTCAAATGGGTAAACAAGTTAAATCATCTTTCAAGAGAAAACCTCATCTATCTACTTCTAGAATACTTGAACTACTTCACATGGATTGTTTGGACCTGTTCAAACAATCAGTGTAAGCGGTAAAAAGTATACTTTAGTGGTAGTAGACGATTTCTCTAGATTTACTTGGGTGGAATTTCTTTCATCCAAAGATGAAACATGTGACAAGTTAACAGCGCTTATTCGGCAACTTCAAACATTGAAAAATCTTAAGGTTGCAAGAATAAGAAGCGATCACGGTACTGAGTTTACTAACAAGGTTGTTGAGAAGTTTTGTGCAGAAAATGGAATACATCATGAGTATTCAGCTCCCAGAACTCCCCAACAAAATGGTGTTGCTGAGCGCCGGAACCGAACGCTTAAGGAAGCCGCTAGGACTATGTTAGCTGAATCCAAGCTTGGCCGAAGCGATCAACACTGCTTGTTACACTCAAAATCGATGCATGATCAACAAACAGCATGGAAAAACTCCATATGAACTGTGGAAGGGACGTAAGCCAAATATTTCATACTTTCACGTCTTTGGCTCTAAATGTTTTATTCATAATAATGGATCCCAAAGCCTAAAGACTTTTGATCCTAAAGCAGATGAAGGAATCTTTCTAGGCTACGCCAAAAATGGAAAGAATTTTCGCATTCTCAATAAGTTCAAATCGAAGGTTGAGGAATCTATTCATGTTGTGTTTGATGATGCTAACCAAGAGCCGAGTAAGGTAAATGTAAATGATGTAGGAGTTGAAGATCTATGTCATCAAGCGTCCAAAATTACTATTGATGAAGATACTGACGATGATGATGAGATCTCAGTGCCTCCTCCTAAGAATACTCGTGAAATCAATCTAAATTATCATGTAAGAAATACGGATGATCATGAAAAGAATGATCATCAAGAGCAAAGAAGGAATCGTGAACTTGAAGCGCCAACGCAGGAGAATGGTCAAGCGAATGATTCTCAAGCGCCTGTTCATTCTCAAAACCCCTTCCAAACAGATAGACTATGGTTACGTGACCATCCACCTGAGCAAATCATTGGAGATATTGAAGCACCAGTTAGAACTAGAGCCGCTACATTAATGAGGCTATGTTCGCAAGCTTTCTATCTCAAATGGAACCTAAGAAAGTGGATGAAGCGTTAAGTGATCCAAGTTGGATTGAAGCTATGCAAGAAGAGCTCAATCAGTTTGAGCGAAATAAAGTTTGGATGCTAGTACCAAGACCAACTCATCAAGGAGTTATTGGAACTAGATGGGTATATAGAAACAAGATGGATGAGGACGGCATTGTTGTAAGAAACAAGGCCAGACTCGTAGCTCAAGGATACTGCCAAGAGGAGGGCATTGACTTTGATGAGACTTACGCTCCTGTTGCTCGTCTTGAAGCAATCCGCATGTTTCTAGCGTACGCAGCGTTTAACAAGTTTACAGTATTTCAAATGGACGTAAAGAGTGCCTTCCTGAATGGTAAACTCCAAGAAGAAGTGTATGTGGAGCAACCTCCAGGATTCATCAACAATCATGGTAAGGGTATGGTTTACAAGCTAGAAAAAGCACTTTATGGGCTTAAGCAAGCACCTCGAGCATGGTATGACACTCTCTCTATCTTTCTTATTGGTAAAGGTTTTTCAAAAGGCAGCGTTGACACAACGTTATTTAAAATTACCAATGATGAAGATATTCTCTTAGTTCAAATTTACGTTGATGACATTATATTTGGTTCTACTAATAAGCGTCTGTGTGAGAAATTTTCGAAAATGATGCAAGAACAATTTGAAATGAGCATGATGGGTGAATTAACCTTCTTCTTAGGACTACAAGTTAAACAACTCCCTAATGGCATATTTATCAACCAAGCTAAATATACACGAGATATGATTAAGAAATTTGGTATGGAAAATGCATCATATTCAAAAATTCCAATGAGCCAAACGCTTAAGTTAGATAAAGATGAAAGTGGAAAGAAAGTTGATATCACTAATTATAGAGGTATCATAGGATCACTTCTTTATCTCACTGCCAGTAGACCTGATATTATGTTTTCGGTATGTATGTGTGCACGATTCCAAGCTGATCCTAAAGAGTCACACTTGACTGCTGCCAAGAAAATCCTTAAATACCTAAAAGGCACACAACATGTGGGCTTATGGTATCCCAGGGATTCTCCTTTGAACTAATCGGTTACTCAGATGCAGATTTTGCAGGTTGCAAAATAGATCGTAAAAGCACTAGTGGTACTTGTCAATTCTTAGGTGATAGGTTAGTTTCATGGCATAGCAAGAAACAACAATCCATAGCTACCTCCACAGCCGAAGCTGAGTATGTAGCTGCAGGAAGTTGTTGTGCACAAGTTCTATGGATGAGGCAACAACTTAGAGATTACGGAACAATCTTAGGACCAACTCCCATTCATTGTGATAACCAAAGCGCTTTAGCCATGACTCAAAACCCTGTTCTTCATTCAAGAACCAAACACATTGACATTAGATACCATTTCCTTCGTGACCACGTTCAAAAGAAAGATATCTCCATGCACTTCATTGGAACTGACAAACAACTGGCAGATATCTTCACCAAAGCACTCAATGAACAACGTTTTCTCACTTTGAGAAGTGAACTAGGTATGATTGATTTAAACGCTTGATCATGAAGCATCATATTTTATTAGGCATATAATTTAGGGGGAATCCACTTAAGTTATATCTCACAATATTCTTTAAAAAAAAAAAAAAAATTTTACTTGATCATAACTGTAAGCGTCAATGATAAAAATTTCAGATGCATAATCATCAACGCTCAGCTCTATGTTTGCATAAAATATTGAATGCTCAAAATATTGAAAAGTCTTTTGACTTCAAGCGTCCATTTTATCAGCTAAGCGCTGAATAGTTTATCAAAAATTTATAAAATATTTTCGTTACAAGCCATGCATAAAATTTTCAAACTTCTTTCAAGGTCGTGGGTAGACTCAAAGGTCTATTTTGTACTCTACTCACACGCCTCTATCACATCAAACTGGCGGGTACTCAAATTTTTTAAAAATGACGGTTCAGAGATAGCACGTGTTTGTGTACGTGTCAGTGTACAAACATGCGCGTGTGTTACACTCTGAAAATACCAAACGTTAATTTTTCTTTAACTCGGATGTCAAATCTTTATATATGAGAATTACCAAATGTAACTTCTCTCTTTACACAAAACTCGCGTCCGCAGTTAATAAATTATGGCTAAGATTCAACAGTTATTACACGTGTTTAAATCCTACTAAGACTACATAACACAAGTTTCAAAACTCTTTACTGTGTCATTTAAAACACAAACTCTGCAGAAAAAGTAACTTACTTTCTACTCAAGCATATCTGCAAATCTCTCTTTTATCTCTCTCAATACAACAGAAAAATCTCAGTCCATCTTCTTCGTTTTAAACAAAAAAAATGGCACCAAAGAAATCATCATCTACTTCTGCTGAAATTACCATCAAGGTAACTGAAGGTCTTGTTGTCGACTGGAAATTTCTATATGAACAAACTCAGATCAACCTGACGGACATAATGGACATGGTCGTCAAAGCTGGGCTCAAACCCTTCTTAACCCAATACTCTATATGTTTCCTACTGAAGTTGAAACTTTCTGGAAGACTGCTACACTTTCAGAGGACAAGAAGTCCATCTCTTGTCAAATTCCCTTCTCCAAGAAGGAGTCTCCAAAGGAATTCATCCTATCTGCTTCCACCATTGCCAAGAACTTCAATTTGCCTAATGAGGGTGAGGCACTGGATTCTGTTACGTTGAAACAAATTAAGGAAGCATGGGCAATCATGAGTGCGTACGACGATGTTCCTTACACTCAGTACTTCGAGAAGAAAGACCTGGTGTCCAAATACCGGTTATTGGCTGATTTCTGCAGCAAGATCATAGAATGCCGCGTGGGAACCTTTGATAAGGTAAATCCTGTTCAATTTCAGATGATGGTTGCTATACTCTTCAACATCAAAATCAACTGGAGTGAGTACATCTTCGGACGGTTTCGGGACAGTCTAAGCGCTTCAAATAAGCCTTATGGACTCATCCTGAGTGACATCTTGTTTAAATCGAATTGTGTGTACTCGTCTGGACTTCCGTTGAATAAGTCCAAGTTGTTGGGAAAAAGGATTCTGACCAATATGTTCAATCCTCCAAAAGTTAGTGGTGCGGCTAGACCCCTATCTGAGCGGCTGGAAGAACGCCAACTGCTTGCTCAAAAGGCTGAGAGACCAGTGCCAGAGGAAGCTGTGAAGCGTCCAGCAGCAACGAAGAAGAGAGCCCCCAGAAAACCCAAAGTTAAAATTGCCGTCCCCTCTCAAAAGATTGATGAGGAAACTGATGAGGATGCCGAGGACAAGTTGCCTCTCAAAAGACGAAAGCTGGAAGGGATCATTAAGCAAATAGACTTTGAAGAACCAGCTGCTGATCCTCCCGCTCCTCCGGCTAAACTAGTTGAAGGAGTCAACATTAAGAAAATCTTTAAGCGTTCCAGGACTAGCAAGCGTCAAGCTACTCCTGAAGAGCCTGAGACAGTTGAGCCAAGCGCTCAAGTTGCGTTGAGCCAAGCGCTCAAGGTTCAAGCGCTCGTTGAGCCAAGCGCTCAAGATGTTGCTGTTGAGCCAAGCGCTCAAGCCAAGCGCTCAAGTGTGTTGAGCCAAGCGCTCAAGATTGTGTTGAGCCAAGCGCTCAGAAACTGCTGTTGAGCTTAGTTCTCAGGGTAAGTTTATTTCTTCCCACAGCATTTCTATTCCTACATCTGTAGAAGATCCTGCTCTTATAGAGGATGGCTCTTGTTTTTCAGCTATAGTTCCAGCTGCTGCTGAAGTGTCCACAGATGTTCTGTTGGATGTTGACCTGACTGGAGTTGTAGCTATCGCTCAAGATGTTGCCGCTGAAGTAGCTGCAATTGAACCTGAGGAACCTGCTACTTTAACAGAGGCACGTTCAGAAGGTCAGAACGCTGCTGAAGACGTTAGAGCTCCTCGTCACTTCTTTCAACTCGATCCGCTGAAGACAATTGATCATTCAATTAACTATATGCCCCCAGCGCTCGACGAAGATTTCATTCCTGCAGGATATAATATAGAAAGATATTGCTGCAGAAGCTGACGCTGCAAGACTGATTGACTTTGACAGCGCAATCAAAGCAACCGTTCTAGACAGACCAGGAGACAGACCTCCTAGATGTGCCGTGGATGTGGCTTACTATCTTGACAATGGCCACAGCAGACCAACTGGGTTCGCGCTAAGGGATTACACTGTTCGTGTGTATGATCCTCTCCGTCCTAGCTTTCTCAATCCCTCAGAGTCAGTCTTGAACAGAGAAGGTTACACACATTTCCCACAGACGGCTCACAGCCCTGAAAATCTTGCATCGGTCCGTCCTCTCTGTCTATGGAAAAATAAAGAGATTCATGCTGGTGAGCGCCTTGAATCGTTGACCGATCTGCTCCAGACTGAAGCTGATGCTTACTTTGACAGCGTCTGGAATGCCAACTATCAGCCTGATAAGCACCGCTTTGAAGCCATAAGAGATATTCATCTTGAAGGTATTCGTGCTATGGTGACTGCTGGCACAGACTTCTGTATAAATGAAGTAAATTGGGTTGAAGCGTACATGGGACATAAATACACCTTCCCAGAGTTAGTCCAAGCTCCCCATCTTTTCGGCATAGGCATGCATGACAAGAAGCGTCAATTCGCCAAGTATTGCCTCCTGAAGCGTCAACAAAGACTCGGACCTGTTCTCAAGCTCCCAATTATTAGACATCAAATAGAACAATGTCTACGTCAAGAACTTCAGAGATTATCCCTCACCCCTCTTCGGTTTAATGCTCAAGCGTCTTCCAGTGGTACAGTTGGTGAACGGTGCTTAAATCTTGCTCCAAGCCACTGTGAAGAAAACTTCAATCTGATGGTAAAGATTCTATCTCCGTATCTCTCTTTGATAAAATCTTCACTGCCAATCTCAGATCTTGGAACGGCTCAGTGATCAATTCATTCAAAGGATATCCGCTGCTCCCTTCCATTCGCAGTGAGGTACTCAATCACTATGAGTATGTTCTTTCTCTGCTTGAAAGGAATCAAGAGCTCGCTCAAGCCATTTATCCGTATCTTGAAGAGTACTATGCGGACTGTGTGCCTACACATCGACGTCCTGCATCTCTTCCCTCAGATTGCTTGATTGGATTTTCCAGAACTCACTGCACAGATTCACTATTCTCCATCGCTCAAGCGCCGTCCAAAGTTTTCCCAGATCATGTGCTGGATATCATTGGTCCAATGTACATCAGGGCCATTGATAGTCCTCTTCGCACATTTATCTCCGGTACTTGTATGTCCAGGACCAGACTCATTGAACTCTTGGATTCTACATCCACCTCTTATGCCGACTCAGCAAGCTGGAACTTCCAATTCACTGACTTTCGCCAACCTGAGTCAACGCTTGAGGAAGCGCCTGCTGAGACATCTGAAGCGTCCAAATCTGCAGATACCAGTATTCCTGACGCTCCTGAACATGCTACCATTGATAGTGCTGAAGATACTTCCCTGGATATTCGAGGTACTGTTTTTGATCCAGCCTATCAAGTTCCTTTTGACTCTCTCAAACACTCATCACGGTTCAAGCGACCAGCTCCTCAAGCGGTTCAATCAGATGAGAGTCAAGCCTTCGGTCCCCTGCTTAAATCTGTTTTGGAGACAATTAGCGCTCAAGCTACTCAGAGTGAAGAATCTCTCCATTGGATTAAGGAAGACCTGGCAAAGATTGAAACTCACGTAATGAGCGCTCAGATTGCTCATATGCGTAGTTCAGCTCAAGCGGCAGTTGGTGAGTGCAAACAAGACTTTCAAGAAATGCAGGATGCTGCCCACGCAACCCAACTTGCCATGAAAGAAGAACTTGAAAAGCGCCTTGCAACCCTTGAGATCTCTGTGAATGACGCCACCAGCGCTAAGCTTCTTGTTATGCAGGAACGCTTCGACAAGCGTCTGGATGACATCACAGATTCCTTATCTCAGATTGCTCATCAGGTAAGTGTACTCACAAACCACTTCTTAAAATCTGATGATGGCAATAAGGGGGAAGAGAAGAAGAAAGGAGAAAAGCGGAAAGCGTCCAGTTCAAAAGTTGAAGATCCTCCGTCTCCTAAGCGTCAAATGCCTCCTTCTCAGTCTGCGCTTAATCTCCCGTCTTGGATAACTGCTCTGAAACAAAGTTCATCCGGAGCGCCCAGTAGTACACTAAGGGAACCTCCTAGAGCGTTATATCCAAACCTACCAATTCCTACAAGAGCACTGCTTGAACAGTTTGACATTCCTCTTCAGAGAACATCCATTTCAGAACCTACAGATCCACAGATCTTAGCTGAAGAAAGGAAGATGACTGATTTTAGCCAAGCTTTTCGAATCTGCCTAAGGTACATTGGTATCGACCCAACTGACTGGGATAATCACTTTAAAATATTCAAAAGAGACAACAAGAAGAAAACAAGCTTATCATCAACAAAGATCATGAAGCAATGATGATCTTGGAAGACAATCTGACTGAAGCTATCCGAGCTGAAATGTCCAAGCGATACAGAGTTAGACCAAGTCATTAAAGCTTTCTGATTTTACATTATCTATATTCTTGTCTCTTATATCTTTAAATATTCAGCTGTAAAAATGCTTGTAATTCTCGATAAATATGAAATGCATTTTTTTTTGCTGAAACATCTCGTTGAAGCGTAACTAACTTTAACTAACGTCTACTGATCAAAGCTAACTTTTACTTTGGCTATCTAACTCTTGAACTATAAAAGAGTAAGTATTGCCATCATCAAAAAGGGGAAATTGTTAGGAATTTCATGTTAGAAGTTTTGATGATGACAATTAAGTTTTGTTAGACCCAAAAAAAGTTGTAAGTTTATTTTCGTAGAAAACTTGTATAGGCTTTGAAGCGTTAGACTTGTAATAGATTTATTAGGCTTTGTTATCTTACTTTAGAGTGTTAGGCAAAATAGTCTTAGGCTGAGCGTCTGATGATTTCTGAGTGAGTTTATCAGTGGTAAAGTTCGAAGACTCAAGCGCCTGATCTCAGAAGATAGATACAGTCTCCAAGCGTCCACTTTGGCCAGCTATATCAAGCGTTACCTTATGGGACAGAAGTGATTTCACCTGAATTTACTTCTAAGTCCAGAAGGAGTTAATGCAAATATTCTCAAAGCATTAAATACCAACGGGTATTAATTTCAAATGCATTAAATGTTGATAAGAGCATTTAATATGATAAGCAATGTCAGACGTACGGAGAAGCCACCCTATTGGACTGTCAACTATCTCAGACTGCAGCACCAACTTTCGTGCAGCAGATTTTCAGGAAAAAGGACAAAAGTGTTCACTCGCGAAAGTGAGAGACACGCGCCAGTGCATGTGTCAAACGGACACTTTCTCCAAGAATACCTATAAATAGGACTTCAACAACAAACAAAAAAGAGCAACAATTTTATCAAAGCCAAATTGCTGTTGCATTAAAATCTCATTCCTTAAACTCTCAGAAAAGCCAGAAACTTCAAGAAACATCCAAATTGCTTTTCTATATTCCTGAGACAGTCAACAATATCTCAAACATTCTTTTGAAGAAACCAGATTCCTACTGAGATATTACCAAGTTGTTTGAACTTCATCAAAATCAAACAAACCTTTTAGAAAATCCCATCCAAGCCTCGCGATCTGTGTGAAGTCGAAGTTGGATACTTGCATCATTTCTGGGTGAAAGAAGCAAGAGGGTTGAAGTGATTTGAAGCAGAAATCTGTGTGATCAAGGAGCTCAAGTCATCGACATCCATCTCTCCCTAATTTGTAGAAGATTCTGTGTGATTCTTGAGAATCATTTAGTGGATTGCCTCCAAGTGCAAAGGAGAAGAAGGACGTAGTTGGGATTACACCACCCAACGAACCTTACAAATATTGGTTATTTACTTTTCAGTCATTTCATTCATCTATCATATCATTGCATAAGTAAAACACAATCAAAAGCTAAGCACCTAAGAAACATCTTGTGACGCTAAAACTTTCAAAGAGAAGACTCCAAATCATTCCGCTGTGCTAACCCTGATTAAAAGAACTGAACGCTTACCTACAAGGTCAAAGTATTCAATTCCTGAAGTCTAAGTTAACTTTATAAAACAGTCTTCATTAGACGCTTCACAAAGTCTCAATATCTTATGTGAACGCTAAGGTGAAGCGTCACACACTTCAAGCGCCTATCATTTCAAGCGTCCAAATACGTTTAATACGAAATCTTTTTAAGTCGAAAAAAGACTTAAAGGGTCTATTCAACCCCCCCCTTCTAGACCCTTTTATGCCACTTGGGACCAACCTGTAGACACAACCAATTTTGACATTTTTCAATGTAAATATAGTAGTTGTCGTAAAATGGTTGATTGCCCTTCGGCTGATTTGTCTGTTTATTTTGGCCGGTGAACGGACATTGTTGCTTTTTTATTACGCGGACTGATTTGTCTATTCAGCACTTTTCCAGAAGACTAAGGATGAAATAGTTTGATGCTTTGTGTGTCTGTTTACGATACTGAATGAGTCTTTTTGTTTCTGATTAGGGTCATAGCTGGTGAGACTTAGTACTCCTTCTTACTCCGGCTGCAAATCCAGTCCCCCACAGCTCATTGTAGGATTCGAAGCGTATGGATGGCAGTCGGACTGCGTAAGTGCTTGATCTAAAGCTGCTAGCAGTATTTGTATGCAAGATGTCCATGGATTGTCCTTGGATCAAGCATACTAATCCGAACGGCCAATGTGTTCGGTGAAAGCTATATTGGTCATGTCATAAATCTTCTGGTTTCTTTGTATCGTAGAGAAAGCTGTGGATTCTGTTGATTTGGTATTGCAATAACCGATTTTGAAATGGAAGGGTTTTATTTTCAAAATTGTAAATAAATAAACGCTCAATTGATTTTACGATAGGTTTGGAAACTTGAATGGGTAGTGTAATAAGTTGCGGTCATCAATTTAATTTCTAGTTTTTATAAAAACAAAGCCAGTTAATTGAAATAGAATTTGTGTTCATTTACTTTAAATTTTCAGTTTTTTTTTCACTAATCTTTTTCATCGCGGGAGCTCTCCCACTGGAGGTAAATGGCTGGCCACGAAATGTGTTATATTCTCATGGATGAGGATCGAACTCTCAATCTCATGGTTAAAGGACAAGGCGAGTTACCACCACGCCACACCTCGTGGTTATATCTTCAGTTTTATAATGAACTAGTAAAATGCACGAACATTGCGCGTGAATCATTATGGTTATTGTAAATTTTAGTATAATTTATTTATAATATAAAGACAATTCCAAAAATACACAAATAAACAAAGTTGATAGTAGAAGTTGATAGTAGTAAGTTAAAAATTATGATTTATATATTTATTCTATTAATGGAAGTTTTCATTTTATAGTACTTCATAACAAAATATAAAATGCTAAGGCAACATTATTCTAATTTACATATATTATTAATTTAATTTCATTAATTATTACTTTTATTTATTTTTAACTTAATCTATTTAATAACATAGATAGTTTTATATTAATCTTACTATTACAGAACAATTCACTTGATGCACATTATCAATTATACAAACTTAAGATCGAGTAATAATAATATATGGTCTATATCTAATTTGATTCGAAAAGTCATAATTCAGTCAAATTACCTACACTATTGATCTTAAATGGTAATATATTTTGCTTCAAAGCTGCAGTTTAGGTATGTCATGTGATTAAAAGATAGAGGGGGAAAAACAAACAATTAGTTATCAATTATTTTTCAATTTTTTTATCTGTGTAATAACTTCTTGTACTTCTATTTCTAACACGTTTGTCAAATATGATCTTCATCCAAATTATGTAAAGAAACTATATGGATACCAATAGATACGTATTTAATTGTATTATAGTAATTTTTCAGTTGAAATAGTAAATTATTGACTCCTTGTAAGCTTCATTTCCTCTCTTACCCTAGTCTTTTTTACGTTCTCATTACTTTAATATTTAGTGGAACTCTGGTTCTGTCAATTGGATTATGGCATACTATTTAGAATTATGGGATTTACTTTTTTCTTTAATATGTATTTTTTATATCTACATGAGGTATTTGGTCCTTCTAATTTGTGAACAATTCTATTTGTTTAATAGTTCTGCAAATATCATAAATTGATTAGTCCAATTGTTCTTGTACAGGTTAAATGACAATTACTAAACATCATATGTATTAATTCTACAAATACGTGATAATGTTACTTGATCTCCAATGTGGACATTCAAAAGTTCACAACTTCAAATTCATTCATACATGACAAAATAACTTAATAGCAAAATAAAATTTGAGTTCCCGGCTTCCTAAAGTTTGTAGAAAAAATATTTATGAAATTCAAGTGGAATAAATGTCAAAGTTATTAACTACTTATTATTTCATTTAAAGCTAAGTTAAGAGTCTACTGCTACTAATTAAGTATTTATGAATTACTTATTTAAAAAAATCCTATGGTGGAAGATAGCAAATTGCTTATTGTCGTGTAGTTTGAATTAGATTAATGTTTAATTTTCAACAAATATTAAGAACTACAAAATATATTATAAATTATTCACACTCGATATAAAAGTTAGGGTTTTAGGATTATTTTTTTTCTCATGTGTGTGTATTTTTCTTATGCATGTGGATATGTAACATAGGTATTTTAATTTGGTAGGAGGAAACAAAAAAAAAATTTATTTAGTGGTGTGTAATTTCACAAATAGTCCATATGAATTAAATTGTTTGGTATCTTTCGTTATTTAAATTTCCTTAATACTACATGACAAATAAGTGTTACTATATGTGGTAGATAATATAATTTTTATTATTGCAAAAAAGTTAAGAATGGACACTAACCAAATCTAATGCTCGTGCATGTAACTTACTATTTATTCTCATTATGCTAACATTTCATGGATTATGAACTTTCTATAAGAAAAGATAATTCGGCATCGGCCAAAATCATTTAAGAGTATATCCTTGTGCACTATTGTGAATTTTTACATTTTGTCCATTTTCTCGACCACTATCTTATTTCTTTATATTTGTAGAGGGTATCAAAAGCACTAAATTTACAACCAATATGTATATTAAATGTTAATTTTATGACCCTTTATCGTTAAACTAAACAAAATGAATAGATAAGTTCTAAATAAAATTTATGTTTGTTCATTTTTGCAAGAGGTACACAACGTGGAAAATTTTATTTCTCTTCAAATAGTTCTCTTTTACTTTCTCAGACATATGCTTGTAGTGAACTTTCATAAGTTTGGAATACTTTTCTAATACTTATTATCAATACTCTTATCTCTACTACTGTGGTTATGTACCAAATGAAATTAGTCATGTTCTAACTAAATCTTTTAACTGAAACTTGAAATCAATAAATTAAGAGGGTGTTTGGCTAAACTTATTTTAAAAAGCTTATAAGCTTTTAGTGCTTTTAAAATATTTTTGGAGCTTATAAGCTTTCCAACTTATAAGATCTTAAAAAGTAAGTTAAAGTTCCCTTATTTATTTTTTAAGAGCTTATAAGCTCCTAACATCTTATTTTAAGAGCTTATAAGCTGTTTCACCAAAAAAATTACCAAACATTTTGTAAGAGCTTACAAGCTCTGAAACATCTTACAAGATGTTATAAAGAGCTTATAAGCTTAGCCAAACTTTCTCTACAAAAAAGAAGAAAAAAAGACATATCCCTGATGGACGGCCCACTATCTTGTCCTTCATATTTTAATTTTATATTTTCTTATGTTATGGAATTGATGTAGAATACATATCGAAATTTGTAACAGATCAATTAACTCATTTAGGATTCATTTAAGTGTCTAATGTTGCTAATTAAACAAATACAATTATTTATTTTTTAAAATGTGTAATGAAATATAGAAAAAGTACTTACTACCATGTAGAGTTATATTTATGATTTTCACAAAAATACTATAAAATACTCGGCAAAGAAATTTAGATACATATTACTAATGAATATATACAAGGAAAAAATAACTCATTTATTAGAGTACTATATATAATGAACAACAATAATTCTTCTTTTATTCTAACTGAAATTCCCCTTCGTTCATTTTTGCAAGAGACATATGGATCTAATTATTTCTCTTCATGTTGTCTTCTTTATTTTATAATTGTAAACTCTAATAACTTTGAAATATCTATAATTTAAATATTTATTGTTTTATGGTTCATCTCTACTGTTGTATACTAAATGAAATTCGTTCATCTGCTACTAATTTTTTTAATAGAAATTTAAAATTCAATGAATTAAACAAGAAAAAATAAAAGAAATAAGTGACCAATAATAGAATATTTTTTTCTGCACCCAAATTTTATGTTTTTTAAATTTTTTTGTGTTATGGAATTCATACGGAGTTCGCATCAAAATCTATAAAATATCATATATTCATTTACATTTCACTTAGAATCTAATATTTCTAATTAAATAAATAAAATTATTTATTTAGAAAAAATATGTGGTAATTTAGAAATACTTACTATCATGTAAAAAGTATTTATCATTTTTATAAAAATACTAAATATACAATCGAATAAAATAAATTTGATACATAGTACCTATAATATTACAATGAACTAATATTTCATTTATTGAGTGAAATTCCCATTTGTTTCTTTTCGGCAAGAGGCATAGGAGCTAATTTTCTTTCCCTCATATATTTTCTTCACTATTTCAATTATGTGTTAGTTATAACTCTCATAATTTTAAAATCCTTTTATTTAAATATTTATTCTCTTATGCTCTTATATATCTCTACTACGTACCTTATACTAAATGAATTCGACAGGTCATAACTAATTTTTTAATTGTTAATCATGAATTAAAAAAAAAAAAGCAAAGTAATAAAGTGACCCACAATCCATTATTTTCTTCTTCAATTTATTTTTAATTTTTCTTATATTATGGAATTCCCATCATTATCTAAAACATGTCATATAATTCATTTAGTTCACTAATATTCTAATTAAACAAATAGAAATTAGTTATTATAGAAAAATGTGTGTTAGTTTAGAAAATTACTTACTATCATGTAAAAAATATTTATCATTTTCACAAAAATACTAACTAAAATATCCAATAAAAATAAGTTAGATACATACCACCTATGAATCAATGAACAAAATAGCTCATTTATTAGAGTGGTATATACATTGAACACCATTAATTCTTCTTTTAATTGGTCTAGATTATGTTAATTTTTAATTTTTATCATTAAGTTATTCCCTTAATAAACCTCACTCTTTTTCTTAGCATAATATTCACATAAGGATATTTTAGTCTCTACAAAAATGTTAAAAAATATAAATCATCTCCTAACATTTACACTTTTATAATAGTTATTATTATTATTATTATAGATTATAGATATAGATATATAGAGGGTAAATAGAGTTGTCCCATGAACTATGGGGAGCATGTAACAATTCGAGTGACATTTTGGTTGTTAAAAATTTGATAAGTGCATGGCTATGTTCAATCTAGCTATTTTTTTTATTTTTTTTTTGTCTACCTGGTTCACAGGAGCTTTGTCCCGACTATATCCGGATCCGACCCGGGTCGCGCACCTGACAGTGGTGGGTGAGTCTCCCAGTAGGGGTTTTTTGCATTCACAAGGTTTCGAACCCGAGACCTTGTTTAAACGGAAGCGAGCCGCTTACCGCTCGAACCAACCCCCGTTGGTTTCAATCTAGCTATTTATCTTGTATTCTCCACTACATTTTACATGTTATTTACGATTTCTAACCCAACATCACAGATTGGTTCTGTCATCAACAATTTCTGCATCAGGCGGTATGATGATATCTGGATTATGGAACAATTACATATCTGGAACGCGCGACACAAATAGACACAAACACAAGTCCCATATAAACTCCTCAATAAAGTTTCTTCAACAAGTACCGATTTTTTAATACTGATTTATTATATCCGTTTGTGAGAAATTCAAACACTTACAAAGGCGATCAAGCAAGATTGCTCGCGTAAATGATAAATACGTGAATTTCAATTTGGAGCAAGTAGCAAAGTAGCTTCTTCTTTTTTTATCTTTTCCTTTGTTTAACTACGATCACGACAACATTTATGGAAAAAAACGAAGAGTTCGATAAAAGATAAAGCCAAGCTCATCAGTCAGACACAAATTGCGAAGATGGACCCTCATTGAGAATTAAGATTGGGTACTCTAAAAATGGTTATTTCTAACAATTGATAGCTACTTCCTTTCATCTGGAAAGAGAAAATATTCGAAGATCCCTTAGAATTCAGGACTCCAGTTCCAGCCATGCCCAGTTTCACCAATTTTAAGGGGAAAAAAAACAAACGTATCTAATGCAACAAATTTATGGACAAAGTAATACACTGCATTTCACATATAATTATCCAACTTCACCCAAAAAAACACGGGGAAGTGATTCGGACTTCAGCCTTCTTCAGAACAAAATAATTGTAAAAGAAAATAACTACCTTTAAATCAAGCATTACTGGTGAAGAAAAAGAAACGATCCAAGAATATTTAGAAGTTTTCAGGCATTCGTCAAATAGAGAACTACAGGAAGCCCAGAAATTTAAAGAGCATATCCTCCTGAAATTTAAAGAGCATATCCTAGAGGAACTGTTTTGAGTCCCAATTAAATGAACAAACTATGAATGTGCGACCATCATCACACATCTTTGATCATTGACTGTAATGTTTTAGTGGAACACGCACAAACATCGGCTTAATACATTAAAAAGCCTGTCCATGATTTATTCGAGCTTCCACGGAACCCCATCCCACCCCCCGAAAAAAAAAAAAAAGAAAAACACCAACAACGGAGCCAAAGAACAAAAAGGGTTATATCGGTACATTTTCATGTATCAAACTATTCAAAACAGGCCGAAAAGAGTATACCAGGCAGTGTGCTGATTTTTCCATTCTAACAGAATAAAATTCTGACCACTGAATTAATTCAAATCACGCTGTTTTGGTCTCTGCTGAACGAGGCTTTTCATCTGCTTTCGGGTCTGCAGAACAACAGCCACCACCATGGTGATGGTGGTGGTGGTGGTGATGGTGATGATGCTTCCTACCCTTCAACTGCTTCCTCATATCATAAGCATCTTCACCATCGGCATAATACTTTGCCTCCACATCATGAATTCTGTACCCTAACGTTTCGGTGTACAAATTAAATGCAGCCCTATTGCTTTTCCTCACATGCAGTGACACATACTCTGCTTCATACACCTGTTTAAGAACCAAAAACACATGATATGTTGGCTATCAGAACAGACCAAACTCATCTCTTGGGTCTATTCCAAATTTGCCAAAACAATAGAGAACATAGAAACTACAAAATGCCCATCAGGAAAATAGCTAAATGTAAATCTGGTTTAGTAATTTCCACAGAATAACTCTCAAGGACCCTTACAAAGAACCAACAAAACTATTCACTATTCTTTATTTCCAGTTACGTTGTGGATACTCTCCAAATAGATGATAATACAAGCTGTTATAGCCATCTACAAATTCAGTAAGAAAAATACAAATTAAACACTTTCTCCTTTTTAGATTTCAAAGGAAAAATATCAAAGAAATGCCAGTACTAAAATAATTCTACAGAACACATCTAATTTGCACAATATTTTTGTTTACCTGTTTTCATGATGTTAGACAACTTTGGGAAGATTTAAAATTAGAATGTAGGCCGGCAGAAATAATTATGCAAGTTTTCCCCATATTCCCTTTTCTTTTCAAGTTCTTGAGTAATATGCTAGATTCCAATGGTTTCATGTTGAAATCTGTCACGCCCCGGGCTCACGAGCCCGTTCGACCAGATAAATCCCATTGAACCCACTGAGCGTAACCTTGAGTTGGGCATTTGAACCACGGCCCAAAATGGATATCCATTGTTACACTTGAATCCTAGGGTTCTCTTTATAAACTATTTCATTTTTCTCTTTTTTCACGATGTGGGATCATTACAAAATCACCTTAGGATAGAATTAGAAGTTGATTTCTCATTACCGCAAAAAAAATTCTAGAAGCATATCTAAACCAAATACACATTCACAAAGTTGTAATGACGGCAATTTCTTGCTATCTTTTACGTGGGGATGGCTCGCCACAAAGTAAGGACAAACAAATCAAATTATGTAAACAAGCACTATAGGAAGGTCTAAATCACCAAGTATCAGTAGTCCTGCAATTCAGGGGATAATTAGTTGCAAATACTCAACTAACCAACGAAAAATATTATGGTCTCCCGTTATCAAACAAAATTAATACAAGATAACACAAGCACAGTTGAGGCAAAATCCAACTTTTATAGCTGGGAAGCAGGCAATATCTTTCTCAACTCACACATAGGCAGTTCAAGCAATATTTGACTATTTGTGACCATTTATGTGTGCGGAGTTCTTAATTCAACTATGAATGTGAAGCACAACAATTAAGTGAAAGAAATGATCCCCCTTTTGAACAAAACACCAAAAAAACAAGATGGAAACCGAAAGTTCAAGAGTAGCCAACAGAATAAAATATTGCACCTTCTACTGTACACTTATGAATAAAGCTGTCGAACCTAAGCAAAGCACAATTTACTTTTAAAGATCAAAACTATTAAATTGTTCGGCATTATGGAGTTAAGTCTGTAGACTAGAAACGCTTGTACTAAAAATTCCCATATATTTAAACCAATCCCAATTCCACAAGCTCACTTGTAAGCATCTAAAATCACTGTGAATGAATTATGAAAACACTGTAAATGAATTATGAAAATGAAAAGGAAGAGAATACACAAAAATGTACCTGTTCCATGGCGTTTTGAGCGGCAGTCATGAGTTTTGTGGCGAGGCCGAGTTTCCGGTGAGTTCTGAGCACTGCAAGAGAGGTGATGTGGCCATGGCACTCGGTGGTTTCCTCCTCCATTTTTGCCAGAACATAGCCGACAATCTTGCCGTTGTAATCCTCGGCCACGTAGAGGAGCTGCGGCCATGAGAGGATGTGGTAGAAGTAATACTTCATCTGATAATTCTCGGGCAGGCAGAACAAATTGCATTCCTGCATCGCTAACAAATCATCCACTGTCGCCTTCCTGATGCACACCATTGTTAACCTAATCAATCCCTTGAGAGGGGCTAAGGATTAGGGTTTCAGTTTTTGATTTGGGGGAAATGGTAAGGAGCAGACTACTTTCACGGACTTTATTTGTTATACGAACTTTTTTTTTTTTTGTCTTTTTTAAAGAAAAGTTTGAGTGGACTTGGCTCCGATCTCTTACTATGGGTTTTTAGGATCAAAGATCACTTATAGATTTATTTACAAATTGTTCAACAACTCTGCCCTTAATTTGCAACTCACAAATTTTTGATAGGAACTAACTTGTTCCCTATCAATTGAGTCAATATATGTTGATTGCGTTTTGACTGGTAATTCACACTTTCCACAACTCAAATTAACACTTTTGGCACATTGTACTCTTAGATTATAAATTCAATGTTGCATTCTAGTCGCAACTCGCAACTAAGTTGCACCCTCAACATGGTCTGACTAGGTTGGGGGTGCTATTTAATTGTGAATTTACAATCTAAAAGTGCCAAAAATGCTAATATGAGTGCAAAAGGAAAAACAAAACCATATCTGCACAATTTTTTTAACAAAAAAACATACTATACTATTTGATAATTCAATTGAATTTAGGAATATAATGAAAATGAGAATATAATTGTCAAGAAGATGAAGATCTCCATGGATGAAACTTCTAGGTTGATGTGAGTAGAGAGAGAACAATATGTAGAGAGACAAAGTAAAATCTGAATAATCCTTTATTATGAATTGTTCTGAGTACAACGTACAAGAGTTACTTCCCAATATTTATACTAAGTGGACTGGAGCAACCAATAAAATGCTACTCAAATAAAACACACTTCTTCTATTACTTATTTTGCAACTCTTAATTCTCCTCCTCAAGTTTATTGTCCATACAAATCAAGGACACCAAACTTAGATAACAACAATTCAAACTAGAATTTACTTAAAGGTCTAGTAAGAATATCTGCAACAAGTTGTTCACTAGTAGGAATGAACTTTGTCACTATTAATCCTTGTTGTATCTTATCTCTGATAAAATGAAGATCAACCTCAATATTCTTAGTCATCTCATGGAAGACTGGATTTGCAGCTATTGGAATAGCTCATTTGCTATCACTATAAATCTTGACTGGTTGCATAACTTTAATTCCCAAATCTCTGAAAATACCAAGGACCCACAAAGATTCCGCAGCGACCGTACCCATGGCTCTACATTCAGCTTCTACTGAACTTCTAGACACTGTATTTTGCTTCTTTGCTTTCCAAGACACCAAAGAGTCGCCAATGAAAACTGCATACCCTGTAATAGACATCCTAGAGATTGGACACGCTGCCCAATCACTAACACAAAAGGCTCTCAAAACAGAAGAATTGTTAGAAGAAAAAAAACAACCCTAAGCCAGGTTTACCTTTAATATATCTTAAGATTCCAAACATTGCCACAAGATGTGACTGTTTAGGTTTATCCATAAACTGGCTCAAAAGCTGAACACCATAACTAATATCTGGTCTAGTAAGATACAGATAATTTAACTTCCCAATAATACTCTAAAATTGTGACACATCTTTAATAGGTGGATCATTTTAATCATCATCATGTAGTTTAGCATTCATTTCAACAGGTGTACTAACAGGTTTGCTACCTAGCATACCATTTTCAGACAATAAATCTAAGGCATACTTTTTTTATTCATACATATGCCTTTGCTAGATCTAGCATATCAGTTTCAGACAATAAATCTAAGGCATACTTTTTTTGATTCATACATATGCCTTTGCTAAATCTAGCTACTTCAATACCAAGGAAGAATTTCAGTTCTCCTAAATCTTTCATATGACAAGTACTTTTCAAGCAATTCTTACAATTAGTAATTAAAGTTTCATCATTCCCTGTTATAAGTATATCATCAACATAAATCAAAAGTATGACCAAACAACTCCCACTAGATTTAATAAACAAGGAGAAATTATTTTTTTTGATTGAAAGAAACCATAAACATGCATAGCTTCAGTGAATTTTTGATTCCATTGTCTTGAGGCCTATTTTAAACCATAGAGGGATTTTTCAAGTTTCCATACCTTGTTTTGAAGATCTTTTCTTTAATAATCATACATGGTGGCAGTGTCATGAAAACCTCTTCATCAAACTCTCCTTGCAGGAAAGCATTTGTCACATCCATCTGCTATAAATTCCATCCATGCATAGCTACTAAAGATACAACAATTCTAACAGTGACATGTTTAGCCATAGGTGAAAAGGTGTCAGTATAATCTATCCCTTCTAATTGAGTGTACCCTTTGCAACTAGCCTAGCCTTATATCTCTCTATACTACCATTAGATTTATACTTAATGGCATATATCCATCTGCAACCTATAGGTCTTTTTCTAGATGGTAGATCAACAATTTTCCAGGTTTTATTAAGTTCCAGGGCTCTAATCTCAACATCCATGGCATCAATCCATTTTTTTACTAGTCTTAGCCTCATTATAACTATTAGGAATAGTCTCATTAGAAATAGCAGCCAAATATGTTCTATACTTATGCTTAATCCTGTCATATTGAATATAATTAGACAGAGGATGTTTAATAGAGGTAAAGACAGTATTATAAGCAGAGAATGAAGGGTAAACATAATCTTTGCTCCATCCAGGTGGTCTAGTAACCCTACTAGATCTTCTAAGGTTGTCATCTTAAATGTTATTGTCCCTAATATTCTGATCCCTATTCTATTGGTTATCATCCTTATTGTTAACAGCAATAGAATCATCATTATCAGAAACAGATGCATCAATAAAAAGATTATGATAATCGAAGTATCTTTCCACATTATTTAAAGGGAAGATTCTATCAGTTTTCTATTTATCAATAAGTGTATATGGAAGGATATGTTCATAGACATCTCTGGGACAAAAATACACTTAGTTTACAAATCAAGTAATCTATTCCCTTTTGTGTTGTGGAATAACCTATTAAAACACATAGCTTGGATCTGACGTGAAATTTATCATTTTGATTCAAAATTTTTGCATAACAGAGGCATCCAAACACTTTAAGGTGTTTAAGATGAGGTTTTTTGTCATATAAAACCTGAAAAGGAGTTTTGCCTTTTAAAATAGATGTGGGTGTTCTATTTATGATGTGAACAACTATTTTAACACAATCTCCCCAATATACCATAGGTAAATGAAATTTCAGGGATGTTGCTACATTTAATATATGCCTATGTTTTCTTTCTACAACCTCATTTTGTTTGTGTGTATAGGCACAAGAACTCTTATGTATGATCCCAAGTTTTTCAAATAAACCAATGCAATCTTTGCTAAAAAAACTCTAAAGCATTATCAGTCCTGATTTTTTTAACCGTAATGTTGAACTGATTCTTGACATGTATAAAAAACTTGTTTATGAAATCATACACCCCAGGGAACATAGTCCTGCTACATCAAGGTGTACAAGTTCAAAAATCTTAGAAGTAAAGCTAGTCTTATGAGGGAACATAGTCTTGCTATGCTTAGCTAAAGGACAAGTATGACAATATCTAGTGTCATTCTTTACTTCTACACCTAATTCAGGTAGGAAACAAAATTTAGAGAAGGACATATGTCCAAATCTCTGATGTCACAAAGTGGCTTTTTTAACAATAGAAACAATAGAAGACTTATTCAACACATAATTACAATGAAAAATAGAAGTGTAATGACTGGGGACTGGTTGTAAAAAATAAAGACCATTCTTCAGTCTACCAATCCCCCTGATCATGCCACTCTTCATTTCCTGGATAACACAGAAATCAGGAAAAAAGCTAATGAACATATGATCATCTTTAGTCAGTTTAGATACTGAAAGCAGGTTATGTTTAAAATCAGGATACAATTTGTTTTTCAGAATAATATTATTATTCACTTTAACTGTTCTTGAATATAAGACTCTACTCTCAATAACATTAGGCAACTTCACAGATGAAATACTCATATTTTCAGAATCATATGAATCATAAAGCTTTATGTCAGATACCATGTGTTGATTTGCACCTGTGTCTATAACCCAATAAGGAAACTTAACATTACTCACATGCATCTCACAGTAAAGGGGTTTAGGTATACCTGTATTGTTTTCACAAACAGTGGCAACATTAGAAGTGCTAGCATCATGTGAGGAGTTACCAAGGATTTAAAGAACTTGCTTGTACTGCTTTTGAGTGAAAGTTGGTTGGCCAGCTACAGAACTCCCTGCCTCATTTTTCTCATTTGTATTATTCTGAATAGCGTTGGCGTTGAATCCTATCTACTAGGGTTCTATCTTGAGCCACTAGCTTTGCCTCTGCCACCACTTCTTCCTCTCCTACCACCTCTTCCCCAATCGGCTCGATACCCAGTAAGCTTGTAGCATTGCTCATTAGTATGCCCTGTGTACTAGCAATGCTCACATACTGTGGGATCTTTAATATTCTTGTTTTGAGAAGCATTGGTCAGGAGGGCCATTGAAGATTCAGATGACAGTGGTTGAGTGTTTATCCTCCTTTGTGTCTCTTCATTAGTCACCATGGAGTAAACTTGACCATGAGAGGGCAGCGTAGACAATATCAAGATTTGAGAACAGATATTGGCATAACATTCGTTTAACCCCATCAAGAACTGCATCATCTTCAGTTGTGATGTGAAATCTTGATATTCTTTTGATATTTCTTTTGCAGGTGATGGAATTAACGAATCATATTCATCCCAAAGCTACCTCAGTCTTGAATAATACTCTATTACAGTACTTGCCCCTTGTGTGATCGTGTTGATTTTTCTGTATAATGCATAAAGTCTTGCCCCATTGATGCGATCGAACCTTTCCTTCAAGTCTTTAAAATTAGGTGAGCTGATCCACAGTACACCACTCCCTGAATTAATTCCCTTGAAATCGATCTGTGAATCCATGTCTTAACCAAGGCATTACATCTTCTCCACTGTGGAAAATCCTCTAAATGCTCTGATGGGGCTTTGCAAGATCCATCTATGAAGCCTATCTTGTTTTTTACTTCTAAGGCAACAATCATCTCCCTATTTCACACTTCATAATTTTCAGAGCCTCTCAATACTTCAGCAAACAAATCTAAATTTGGTGTATCAGAGGGGTGTAGGAAAAGGGGATTTTGAAAATCTATTGTCGGAGAAGATTTTTAGGCGTTTGTGAAGGATCACCCATGACAACAAAGATATATGTGCAGCAGATCTAAAAACTAGGGTTTAGGATCGATCGAATCAAAAAAGGAAAAAATTAGGGTTTCGAAACCCTAATTTCTTTAATTGATCGATTTAACCATTTAAAAAGATAGAAAAAATTAAAGAAGGTTAAGAATTGATGTACTGCTCTGGTACCATGTCAAAAAGATGAAGATCTCCATGGATGAAACTTCTGGGTTGATACGAGCAGAGAGAGAACAATATGAAGAGAGAGAAAATAAAATATGAATAATCTTTTATTATGAATTGTTCTGAGTACAAAGTACAAGAGTCCCAGTATTTATACTAAGTGGACTAGAGCAACTGGAAAAAGTACTACTCACATAAAACACACTTCTTCTATTACTTACACTACAACTCTTAATAATAATGATGTTAAAATAATATTTCTAAAGCAAAAAGCAGTTTGGATGCATTTTAGCAATTTACACCCTCAATAATAAAAATATGCACATTGCACCCTGAGATTAGAATTTTTTTGGGAAGTTGGACCCTAGTCCAATTTGATATTAAGTTTACTATGTGAATGGGGAAAAATGAGGGGCAAAATGTCCAAAAAATATATATTCTAGCTCCAATACAATAGCAATAATAAGCAAATTACATTGACAATAAATTCCCCGAACTTCTAATTTTTTCGCACAAATCACAAAAATGTTGAGGAGGGGGAGGGGGGGGGGGGGTTCATAAAGTGTCATTATCGATTGCAAGTAGGACTGTAAATAAATCGAGTTGAGGCGAACAAAGTAATAGTTCAAGCAAAAAAGAATAAGATTGTTTGTTATGTTAATGAACCGAACTTAATGACCAATCTTGAAATTAATATCAAGTAGTTTGGTTCGTCTTTCAACACAATTTCACGATATCTTGACGGATTGCAAGAGCCAAAGTTTTGTGAAATATACTCTGGAGTGAGAAAGTTGATTCATAGTTGTCTAATAAATTTTTTTTGATCTCGTTAACGACAACGGTAATGCATTACAAACTCATTTTTTTGAACATTTTGCCCTTCTTTTTTGCAGCTGGGACTGTAAATTTAATTCAAAATAGAGTCAGGGTGCAACTTGCCAAGAAGTCTTGATTTCAGGGTATAAAGTGTGTGTTTTTATTTTTTGGGGTGGAATGTGTCATAAACACTATTTTGAGGGTGCAAACTGCTTTTTATGCAATATTTCTATACTTGGTATGCCAAAGAAATAAGAAATGACTGAATTAAGATATCTTAACCTATGTAGTATGTAGTAATGAATGCTAGGACTGAAATAAATTTGAAGAAAAGACTACAATTACGTATATCAAATTTATAAATAAATTGTTTCATAAGGAACTATATATCTACATACCGTATATATATGTGTGGGTTTGATATAATATTGATATGGTAAAATTCGTCAATCAGATAATATCACGTGATCTATCACATGGGGTGGAAAATCCGATCCAACTCACAACAAATTAGATTGGAAGTTGATGAATTTATAGACCTGCACTCACTTTAAGTGGGATGCCTATGTACCCGATGAATATGAGATCAAGTTAGTTCGTAGTTCTATGTTGGTTTTACTCTCAGTCCTAGCTAGTGAATTTTTTCTGAGAGAGTAGATAATGAGCATTTATCAGCTCCTCTAAGGTATTTATATGGAGTTGGTAATAGGTCATGGGCCGTGGACTCGTAATTAGCAGTAGCTCACCAAACTTATTAATATATCCATTACTGAGTCCCTAAATTATTAAAATAGCCTAATTAGTTTTAGGGCCTCAATAAAGTAACGGGTCATAATTCTCAATGGGCCGTCAGCCCTTTGGGCTTGACTAGTATATTAACCACGGCCTTGATCCACGGGTGGCGGCCCGGCCCGAACCAGGGGTATGTTAATACCTTTAGACATTTTTGGTGCACATTAAATATAATTATTAATAATATTATTTGTTTAACAAATAAGTATTTTTGATTTCATTATACACAAAACATATTTATTTTGTACGTTAATAAAAACATTTAGTTATCAGAGTGGCGTTGGAAGCGTCCATTTCATTCCTGCATACAAATCTCCTCCTTAGAGTCGTCCAAAACAGACCAAAGCAAGGAACCCAACATAATTTTACTTCTTGAGAGTATACTAGCTTTATTTTAGCTTTTTTTTTTTTTTTGGAGCTGATACCAAATTTTGGTGAGACTAAATTTGATTTCTATAAGAGTCGTCTAATTATTGAATTAGTTGCTTTCCATGTATTATTTGATTTAAATATTTAAACGTCATGCATCTGCATCTGCTTATAAAAGCTTCTTATTTTTATTTTAATTGCATCTTATTTTTGAGTTACTTTCGAATTAATTCCCAATAGAAATTGACACCTTCCACTTAATAAGTGGATATAGTCGCTTTAATAATATTTACAATAGATGGGCTTGTTCTCACACTTTGTCACCATTAACACTAGTTTTCAAATACTGCCCAACGCTATTCTCTCTTGCAACATGTGTCTGTCTTCATTTTCTAATTTAAATAGGCGAATTACATGCACACCCCTTACTTCAAAATTAATTAACAAAACTCCCCCTAACTTTTGATAAATTACAACAAGACCCCCTCAAGGTATCTTTTTGTAAAATTTACAAGGCATGAAATTGTAAGAGTTTTTAAATACAAAGGGAGAGTATTGTATAGAATATCTTAACATGAAGGGAACTTTATATAATTTTCAAAAGGTCAAAGAATTTTTGGTAATTTTGCACTAAAGTGAGGGAGTGTACATATAATTTTCTCTTAAATATACAATTTTTAAGAATTTATAAAGCAATGTCATTCGACTAAGCCATACATACTAATCAAGACCAAAAAACCGATGAATACTTGAGTCACGTATGACCAAATTTTGAGCTAATAATTTCACATTCACAATAGTAAGTTCCTGACTTGTTTGGACAAATTTCAATTACTATTAAGTTTTTGAATTCTTTAATATAATATTTTTAGATCTTTCGTGACCACCTTCACTTTTCTTTCAATTATCACGATGGATAAGAAATCCATCAAATATTGAAGTCATTATTAGACTTCACCTGAAATCCTTTCATTCAAATGCAACCTAAGAAAATTTCAATCCAAATCTTTGGAAAACATATATATATATATATAAGAGAATCTCTAAGTATCTTTGAACATATACTACACAGATTACTCCGAAAAACAGAACCATCGACACACGGAAAGGAATATTACACAAAACTTCTGAAAAATAAATGTAATTACCAGAAGTCTGTCCTGAACTTCCAAACACGAACATATCTGTCACTGTGTGTAGTAACAACTTTCTGCATCCCAACAGCCAAGCACGCTATAGGAGGTCGATTTGGCATCAGATCAATACGATCATCTTCTGAAAGCCTTACTCCTCTCCTTTTCTCAATAACTACGTTCCTGTCTCTTGAACGACTATATATGTTGCCATTTTCCTCCATAATGCAGCTTGATAATACTTCCCCACTGTCCTGATCAAGGATTCTTAACACTCCATCAATTCCACCTACAACTAGTGTTGATTTGTCGTTTCGCAAGTGATGCATAGAATATAGCACATTGGGACTAACTCGGGTGTTCCACAGACTTCTCATTGTCCTGCAGGCAAACCAAGAGGAGATTAATATGTCCATTCAGTATTTTCCCATGGTAGTTCCAGTTCGATCAACTATGAACAAACACGTCTGAAAGTACATCTCTCTCTCTAGCGAGAGAGAGAGAGAGAGAGAGAGAGAGAGAGAGAGTCAATAAACCAAGAGAAATTACGGAAAATGTAGGTTAATATGTACCTACTCCAACTATCATAAGCATATCAATTCACATTGTAAAGATAGATTTTGGTCTATTTTTCTACATCAGTCTTTTCTGTAAATGATTCCTCCGAATAATTCAAAACTTCCCTAAACCTTCAAACCCCTATGTCAAAAAGTCCAAGCAAATTCATCAATGCAGAGAAGATATATATATCACTAAATAAATTTCAATTTTCTTAGACTATGAGATTTCTCTTCATACAATCATATTCATGAACTTGGATTTATTTTATTTTTTGGTAAGGAATTGGTAGTTTGGGAATATTAGATTATCTTCAAAAGAGATGATAGCTGAACGTTGAAAATGTCTTACAGATGTGATGACTGATAATTCAAATTATATAATGTTTATCCACGACAATTCTCTTTTCTCTTTATAAATTCCTAACCCACTAGTCTTCAGAGAATCTTACACTGTATTACATGCACACTGTTATATAGTTCCTCGATACGGGCTAAAAGAAGCTGCGTAAGCAAACAGCTGGTGCCCTATATATTCAAGATCTACCAATACATGACAATACTTAGTGATATATTCCTTCACATAACCAAAATGTTTGTGCTTTTCAGATTTCAACTTGAACCTAAATCATTTCACCTTCTTGATAATTGGGGTCAAAGCACTAAAAGTTGACTTGCTGCTCAATATTTGCAGCATCTCTACTCAAAAGTACAGATTCAGAAGGCTATGTTAATTGAACAGAATAAATGTCTAATTCAGCAAGGATGTATTATCCTACAGAGCTTATGGTAGACTAAATTATCCATTAAATCTTATCTCAACAGTATCATAAACAATGCTGTCAATATTAGTATTACACATTTTTTTCCAAATATTCATAGGACAAATATTATTTCGTGGACAAGCATGTGAGTGCTCGGAAATGCTATTTTAGATAGTGATAAGTCTGGTTTTTGAGAGACAAGAAGACCAGAGAGTCCTCTATACTTGTAAAGAATCACATAACACTCTACGACCAGCATCTTCTTAGCTGGGCCAAGCCAGACCTGGATCTTACCCAGCCCAGACTTCAGGTCCAACTGGAGTAAGGGACATCGATCATGACCATGTGGCCCTTGAGAAGACGACTATGTGTATCCTTGAGAATTGAGGATGAAGTAAACTTTATAATGACCTAAAGTCAACCACCAATTTAGGTATGTCCATTTGGATTTATCAAGCTTACAATTCGTGATCTATTTGCCCTATCAAATCTTTGCAGTGGAGGGTCTTCACCATGACCACCCTAATGACTTTAACATGGTTTCAGAAACTCAAGAACAGCGCCTGTTCTTGCCCAAAGCCGCAGCTCCAATTGATTCAATATCCAATGAATCCATAATCCAGAACCCTAACAATGCTACTTATAGTCCCCACTAATACTTGCCAAACTAAACTCCTAAAAACAGGAAAAATTTAAAGAAATATTATATTTAAAAAAAATTCGAAAAATACCACAAAGTTGACAGGGTATCAGAAAATACCACAAAATGTCTTGGGCCAAGGCGTGACCATTGCAAAAAGTGATAGTCACGCCTTGACCCAACGCGTGACTGGCAAAAAGCAAATAAAAAGTACAAAGCAATGACAGTAGTGTGACTCTAAAAAGTGTCAGTCACTCCTTGGTCCAAGGCGTGACTAACTAACTTTTTCATTTGTTCATTCAACTTAATTGGTAATTTTTTTAATTCAATGTTATTACTATTTATTTAGTTAAATTTATTTTTTACTAAGTTTATTATTTCATTTTGTGAAAACGATTTGTGGGCAGAAACGTGAGCACTCGCATTCAAACTGAGATGGACTTGTAGATTGTTGAACACTTTTTTAATATTTTATTGTTTAATTAGTATTGAATGTCTATGTTGTAATATTTTTCGTTTTAATAAATTCTTGTGATTTTTTTTGTTTGTAACACTTTAAGGGATAATAAAACAAAATATTATTGAACAATAACTAAACTAATACCAATAAAATACAAAAAGTGGGATAATAAAATTAGTTACAAAGGTTTCTACTGTTGTCTTCGACGTTGCAACTCTGTAAGGCAAACAGTGGGATTCACCACCCTTTCGGATCGTCTCCGTCAATCATTTCTCGGTGCCGTCTGATCTTCTTGAGTTGCGTATTTTTGTTCATGAGGTGGAGGGCTGTTCATATCCCAAGTTAAAGGAACAGGAGAAATATTTCTCTGGTTCTGTGGTGGAGTTGACTCTGTTGCGCCAAAAATCATCTCTAAAGGTATTAATGTGTCCGACGAGTCTGACCTCGTATAGAAGTTCCTTCTCCTCTATAATTGAAACCTTGTGACCTCCCATATGAAGTGTCTTCTCCTCCATAATTGAAACCTTGTGATTGGGGATATAGAGTGCCTTCTCCACTATAATAGAAACCTTGTGACTGGGGATCGGGTGTGGGATGTAAAATTTGTGATTGCGACTCGAATGTGGGACGATACACCGGTGATGAGGGATCAACACGGAGCGATTGAGTGTGAGTCCATCTTTGGAGTGGCACCGTCCTAAGCGTGTTATGTGACAGTTTGGTTACATACAAACTATTCCGCCGGCAGTAGAACGCTTAAGGAGGATTAATCGCAGGGGACGAGATGTTGAAAACTTGATAGGAGAATTCAGTCGGGAAATTGAAATGTGGCATAACCGTGAAAACCACACTATAAATGGAATTTCGGGTTTGGGCACGGCACCGACCTATGAGGAGTGGTATCAGTCCATCACGCGTCGTTTTATATCACGGACCTTGAATTGGTCGAGAAACGCATACCAAACAGGGACGAGTCCTCTTCTGCATAATGTGGTTAGTATTTGATTTGATGCATGATATTTTGCTACATCTCTTATTTCTTTTATCTCATACTTTTGTTTATTTTTTCAGCGTAATGAAGTTCAGAATGCGCAAGAACTCCTCCGACAAGTCCCTCAAATGGACAGTGATGCTGTAGAATATTAGGGACAGTGAGATCGAGTCTTTCTCACATTGCTAGTTTGGTAGGAGATGAGGATACACGACAACGATGGATTCACACAGAGGATGCACGACAAAGATGGACTCACACTGAGGATGCATAAAGGTTGCTTCGTGTCGATCCCCCATCACCGGTATATCGTCCCACATTCGAGTTGCAATCACAAATTTTACATCCCACACCCGATCCTCAGTCACAAGGTTTCTATTACAGTAGAGAAGGCACTTCATATCCCCAATCACAAGGTTTCAATTATGGAAGAGAAGACACTTCATATGGGAGGTCACAAGGTTTCAATTATGGAGGAGAAGGCACTTCCTATATGAGGTCAGACTCTTCGGACACATTAATACCTTTAGAGATGATTTTTGGCGCAACAGAGTCGACTCCACCACAGAACCAGAGAAATATTTCTCCTGTTCCTTTAACTTGGGATATGAACAGCCCTGCACCTCATGAACAAGAATACGCAACTCAAGAAGATCAGACGGCACCGAGAAATGATCGACGGAGACGATTCGAAAGGGTGGTGAATCCCACTGTTTGCCTTACAGAGTTGCAACGTCGAAGACAACAATAGAAACTTTTGTAACTAATTTTATTATCCCACTTTTTGTATTTTATTAGTATTAGTTTAGTTATTGTTCAATAATATTTAGTTTTATTATCCCTTAAAGTGTTACAAACAAAAAAAATCACAAGAATTTATTAAAACGAAAAATATTACAACATAGACATTCAATACTAATTAAATAATAAAATATTAAAAAAGTGTTCAACAATCTACAAATCCATCTCCGTTTGAATGCGAGTGCTCACGTTTCTGCCCACAAGTTGTTTCTACAAAATGAAATAATAAACTTAGTAAAAAATAAATTTAACTAAATAATAGTAATAACATTGAATTAAAAAAATTACCAATTAAGTTGAATGAAAAAGTCAATTAATAACGCCTTGGACCAAGGAGTGACCCGACACTTTTTAGAGTCACGCCTTGGTCCAAGGCGTGACTGTCATTGCTTTGTACTTTTTATTTGCTTTTTGCCAGTTGCTTTGTACTTTTTATTTGCTTTTTGCCAGTCACGCCTTGGGCCAAGGCGTGACTATCACTTTTTGCAGTGGTCACGCCTTGGCCCAAGGCATTTTGTGGTATTTTCTGATACCCAGTCAACTTTGTGGTATTTTTCGATTTTTTTTTAATAAATATAACATTTCTTTAAATAAACAACAACTGACTTGCCATACTAGACTCCTAATAAAAACAACTGACTTATTTAATAAACAATAACCATAATAACAATAATAATAAAATAGGACTCTTAATTAATTAATTGCTGATAAACCGCTCCACATCAATTCCCGCCCTCTTGAAAACAGCCTTGTCCTCAAGGTGATCATCAACTTCTGCCATGAGATCAATTTCCTCCAGTTTCAAAAGCTGCGCCTCGTCATCCTCAACGAGCAATATCCGTAAATGCTTCATTGGGCAGTCATGCATAAGGTGAAAAAGGGCTTTACACCTAAAACATAAACCCTTACAGCGTAATTCGTCTCTCTCCGAATCTGTCAGTCGTCGGAAAGGGGCTTTGACCGGCCGGGGACCACCTCCTCCTTCGCGGTTATTGTCCGGTGGTCTCGATCCAGTTACTTCGGGTGGTGCTGGTAGTGCTAACCGCGGAGTGGGTCCGATAATTCGATTCTCCGATGGCGAATTACGAAATGGCTGTGGACTCGATCTTGAAAATTCAGTACCTCCGCTTTGTACCCGTAGTGCTGCCTATATGTTTCTAGCCATCTTCATAGCCGAATCCAAGTCGCCGGGATCCAAAACACGTACTTGGCAGCGAATTTCCTCATGTAACCCGTTCATAAAATACCGGAGATAGTGGTCATCAGAAAGCCCCGGAACATGATTCACCAATTGCATGAATAAGTTCACATATGCTCCCACGCTTCCCGTTTGACGAGTCACCGCTAATCTCTCATACGGATTACCATCAGTCCGTTCATCGAAACGCGTAATTAAGGCGTGGGAAAATTCTTGCCATGAAAATTTCACCTTACGATGTTTCAACCACCTGAACCAGTGGAGGGCAACCCCCTCCATCGCCACCATAACCAATTGAAATTTCACTTCTTCAACGCACGGATAGATATCAAAGTGTTGTTCCGCGCGAGCCAACCAACTCATGGGGTCCTCGCCGTCAAACGTTGGGAAATCAGGGATCGGCGGTCCACTGGCCGCCTTAGTAGTGGCGGCGGCCGCCTGCTGCGTTTCAGCTGTCTGCGCCGCCGCCGTCGCACTAGTGGCGGCGGTCGGTGGCAGCTGCATGGGCTGCAGTCAAGATGTTCATGGCTTTCAACAGTTCCGTCATCTGCTCCTGCAGCATGGTAATACTCCCCTTCATCTGAGTTTGTTCCTCTATTAAAATATTGATCGTCTCCTCAATGGCTTGTAAGCGACCATCGTTCGCGCTGGTCCTCGTCTCAACCATCGTGATTTTCGAATCCGGCAGGTCGGACCAATTGATGGGTGATAAAATTATGTAACACAAGAATAATAAAAAAACTCAAGAACAGCGCCTGTTCTTGCCCAAAGCCGCAGCTCCAATTGATTCAATATCCAATGAATCCATAATCCAGAACCCTAACAATGCTACTTATAGTCCCCACTAATACTTGCCAAACTAGACTCCTAAAAATAGCAATTGACTTGCCATACTAGACTCCTAATAAAAATAGCAACTGACTTATTTAATAAACAATAACCATAATAACAATAATAATAAAATAGGACTTTTAATTAATTAATTGCTGATAAACCGCTCCACATCAGAGTCTGAGTTCATAGGCGAACCAAGACCCAAACTGACATAAGTTGACATAAAATTCGACCAAGATCACATAGCACTAGATCAACAAAACAGACAAAATTAAACCCTTTAAAGCAAAGAACTTCCAAAACTGTCCAATATTTCTCTCTTGTTATAAATACCTATCATTTTAAGAGGGGTTAGATTTATATTCTTAGTGAAGGAAATGGATTAGGACTGATTGTGATTGCTTTTTAAGAAATGAGTTCGACCGATTGGAATCACTTGAACAGTTGGCATCTCTTACACTATAGCCAGTAACAAAACAAAGCAAATTCGCAGTGTAGAAATTTCTCACAATTAGCGAGCAATAAGAGAAAAAAACACATAAAAGTAGCAATACTATATCTAGCAAAAGCCGAAGAACCTAAGGTTGTGTTTGGATTATAGGATTTGAATTTGAGGAGTAGATTTGGAAGAAGGATTTCAAATGACTCTAAAATGGAGTCATTTGAAATCCACCATAGTGATTAAGAAACTAGCTCAAAATGAGCACCAACAGAGTTGAAATTCATTACAACTTAAAATCATCCGAACAAAGTCAATGGATTTGTTGATGAAAATCCATGGCTATCAAGTCCCTCCATCCAAACACACCCTAAGTGGAGGAAAAACAGTCCTGGGCATGCATACCTTAGGTCCCAACATGATGCATAGCCTGCACTTGATCCAGCAAAGAGTAAATAGGAGCTCGGGTTCAAACACAATGTTTTTATGCCGCCTGCAAGAAAGTGCACACACAGGGATAAATATCAATACTAACGGTTGAAATTGCAGTAATTAGTGCTATGACTTCTATCTAACACGACCTTTTTTCTTAGCATTTCCACCTAATGAATCAAAATTGGGACATAAAGACAGTTGCCCCAAGATATTGCCCAAAACCATTGAGTAGCCTAGAATACTTCGATTGAAGATGACGTTACTCATGAACTTGACACCTCTACACATAAACATGCAGCATCTCATGCAATCTCTAGATGTTTTCTCTACTATTCTTAAATGAAAGATGCATCCTTCTATAGCAGGGTATGAAATATGGAAATGTTAAAAAATATGCACCACGTCCAGTTTCTTTAAGAAAAAATTTCCAGCAAAAATACAAACATAAGGACTCAAAGATTTTCTATTGCACCAGGTCTCCAAAGCGCCTTTCAGAGGCATCGATATGGCAGAAGACTTCTTAAATAGAAGACGTGACAAACATTTAAAAAAGGCGGCGATAGTAAAGTTGTTCAAGATGATGATAAAACATAAGAGTTGGGTTTTAGAAGTAGAAGTTAGAATCTGGTTCCAAATTGTGATTATACTGCAAAGAGACCAAAGGAGAGAGGATCTGGAGGATATACCAAATTCACATCGAAGGACTAGTCCTTCAGCCATTTTGAGGTGAGAAGTTACATGAAAAGATACAAAATTTACTGCCTAGCTTTTCTAACAGAGGGGTTCAGTGAACCCATAGAAGTCTGTTTAAGCCAAATTAAGATTTAAGACCATAATATGAAGCTTTTAATGGGGAGCATATTTCCTAATCTGAAAGACTGCTTTACAAATATGTCTAGCTTATAATGGTCTGCCAACTGTTTGTCAAAACTGTGTTCAAGCATATGCAGTCGAATAAAGTAGAAGTACCAATCTGCGCATAGCATAAAGAGAGTCATTAGTATTTTGTAGTAGCAGTCCACCATTTAACAAAATATGCTACACATTCAGTCAAATAAAATGGAGAGCTACTCCAACATTTCACAAAGCAAAGAACTGTGTTCAGAAAAAAATTGACAATTTTTGTCCAATTGGAACTTTTAATACTTAAGTAAAATATCCCCAATATAAATAACTGAAACACAGAGCAATTTTCTTTGCATCCTACAGTTTTCAGACTGATCCATGCCCCTCCTGATAATATATTTGACTCTACAAGTAACAATAGTTATTCAAGGACGCAACAAGAAGTATCAAGGAAGATATCCAAGATACATACTTCAAGAGTTAGTTTGTCAATTGATGTGCACATAAGAGACTACCCATGGAATATAAATCTTACTTCCTGAGCTAAAAGCCAAGAAATAATAGAAACACAAAAAGTGTACCAAGATGAACGAGCATAACAAATAGCAGGTTCTGTAAAAAAACACCTGTGTAACTAGCTGTGCCCAAGGTATCCACCCGCTGATCGGATGAAAGATCGGACATTGAAATACTACCAAGAGATGAACCACTGACAATCAATTGTTCATCAGTGAAAGATATAGATGACACTGGCCCATGATGCATCCTGCAACAATAATACAAAAAATATGTAATATGCAAGGTATTTCCCTAAACCGAAGAATAAGACAACATTATCAGTCCTCAGTTTCATGCCTAGTAATACAAGAGGGTGACACCCTATTGTGAAACATCCTAGTAGTAGTAGTACGATAACGATAACGACAACGATAACGATAACGATAATGATAACGATAATAATAATAATGGGATAATTACACTGGACATACCTGAGGTATTGCGAAATTACAAAAAACATCCCCTAGTTCAATAAATTACATCTAACATCCAAGGTTTTCATGTATTGATGTAAAAATGGATGGAAAGTGATAAAAGACCTAAATGCCCTTACTGAATATTGTTTTTAAAAAAAGAAAAAGATTAAAAAAATGAAAAGAAGCTCAATGACCAAATTGCCCCTTTACCTCTCTATATTTACTTCTAATACCAATTTTAAAATTAAAAAATAAACTTAAAAGAAAAAACTTATCTATGTATATGTATATGTATATGTATATGTATATGTATATATGTATGTGTGTGTATGTATATGTATTCACACACAAGCTAATATCAGAAATGTGTGTGAATGTGTGTGTGTGTGTGTGTGTGCGTGACAATGTGTGTGTGTGTGTGCGCGTCTAATTGTGTGTGTGTGCGCGTGTAATGGTGTGTGTGCGTGTAATTGTGTGTGTGTGTACTGTGTGTGGCCATGGGGGTGGGTGGAGAAGACGACACCCACCCCCCTTTTCTTTTCTTTTTTTTGTTTTTTGTTTTATTTATAAATTAATATATTAATAAGTAATTTATTTTAGAAATTTAGTTAATTAAAATATACAATTTTTAAATTTATTTATAAATTTCATAAATTAATTTAAAATATAAAATTTTAATTTATATAAACTATTATATAACCTAAAATATTATATATTAATTTAATTAAAAGAATAAAATGATATTTTACACATAATATTTTATTTTATAATTTTAATAATTTATAATTTTTTATTTTGTTGATAATAATTTTTAATTATAAATAATTATTTATATACTTTACATACACAACATTACATATACCACCTATACTTTTATAAAATATTACAAATAACACCAAAAGGGTATAATTGTCCGAAAAAAGTTTGGTCTTCTAGTCCAGAAAAAGTCGGGGGTATTTTTGGAAGTTCACCTAAAAATTTAACGGAATCCTAACGGAAGGTGCTCAATGTTAGACGGCGAAAACGGAATGGATGTTAAATGTAATTTATTGAACTAGAGGATGTTTTTTGTAATTTCGCAATACCTCAGGTATGTTCAGTGTAATTATCCCTAATAATAATAATAATACCACTTGCTAAGATGTAAGGGTACAGGGAGCTTTACAATGAGACCCGGGGCAAACATAATGTCAAAAATGGTGTTCGAGTGTGGTAGATCACTGATTTTTTTTTTTGTAATAATTAGAGAATACAAAATATAATTATACTAATACCAGATCTGAAAAACATTTTCAGTGCATATCCAGAAACATCAATTAGCAAAAGTTGAGAATTGTCTGGCAACAACAATTCACGAACAATGAACAAGACAAAGCTACAAAGATCAGCATGAAGTTAGGCATGCCAAGCAAAAAAGCATTTAACAATAATTTCCACAAAAATAAATAAATCAAAAGTTGATCAAAGACGGACGAAAAGAAACTAAAGAAAGATATGTACTTGATTATTTGTGAAACCTTTCTACTGTACAGGTCAAATACGCGGACTCTCCCGTCCTCACACCCAACAACCGCCTGGGGGTCTACATAACTGCAAACAAGAAAACTTTCTCTCAACAAACGAAGTATTTTTTACAAAACTGAATTAACATGAAAACTAAATCATAATGATGAATAACATTCCATAATGTCCCAGTTCGTGAATGAAAGAAACCATCTTTTAAATGACATTAAGTAGGACAGAACAAGAAAACATTGCAACACCCATCATATTCCAGTCTACAACCCTAATGCAGGGAGTTGACCCCCCCCCCCCCCCCCCCCCCCCCCCTCGCTCTCATGCTTGCCAATCAGTACGCAGCCATTGTTTATGATATTGACATGTAAGATGCTAATGTCCGTCCAACCAGTATAATAGATACATGATTAAGTAGCATGCACTCAATGTCACTTCTATAAACCATCTGAATTGCTGAGCTGGCTGTCTAGAATTTTGGAAGGAGAAAGACAGCTACTGAGCTACTCAGGGAAATGTTTGGCACACAGAGGAGGGATCCAATGCATGACTTTGAAATAACAGGACCAAATAATTCATAAAGAATTTCTGCATATTATGCTGTCAGTGAATGAAATAGCAATTGTCTTCCTGACATTGAGAATATTAATTTTCTTGAAGTCATGCAGTGCTCATAATTTAACAAAACTCGTTACAAACATAATGAGATATCACCCACCGCATACACAATCCCTTGGTAAACAAGCCATCACGTGAAGAAAATATATCTCGAGTTCCAATGCGCCTCCATATGCATATACGAGTCCCAACAAGACCAACAACCTATAGGATAATAATGAAAGAAAACACAAAGGTTATATGCGACCAGTCTTGAGAGCAGACTCGAAAAATTACCTTGCTCATGGAACTATATAAATCTAAGGCATGCACATAGCCGGATGGCCTAGATTCATTCAGCCATATATATTCTATCTTTTAGGAACATAACTATCTGAACATTATAGTTCTTCAAAAATAATAACAGGATCTAACAGATATCACTGATCCATGGCCATAAGGGAACATCAATCCCAAAAACACAACATTCTGCTTCTTTCATTAGAAGCAGCAGATCAAACTTTCCAAAATATAACTAATAAAAAGGAAAAGGGGAAATCCTGCAGCAGAAATCATTGTCCCCGTCTGATGTGATCGATCAAGAAGATGACTCCGAACCATTGATGAGTGATGCAGGTGGAACCCAACCCTTGAGGGTTTACACGAGGCGCAAGGATGGGGTGTCGAGACCAGCCGTGGAGACCTATGCTGGCTAGGAAATCCAATTAGTATCGATGTTATTATTATTATTATGTTTATTTGTTATTTCCTTTTATGAGTTAGTTGTTTCCTTTTCGTGGTAGGAGTCTGTATTAGGATTAATATAAATAGTCCTATTAGGTTTATTATTTGGTTATCAAGAATTGATCAAGGACATTGGATTGGGCAAGAACGATTGTTCTTGAGTTATTTTATTGCAAATTCAATTTATAATTTTATCACTCATCAATTTGGTCCGACCTGCCGGATCATCACCCCGGAACGACATCATGGTTGAAACACGATCTGGCTCAGTAATCCTGGCTGGGGGCGAGGACCGTGTTCAGAAATTGGAGGAAAATCAAAGTGTCATGGCTGAGGATATCTTGCAGCTTAAGTTACAATTGAACGAATTCATGAAGGAGATGAAGGACGTCACGGCAACGCTGCTGGCCACGCAACGCGGTCCCACCACTTCGGCCACTAGTTCGCCGGCTGCGCCGCGCACGGTAGCGCATGATGAACCGCCACTTGGGGCCACCGACGGGGTTCTGCCCGTACCCGCACTTCCGACTTTTGATGGGGTTGATCCACTCGGGTGGTTAGCTCGGTCGATCAACACTTTGACCTTTATCCGTGTATTGACGAACAGAAGATTCAACTCACTATGGTAGCCATGGAAGGATTGGCTTTGAATTGGTTCCGTTGGTTTAAACGCAAGAAGGCGCATTTTTCGTGGCAAGAATTGACTCATGCATTAATTGCTCGATTCGACGACCGTAGTGAGGGCAATGCATATGAGCGATTCGCGGCTACTCGCCACACTCACACGGTGGAAAAATACATCGATCTTTTTACACAACTCGCAAATCAACTACCCGCGCTGACGGATGAGACATTGTTGGGATTATTCATGCATGGACTGCGCAAGGATGTTAGGGCTCAAGTTCGATTTTTGGACCCGGTGGACCTAGACTCTGCGATGAAAATGGCACTAAGGGCGGAAGTGGTGTTACGAGTGCAAAATAAAGGAATTGGGGAAGTGAGAGGAAGCTGGCAGGCTACGAGAAATTTAGGGGCCGTGAACCGAGCCACGGCACCACCCCCACCTTCACGTCCGGTTCTGCCGGCGCTACCCTCACCGAACGGGGGGCGTCCACAGGGTAACAACCGGGTTAGTGGCTCGGGATCAGGGCCGGTCAAGGCTCGTTTTGTGCGAATGACGGATTCCAAGCGGGAAGAATTGGGGTGAAAAGGATTATGTTTTCGTTGTGAGCAGCCCTATCATCCAACACAACACGATTGCCCGATGAAGTACTTGAACGTGTTGATGGTGGGTGATGACGTTGCACCTGTACTGGAGCTGGAGGAGCTGGAGTTCACCGAGTATGCGACAGACGATGAGGGGATGGAGGAGCAGCCACCCGACACGGAAGTCTCGTTGTCCATGTGTTCGGCAGTGGGTATCTCGGGACCGCGCACCTTGCGGTTAAAGGGGCTCGTACATAATCGTGAGGTAACAATTTTAGTAGATAGCGGAGCTAGTCATAATTTTATTTCTACTAAATTGGCATCTCAGTTAAATTTAACAGTGGATCACACTAACCGTTTTGGGGTGAAATTGGGGGACGGACGTCGTACTGACACGACGGGCGTGTGTAGGGAAGTAGTAGTCTCTCTTGACACAACTAGTGTCTCCGTGGATTGTTATGTTTTTCCACTTGGTGGTATTGATATGATTTTGGGAATTGCTTGGTTGGAAACGTTGGGTAAGATGGAAGTAGATTGGAAAAAGATGTACATGAGTTTTAGTCAAGGCGGGAAATCGGTGGAGTTAGTGGGAGATGGCTCAACATATCGGGCAGAGGCCACTTTGAAATTAATTTTGCACGACTCGGATGTGGAGCTCCGTGCCGTGCTAATTGAACCGAGCCAATGTTGGATGATTATGGCTAAGGCAGGGGCGGATGAGCAGCGGATCACCTAGGTGTAGGAGTGTTTTGCCAATTTGTTTCGGGATCCGGAGGGTCTACCACCCCGAAGACCAACGGATCACCGAATCGAGCTCGAGGAAGGGACGGGGGCAGTATCAGTGAGGCCGTATCGCTACGGGCATGCCCAAACGGACGAAATCGAAAGACTAGTAGCCGATATGCTTACTGCAGGGATCGTGAGACCGAGTTCAAGTCCTTTTTCAAGCCCAATCTTGTT
Source organism: Buddleja alternifolia (assembly GCA_019426215.1). Taxonomy (NCBI): domain Eukaryota; kingdom Viridiplantae; phylum Streptophyta; class Magnoliopsida; order Lamiales; family Scrophulariaceae; genus Buddleja; species Buddleja alternifolia. The sequence goes on from CM033408.1 coordinate 8,833,891, forward strand.
GGTTAAAAAGAAAGATGGAAGTTGGCGTTTCTGTGTTGATTACAGGGAACTCAATAAAGTGACAGTACCGGATAAATATCCTATTCCAGTGATTCAGGAGATGTTGGATGAGTTGGTAGGGGCCTCAGTTTTCTCAAAAATTGACTTACGTTCGGGATGCCACCAGATTCGCGTACATCCGCGAGATATCCTGAAGACGGCCTTCCGCACCCACGACGGCCATTACGAGTTTTTGGTCATGCCATTCGGTTTATCGAATGCTCCAGCCACCTTTCAGGCGACAATGAAAGACATTTTTCGGCCCCGCTTACGTAAGTTCGTATTAGTATTTTTCGATGATATTTTAATTTACAGTCGATCAATTTCTGAGCATGTTGAGCATCTTACTATTGTTTTGGAGAAATTGAGACAACATTCTTTAGTTGCGCATAAGAAAAAGTGTGCTTTTGGATGTGGCCAAGTGGAGTACTTGGGTCACATCATTTCGGCGGCAAGTGTGGCAGTGGACCTGGCCAAGGTCCAAGCTGTGTTGGATTGGCCGGTGCCACGGTCGGTCAAGGAGGTCAGGGATTTTCTGGGGCTAACCGGGTATTACCGAAAGTTTGTGCGGAGTTATGGGATCATAGCGAAGCCCCTCACGCAATTATTGAAGAAAGACGGCCCATCTAAATTTGAGTGGACAGAAGCGGCTGATTCGGCCTACCGAGCATTGAAGGCCGCCCTTACTTCGGGCCCGGTGCTCGTTATGCCGGATTTCTCTAAAACTTTCACCATTGAATGTGATGCTTCAGGATTGGGGGTGGGAGCCGTATTGATGCAGGAAGGGAAGCCGGTGGCGTATTTTAGCAAGGCGCTCGGGGAAGGATCGACATTTAAATCGGCTTATGAGCGGGAATTAATGGGGTTGGTGCTTGCAGTACAACATTGGCGACCCTACCTGGTGGGTCGACGGTTTTTGGTTAAGACGGACCACCACAGTTTGAAATATTTGCTTCATCAGAAAATCGTGACGCCGTCTCAACAAAATTGGGTTGCTAAGTTGTTGGGCTATGACTTTGAGATCGTGTATAGAACGGGGAAGACGAATTTAGTAACCGATTCATTATCACGGCGTGGGGGAGCTGAGTTAGTTTGTACGGCGGTGAGTGGGCCATGTTGGACCGCATTGACGGACCTTTTAGAGGAGCAACAAGGGGACGCATCAATTCGGGAGCTTATCACAGCACTTCAAGCCGATTCCAACAGCCATCCAGGGTATTCGGTAGTTAACGGGAGGTTGTTGGGGAAGGTGGTAATTCCAAGTTCATCGGCGTGGATTCCTAGTTTACTACACAAGTTTCACGATACGCCAGAGGGGGGTCACGCCGGGGCTCTTCGGACTTACCGTCGTCTTGCATCAAGTGTGTACTGGAAGGGCATATTTCGAATGGTTAGGGAGTATGTGGCAAATTGTCTAATTTGTCAGAAATCGAAGTATGAAGCTTTGTCGCCGGGCGGTCTATTACAGCCATTACCGATTCCCAGGGTAGTTTGGGAGGATATTTCCATGGATTTTATTACGGGGCTGCCTAAATCTCTGGGATTTTCGTGTATCTTGGTGGTGGTCGATCGACTGTCTAAATATGGCCATTTTTTGGCATTGAAGACGCGAATCACAGCAAAGGGGATCGCGGAGTTGTTCATGCGGGAGGTGATTCGGTTACATGGGGTTCCACGTTCTATTGTCTCAGATAGGGACCCGATTGTTATGAGCTCGTTTTGGCAGGAAATTTTCAAATTGCAAGGGACGAAATTACGTTTTAGTACAGCTTATCACCCGGAGTCGGACGGCCAGACGGAGGTCTTGAATCGTATCCTTGAAACTTATTTGCGGTGCTTCACTTCGGATCAGCCACGTCGTTGGATGGGGTGGCTTGCTTGGGCCGAATACTGGTATAATACATCTTTTCAAACTGCGGCGAAGTGCACTCCGTTTGAGGTGGTTTATGGCAGGCCACCCCCGTCGCTTCATAGGTACTTACCAGGCGAGTGCCGGGTGGCAGCGGTGGCCGAGTGTTTGGGGCAGCGAGATGAGTTGTTGAGCCGCTTGAAGCTGAATTTGGTGAGGGCACAAGAGGCAATGGTCCGACGAGCAAACAAGCATAGACGGGAATTAGAATTTCAAGTGGGGGATAAGGTTTTCTTAAAGGTCCGGCCATATCGTCAAATGTCAATGGCGGCACGGCGTTTCTCTAAGTTATCTGCCAAATTTTATGGTCCGTATGAGGTTGTGAAGCGAGTGGGCAGGGTGGCTTATGAGTTAAAGTTGCCATCGAATAGCCGGATTCACCCAGTGTCTCACGTTTCTCAGCTTAAAGGTTATTGGAGATCATGCGGTTGAATCCGAATTGCCGCCTGTCTTGGAGGTAGTGGACACGGGGATTTTTGAGCCGAGTGAAATTATTGACGTCCGTTTTCGATCAAATGGCAGTACGTGTGTTCGGGAAGTTCTTGTGTTGTGGAAAGGGAAGTCCCGTGATGAAGCCACTTGGGTTGATTGGGCTGATTTTCGTGGGCAATTTCCCAATTTTCGCCTTGAGGACAAGGCTGTTTTCGAGGGGGAGGGAATTGATGTGATCGATCAAGAAGATGACTCGGAACCATTGATGAGTGATGCAGGTGGAACCCGACCCTTGAGGGTTTACACGAGGCGCAAGGATGGGGTGTCGAGACCAGCCGTGGAGACCTATGCTGGCTAGGAAATCCGATTAGTATCGATGTTATTATTATTATTATTATGTTTATTTGTTATTTCCTTTTATGAGTTAGTTGTTTCCTTTTCGTTGTAGGAGTCTGTATTAGGATTAATATAAATAGTCCTATTAGGTTTATTATTTGGTTATCAAGAATTGATCAAGGACATTGGATTGGGCAAGAACGATTGTTCTTGAGTTATTTTATTGCAAATTCAATTTATAATTCTATCACTCATCACCATCTTAAATAAACTGAAAAAGCCGACTCAATTACCACACAAGGACACTGGACAAGGCATAAATCATTTAACTAAATGTAATGACTTCTGAACTTTAGTTGCATCCTATAAATGCAGTAATAAAATAACGAAATCAAAATTCCACAAGCCCAATTTCACCTCATCAGAAGGACACCTTCCTGTCAGTTAGCTCTATGGGTAAATTTCACTTTACCCCCTGCCCAAATCCATCATTTTAACCCCCTTGAACTCTAACCTGTAAGAGTCTGTCCCCTACTCCCAAATCCATCACTATACCCCTTTGAACTTTAGACCTGTAAAAACCTACCCCTACTCCCAAATCCATCACTTGACCACCCTCAAGACTTCTCGCTTTACTGATTTCTTTTAACTCATAGCCAGAAATATAGGAAAACAATTCGCAAACCATTAGAAATTCATCCGTTTGTATTTCTTGAACTAATATATTGTGTAGTAGAACAACAAATAAAAAAAATTAATAATTTTAAGGAGTCAAGCTCCAATTTTGAGCTAAACAAAATAAAGCGTACAGAATACTTGCTTGCAATATGTAGTAAAACAAGTGATATCAATTAGTATAATCAATTTCTGCCACATATTATTTATGCTTGTTTTACTACATAATATATGGTTCACGAAATGCAACCGGATGATTTTCTAATGTTTACAAGTGATTTTCCCACATTGTTTAATTGTAAGTTGACGGAACTCGTCTTAAAGAGTTTAAGAGTGATTTGAGAGTACATGGAGCTCCTACTGGTCCAGAGCAAGGGGTAAAGTGATGGACTTAAAAGTGCAACCGCAAGCTCTTACCAATCCAGAGTTCAAGGGTAAAGTGAAATTTGCCTGACTTTTATATTGTTTGAATTTTGGGAGGCACTCAATGGATCTGCACACCCATACCAATAGAACAATGTGCCAAGTCAATTAAAGATTTAAGCAAATCTCCACGAGTTCTCAAAGAAAAATATGAAGGATGATAATTTTAAGTAATACTCATAATATGCCGGTCACTCCTGCTTAATGCACCATTTCCTTTTTCTTGGTGAGAATGGAAAGGTGCTAAGTACGTATATTTAATTATTTATAACAGAGGGTGCACATGTATGTAGTTCATACAGAAAAATACTGGAAGCAACAGGAAATCAATATTCAAATTACCTTCCCCTCATCAAAATCAAAATCAATTAGCGGTGCTTTATCAGGTAGAACATATTCATCCAACCCTCTGCAACTCTCTGCAGACCAGAGGCGCATCACCTATCATTATTAGAAGCAAACAGTATTATTTAAATACAAACATTAGGTAAAATAGACTAATTAATCATGCACATGGACATGTGGCAGTGAACATATTTCTAACAACGCAGCAATCTATTGCTAGTAGACCATCATTAGAAGTTCCATGCGATGCTATATATCGGTTCAAATCACCAAAAAAGCTCAGATGAAAATTTTATATGCTTGCAAAAGAAACAGAACCAGAATCCGACATTATCCCCCAAAACAAAGGATTGGTTAACCAAGCTCTCAGCAGTTGAGCATTAGCATTGAAAGGCAGTGTTAATGACATAATGATTGTCAATCTGTTAGTCATATAAGTATATTAAAAAGCATTAGGACTTCACACAGATACATTTAGAGCTAGGCCAAAAAGACACTGTATCTTATCCAAGATCAGAACCAAATGTTTGGTGGTGTCTTAGCCGTGAAAATTTGACAATCTAACACTGATATACAAGACTAAGATAAAGTTTGACAACCATAGCACATGAACTTCCTAAGAACTAACAAACCATCATTCATATCAAACTACTTCCTTAAACGCTAAAATCATTAGAGTGGAATTTGTAAAAGTTCCTTATAACAACAAATGAAGTAACTTATTCTGTATTAGGAAATAAATAAAATAACTATGATTTGTGGTAAGACAGATAGGCGTCATTTACATGCATGCTAAAAATGACATAGGAAAAGCTGAAAGAGAGAGGAAATTGCACACAAGATCAGATTCCGATAAGATCATGCGATGACTAGCAAGTAAATGAATCCTACCTTGTCTCCAACACCAGTGAGAATCAACCCCATCTTCATTCTGCATTGGTTAATCCTAAGAGGACACCAAGTTGAAGAAAGTCATACAGATTGTTACACATTCAACCAAAACTTGGACCCCAAAAATCAAATAATATTCTCCAAGAGTTTCAAAAGTTATCTGAAAGAACTAGAAGTCAAAAAGGAATATTACATGTAATGACTTTAACAATATTCTAGTATCTTAGATACACTACACCATCTCAGTTTGATGTTTTTTACCTCAAGTTATTATGTCATAATATTGGTGTCGGTCGATATAAAACAGACAACATTTATAGACGGAAACTTTTATGCTTCAAGGAATCTGCCTAAAGTTAATAGTGACATTCTGTTTTTCTCTTTGATCTTGTCTCTTCTACTTTTGCTGCGTTAGTTCCCTCCTCAAACAAAGTCATAATCAATCAAAAACATCCCCCCCCCCCCCCCAAAGAAAAAAAAAACAAACAAGAAAAGATAATGTTCCATGATAAATAGTTTGCAGCACCTTTAATGATCTGGATGTGGCCATCAAAAGCAGTGCTATTGATCTACAATAACAAGCTAGTTGAGGAAGCCCTCGGTATCAAGATATAATTCAACCTTGATGAAGCTATCACACAACAATTTTGGCACCAAAGACAATATCCTACAGTGGTTATTCATCAAATGTTGAAGGCATTGGCAACAGGTTGAATTGAAGAATTTCAAGCAAGATATTGTTGAATGATGACGAATTCAATGTGAAATTCATTGCTATTTATTTTGCAAAACATAATACAAGTTAAGCTTTCTATTTTCTTAGATCAACCCAAAATATATTTTCTATTTTCTATTTTCTTAGATCAACCCAAAGTATATTCAATATCAATCAAATGGAAGAGATAAATCATTTACCCTACTGAGTGACCTTTCCATTGGAAAATATCAATGGGACCTTTTTGGAGAGACAATCTTTGTCGATCCATGGCTATCTGCTCCATCTGCATATTTATGAATCTTTCCGAACAGGTAGATGCATCAGAGGAGCTAGCAGAACCAGTCCGGTGTTGCTTGTGATACTGTATTTGCAGTAACTTCAGTTTATTTATCACTGTGCTCCTTCGAGGAAACGGAAAATTAAACAACCATTTAATGTATAGCATAATGTTTGAAGTTGCATAGTAAAACAAATTAATTTGAAGCACCATGAGTAGCTATCACTTTATAGGTCTTTTTTCATCCGTGTGGAGGATCTTTTCACTGTTTTATTTTGCCTCTTTCAATCAATTCCAGTGGCAGAATCACGCGTAATCAGTTACCTACTTACTTGATAGTTACTTAAATTCACAGCCTAGAATATCATCTTACAAGCAAGAACCCCCCAAAAATGATACTAAGCAACAAATATGAAATAAACACATATGAGGATCATCAAATATCGTAAATTTAAGAAAAATATTTTTTCTTTTCTAAATAATTTATAATTAGATTGTGCAAATGAAAAAGCACCATGATTTGCAGACGGCAGAGCACCTAATGAGCTGGATGAGGTCGAGAAAAGCGAATATCTTAGAAAGAACATCGTTCCCCAGAGCATCAACGGTGGTTGTGGAGGTGCGCCGCCGCTTCTTCAGCGGCGGTGGACGGTGGCCTGCTGGAGCGGCGGTGCAGTCCATAATTTATTACCTGCAGAAGACGGTGAAAATTTTCTTCGTTTTTCTTCTTGGATAAACAGAAAACGGGGAAGGATAATTGGCAGATTGCACCTTTGGATTGTCACCTTTTAGCATTTTGCACCCGTAAATTTGATTTTTAGCACTTTGCAAGTTCGAATTGCATATAATTTGATAAATTTGCACCCTAAAACAAATATACACAATTAATTCACAAAAAAACATTGCATATAATTTGACAATTTGCACCCTAAAACAAATTACACAATTAATTCACAAAGAAACTAGTAACTCAACTTTGAAGGGAAAAATTATAAATATAAAAATGGTGAAATTGTACCAAGAAAGAAACCCTGAAATTCTATAAAGTTTGAAGGGAAAGTTGTACCATAAAAATGTAAAAATTAGTAGAAGTCCTCCCAATTCCAAAGTTAGTCAATAAACTAGAATCTCTAAGGCTATGTATGGTTGTGTATTTAGGAAATATTTTCATTTTTTGGATCACCAAAAAATGAAAATACACAGTCCAAGCCAAATTCAACAGAAAATGGTCAAATTTTAAATACACTACACATTCCCCTATATAACAACCAATCATTTCAATCTTTTCACAATATTTTATCATTAATTACACTATCCCACTATCCAACTAATTATCTTTCTTACTTTTTCATATTTTATATAATAAAAATTCCTATTCAATTTTTCAAATATTTCAATTATTATTATTAAATAATATTTAATAATATATAATTTGAAAAAAAAAATATTGTGTGATTTTATATTTAATATTTCATATATATTTAATAATATGTGTACTTGAATTGAGACTTAATTGGCCATGTTTTTACCAAAAGTATATACAATATTGTATGGTTTATAATTTCATTTTAATAATTTCGTTTGTTGTTTATTGGATTTTAAATTATACTTTTTTTGCTTCTCAATATTCAAATAAATACTGACTGAATCTCGATTATTTCATTTTGGTACTAACGTGGTATTTAATAGGGTTGCCCACGAGCCGAGCTCGAGCCGAGTCTCACCAAATTTCTCGGCTCGAGCAAAGATTTTTTGTAACATCATAGTATCTCATTATAAGAAAATGGAAATAAATTTACCTCAATCAAATTGGAAATAAAATATTATATGTAAATGGAAAAAAAAATATAGAACTACTTATGCTCCAATCATATTTACACATTTGATAAAATATTGCATATATGGACCACATTCTATTTTTATATTTGTCCAATGCGAACAGTATAATTACACCAACTATTATAAATATAGACGTGCAAGATTCAATTTTCTTGAACTTTTAAAATATAAAATTGAAAAGAAAACACGAAATGGAAAAAGGATAAAAATCTAAAACTAAAAAGAAATGAACAGGTGACAAAAAAAAAACTAAAAATGAAGGGCCCCCCACCCCCAAACCAATACCTGCCCCCCCCCCCAACCCATGAACGCCCTCCACGGTCTGACTGACTCTTTTTTTTTTTTTTGTCTTTTCAGTCTATTTGTATAATATATATTAGAGCTATTAATGCTAATCATCCCCCATGTCAAGCAAAAGTGTCACTTTAGCCCCTCTTGTGAAAAAATTATCACTTTCATCCCTCATGTCCATAATTTGTACCCAGATGGTCCTCCTTTTGAAATTCCGACCAGATTTTCTGGCTTCCCACGCGAAAATAGGGCTATCCAGGCATATATCATGCGCGTCTTCACGAGAAAATTCATAACTCATTGTAGAAAGCTTGGATTCATGAACCGTTTTTTTCCCATGAAACTAGACACATAGGGCTATCCACGCATATATCGCACATAATCAGAAGACGTCAAGAACAAAGCAGTTTTGTATTAAAAAATTAGCTAAAAATTTGTCGGAAATGATGCTTAGCTAATTTTTTATCTAATTTTTTAATACAAAATTGCTTTGTTCTAGATGTCTCCTGATTATGTACGATATATGCGTAGATAGACCTATGTGTTTAGTTTCATGTGAATAAAACGGTTCATGAATCCGAGCTTTCTACAATGAGTTATGAATTTTCTCGTGAAGAAGCGCAAAGCTGTCTGTATAGCCGACAGATTTTTAGCTAATTTTTTAATACAAAACTGCTTTGTTATAGAAGTCTCCTGATTATGTTCGATATATGCATGGATAGCCCTATGTGTCTTTTTTCATGGGAAGAAAACGGTTCATAAATCCGAGCTTTCTACAATGAGTTCTGAATTTTTTCGTGAAGACGCGCACAGCTGTCTGCACAGCCGGCAGATTTTTAGCTAATTTTTTAATACAAAACTGCTTTGTTCTAGACATCTCCTGATTATGTGCGATATATGTGTGGATAGCCCTATGTGTCTAGTTTCATGGGAAAAAACGGTTCATGAATCCGAGCTTTCTACAATGAGTTATAAATTTTTTCGTGAAGACGCACATGATATATGCGTGAATAGCCCTATTTTCGCGTGGGAAGCCCGAAAATCTGGTCGGAATGTCGAAAAAAGGATCATCAGTGTACAAGTTATGGACATGGGGGATGAAAGTGACAATTTTTTCACAAGAGGGACTAAAGTGACACTTCTGCGTGACATGGGGGATGATTAGCGGTAATAGCTCTATATATTATATTATGTGTGTATATATGTATATATATATACACACACATGTATACATATTCCTTTATTACCAACTCATAACATTATTAAAAAAAATATTATTTTAATATCTTTTCCCCCATCATCATCACATTTATAACCAACTCAATCATTTCATCTATCAAATCCTAATAAAAATCAACTTTATATCATATCTACACTACTTTCAATCAAATTCTAAAAATACATCCAAACAAACAAATTAAGTCAACATTTTCACACGAATTTCTGTAATACACATTCCGCAAAAAAAAACTCAGAATTCATTTCCGAAAATACAACCATACGGAGCCTAGGCTCTGGATGATTGTGTTTTCGAAAATGAATTTTGAGTTTTTATTGGAGAATGTGTATTATAGAAATTCGTGTGAAAATATTAATTTTTTTGTTTGTTTGGATGTGTTTTTGAGAAATGTTTGAAAATTGTGTAGATGTGATATAAAATTGATTGAATTAGTTATATATGTAATGATGAAAGGAGAAAAATTAGAATAATATTTTATTTATGATAAAGTAAGAAAGAGAATGTGTTGGATAATTGAATTATGTAATTAATTAAGAGAGAGAATGATATGATTGAATTGATGAAATGATGAGTAGTTATATAGGGAAATGTGTAGTAAGATTTAAAATTTGAGTATTTTCTGTAGAATTTACTTTGGAGTGTGCATTTTCATTTTCTGGTGATCCAGAAAATGAAAATGCAACTAAAAAAATCTAACCATACAGAGCCTAAAATTCCCTCTTCAAACACTTGGGAGAACCTTTTATATGCTAGTTTGGATCTCCTATTGCAAACTGTGTTGCAATCTCCTGTTGCATTTCATATATGAACGACATGTGTATAAAATATTTTCTTGAATATAAATTTATTATGAAATATATACACTTGTTATGTAAGCATGATATGTAATACAAGATGCAACACAATTTTGGAATAGAAAATGTTAATCTCTTATATGCAGATGGATATTGACGCTTGAGGTAGATGATGGAGATTCTCCGCTGGTTTTTCCGAGGATTAAAGAGAGGATTTAGAGATTTTACTCCGTCACATTTCTCTTTGCTACAAACATGCACAGAATCGCACACCTATGATGGGTTTGGTGGAGTCGGATCAAAATGAGGTCAAGAAGAGGAGCCAAAATAGAGCCAAGAAGGGTCGGGGTTGACCGGATCGCAAAAAGATGAAAAAGAGTCAAAAAACGGATTGGATCAGTGCCAGGCGCTGGTGGGGGCGCCTAGGCGCGGGGTCGGGGGCACCCAAGGACTGATGTGCGTGGTTGTACGCGTTTTTTTGGCGAGAATTCTTATCTTGGGGTGCAAATTGGTGGATTTTGGCATATTTGAATCCTAGTATGATTAGAATTATTTCCTATTGTGTTTAGGAATTATTTCCTTTGTTAATTAGGATTGCTTTCCTAATTTGTTAGGGTTTTAGATTCCTCCACCATTATAAATATGAGAACTCCACTAGTAATTTATTGATGTACTTATTGAGAAATAAAGATGTAGTCTAGGTTGGCTCGTGGATGTAGGCAAGTTATGTCGAGCCACGTTAAATTCTCGTATTTTTTGTCTTCATGTTTAGGCTTAGATTTATTGTTTCTTGTTTATTCTTCGTGCTCTGATGCCTACCATCCCTAACAACTGGTATCAGAGCCATAGGTTGTAGATATAGAAGAGCTCCTAAATCAAAGATCTATGGGGAAGTGTTTTTGGCTAAACACGAATTTTGTCGTGGGAACGATGGTAGGAGATGGAAGAATAATCAAGCTCGACGATTTCGTTGCAGGGAGCACGAATTGAGGTCGTGGTGAATCCGGAGAAGATGATAGAGGAGGACGAGATCGGGTAGATCGTCATCCATAGAAGAGTAATCCCGTTGAACGTTAACGAGAAAATGTTGAAAAACCGTGGTGCCAGACTGCCAGCAGATAGGCAGATCCGCAGCAGCAGAGACAGATTTGTGTTGCCGGGTGGGTAGAACACGAAGCCAGTAGGAGTAATTGCGGAGCCAGAGGCAGATCCGTAGAGCCAGAGGTCAGAGAGCAAATTCGTGTTACCAAGAGGGAGCGAACGAGTTGCTAGATCGAGGGGGCAGAGTTACAGTGTTAAGAAAACAAATCCACCGAGCCAGAGGTCAGAACGATAGAATCGATAACCGAGAGGGTAGAGCCATGTAGTCGAGAGACCAGAGGGCAGGGTTGTGGAGGCATGACCACGTAGAGAGAAACCATGAAGACAAGAAGTGGTGCCGGGAGGGGTTGACCGTGGAGTCAGAAGTCATGGTGGCAGGATGCAAAAACCGGGTAGGTAGATTCGCAGAGCAGCGAGTTTATTGGCAGATGGATGTGACATAGCTCGTGGAGTGGGAGCTCGAGCAGATATGTCAGTGGCCCGAGTTAGCCATTGAAAAATCGAGTCGGCGGATAGATCAGACATAGCTCATGCAGGGGCAGAGAGCAGATATATGAGGGATCCGAGATTGCCGTTGAAAAAGTCCTTGGTGGAAAGATGTCAGTGGACGGGTAGACCGAGGCGGTTTGAGTGTGACATGTTCGGGTTTTAGAGTAACCTATATCCGAGAGTCAGTTGGATCGAGATGGATATGCCACGGTATTCAGGAGTTGGCTGATCACCAAAAGAATAGCGTAGTGGTGAGGGTTCAAAAGGGGGAATGATGTTCACAGAGAGAGTTCGTCAAGTGGGTGACACTAGATGATGAATGAATTGACGAGACATTGAGAGGTCTCGGGGTTTGATCTCCATTGGGTTTGGGGATGGGTCGACTAGATGAGGTTTACTTAGGATAAGTGAAGAGGTGGTTCGAGTTGAGTTCGGGTTATTTTGATCAGTCTCCAAGTGGGAGATTGATGGGTTTGGTGGAGTCGAAATAAAATTAGGTCAAGAAGAGGAGCCAAAATAGAGCCAAGAAGGGTCGGAGTTGACCGGGATCGCAAAAAGATGAAAATGAGTCAAAAAACGGATTTGATCAGTGTCAGGCGCTGGCGGCGGTGCCCAGGCACAGGGCCAGTGGCGCCCAGGGACGGATGTGCGCGGCTGTACACGTTTTTTTGGGGAGAATTCTTGTCTTGGGGTGCAAGTTAGCTGATTTTGGCATATTTGAATCCTAGTATGATTAGAACTATTTCCTATTGTGTTTAGGAATTATTCCCTTTGTAAATTAGGATTGTTTTCCTAATTTGTTAGCGTTTTAGACTTCTCCACCATTATAAATATGAGAACTCCACTTGTAATTCATTGATGTACTTATTGAGAAATAAAAATGTAGTCTAGGTTGGCTCGTGGATGTAGGCAATTTGCCGAACCACGTTAAAATCCTCATATTATTTATCTTCATGTTTAGGCTTAAATTTCTTGTTTTTTGTTTATTCTTCGTGCTTTGATGTCTACCATCCCTAACAACCTAAACCAGGACAACTGCAAGCCTATACATACATCTTCATAATAATTCATCAATATTCATCTCAAGATTTTCAAGCATATATAATGGTTAACTTCAAGTTTGTAGTCAATCCATCCTAAAATTAGAATTATACCTTTCATATAAGTATTAATGAAGAGTTCTTGTCCAAGTGCCACACAGGACCAGTACTTGCGCCGAGATGTTCCGGAAGATTCTCATCAAGCAAGGACCCATGTTCTAAGTCTTTGCAGTAAAACGCATGTTCATTTTCAAAAATTTACAGAGTAGCCCTTTAGTACCTTAGTATAGGATCGGTTATATTCTCGCCCAAGAACATCTTCTAACCGGACTCTATGATTTTAAGTAAATAACATTTAAATTCGAATTTGACAAAGAATATAGATGACTAAACTTACCACTCAGAAATGCGGGCCGTAACAAAAATAATGTGCGTGTTTGAACTTATTCACTACTTCCTACAATCAGATCTACTATCACAAAGGATTTTGTGTGTAAGGACATTTCAACTATCATTACTGTCGCAGGCAAAATGAGCAGTGTCAAATAAGTTATTGTTCAAGCTAAGGTCATTTCCAACTCAAAACACCTAAATGGTGCAACTTTTACACTACAATGGTATCGTTGCTACAATAAATTCTGTTGGAATAAGCTTTGCAACTAAGTCACAAATATAAGCAATTAAGTTATAACAATAATAATAAATTCAAAATTTTAAATTGACAAGAAATACTAAGACGATTAAATAGATAAAGTAAATTTATTGGAGTTTGGACCATGGTTCAAAGTAGCGGTATCAGTGATAATATCGGCAGGTGTTATTTCACATCGGCGCAGTGTATCGGGATATTATCGGGCGATACAAAATAACGCATGATAGGTTGCTAATAAAATTATAAAAAATTTATATATTTTTAGAATAGATAGAAAACAAAAGTCTCCATTAATTGGTACATTGTAAAAGAAAATGACACATTAGATATAAATAATTTAAATATAATATTATTGTCGAACCTAATTTTGTAATAGAAAGGAGTATTTTGATAATTATATCATAAGTTTTCAAGGTATATGTAATAATATACCCATTAAATTATATCCTAAAGCATAATTATAAAAAATTAATGAAAGTTTTGTTCCTGCAAATAATATCCGAGATGCCCGATATTAGCTTATTTAACAATGATAATATGCTATTACGATCGATAATAGCATTGTATTAGCGATATCATCCGATATTATCAGATGTTATCGGTCAAATGTATAACCTCAAATAATATTAGATATCACCCTATACTATTAGATCGGTAAGAGCCGATTCTGATATGTATCGGCCGATATTATTGGATATCAGCCGATACTTTGAACTATGATTTGGACTGAGCCGTGCAAAACACTATTCTTAAAGGAAGATTCCTGTCCCTCGGAGTTAATGACTCGGTACAGTAGGTCACTGACGGTCTACCCTCAAGATTCAAGAGTATCTTGCTAAAGTACGTGCATTCATAACGTGAAGATATCAATGAGTAGCCTTGCTTTGGGTAGGAAAGAAGAATGATGAGGGTGCTAAATCAAGAGTGTTTATATCATAATATTTAAGCACAAATTATAGGAAAATTTTTATGGTGCAGGGAAAGAGAGGGCTTGTGAACAAAATTTTGCATGAGAGAGTTGAGGGACACTTTAAAGAGTTAAAGGTAGCAAAGAAGCTTTTGATTTTTGCTGTGATGTAAATACTTTAGTTCCACTACCTTTTGTAGGAAAAACTCAACATGTGAAGCTAAATAGAAGCCTATTAAAATGACCAGTGGCTCTTTGATTTGCATCATAATAAAGGGGATTTTCAATCTTCAATTAATTATCAAAAAAATAATAATTCTTCAATCAATTTGCTTGGTCACGTGAAAGAATGAAACACACGTGGAATAACAATTTATGGAAATCAAAATTAACGTGATTTGATAATCTCAATATATCAAAGTAATTTCCTTGTCTTTGAAATATATAATTTAATAATATAAAACAAACCTCCACATATTTGAAAGACAAACTTGACAAAGAAGATAAATGTATAGATTTGAGAAAGAAATATAAGAGAATGCAATGCATAAACATTGGTGTCTTTTAGGCTATGAACCAATGTATAGAGTGATAAGACGTGAACCACTGGGTCTTGGTAAAATAGAGTGTTTCTATGAACCTCACCGCATGTTGTGATCCAATAATCAAATTACTCAAATCTCATTCTCTAAGCAAGGCTACTCTCGCAGTTTGGCGCGTTGACGACCTTGCGCCACTCCGGTTTCAAAAATGCTCTAGAAAATATGCCCATTCTCATTAGAGGCTGCCTCATCTCTACACTCACATAGGTGAATTTATCAAGTGTGTACCATAGTCAAACCCACCACACCCAACTTAGGGCTCTGAATTCATTAAGATCAATTGCTCAACCTCACATCAACCTCACACGCTGCAGTCAAATACTACACTATCCGACACCATAAGGATTGACACATCAATAGTGGATAGTGTCTCACAAGTTAACAATGACTTGTTATTACCCATATAAACCTACTGCATGAGATCACTAACCACATAGGTTGAGTTACCATCATGGTTAACTTCCACAATAGGCATTAATCTCATCCACTCGATGTGTTTGCCACTAATTTTCTATTAATTGGCTTATTCAGAAGATTGGCCAAATTCACCTTTGACCTCACAAAATCTAAGGATTAAAACCCCATCACACAACAACCGCTTCATAATATTGTGTCTCAATAGAATATGTTTACTTTTACTATTGTAGGTCTTATATCTTGTCTTAGCTATCGCAGTTTGGCAATCACAATGAAGAGACATGGGCGGAACCGGTCTCACCCACAAAGGGATATCTGCCAATAGGTCTCCAAGCCACTCAACCTTAGTACCAGCCTTCTCTAAGGCAATAAACTCGAATTCCATGGTGGACTGAGCAGTGCAAGTTTGCTTGGTGATTTCCAAGACACTGCACCTCCCCACGAGAGAACATAGATCTACTCGGATTACATAATTTGGACATCTTTTAGAGGAACAAAATGCAATTAAATAATCTCTCCAACTTACCAAATGAAAAGGAGGGAAAATTGCATTTTCAGCCCCACAACTTAGACTATGTGTAATTTTGGTCCCAATTTTATGTAATTCACCACATTACATCCTATATCTTAAAAAAATATGCAATTTTGGTCACAAGCCTCACATTTGTTAATTTTTGGATGGAAGTAGCACGTTCTTGTCACGTGCATGGTTAATTGTTCAATTTATGTCTCATGATGTTGGCCAAAATCGCACATGACCCAAGTTTCACGACTAAAATTGCACATGCTCAAATTTAATCATTTATATTTAAAAATTCATGAATTATGTAGTGTGACATCCATAATCATATAATACTTGGTTTTATTTCTAAAAGTGATATACAAATATGTATTAATTTGTCTTTTTATATTTCACTTATTTTACTCATCTAAATCACAATCGGTATAGTTAATGGAACAATTAATTATTTCATTCAATTGAAATTGTTATGACTTGGTGCTTATTTGCTAAGTGCTTTGTATGCGTAGTAATCTCATCTAAGTCCAATGGTTTTATTCAATATTTGATGCTAATATTTGCATAAAGTCTTGATTTTATTTTGTAGGATCATCAAAAGATATTTTAGGAAAATGAAGAAAATAGCACGGAAAAGAACAAATGGTTCTCCAAGCGCAGTGTTAGCATTTCTACCGTAACTCTCTCCATGGATATCCAATTAACTGCAATATTGTGCCATTGTAAATCTACGAGATGTAGATTTATTTTACATGTTGAAAACAAAGATAAAACATGTCCATAAGAAGGCAAAAAAGACATCGGAAGTGAACAGCTCTGAAGATCAAAATGAAGTATCACTTATTGATGAATTTTTCCTATATTTAACGGATGAATCAATTCTTGGGTCCTTCTAAAGAATTGTCTATCTATGTCGTAGCTTTCTATAGTAACTTGAATCGTCTCAATCTGATGTCTATAGAGAGATATATGACCAATTTACCGAGACTGCGCATGAGGCCACAACAATAAAAAATGCTCGCTGCAGCAAGAACGGGCAGAAGCTACTGCTTGCTCACGTTACAACGAGCCAAAATGTTCACTAAAGCACGAGACTTAGCTTAGGGACCCAATTTTGGGCCTATAAATTGGCCTTTAGCCCATTCTAGGTTTTCTTTTCTCCCAAGTATTATTCCTCTTTGTATTCTTTCACACTTTTGGATAATTTCTGCTTTGAAGATGAATTTTAGAGGTTAAAACCTTCTCCGGGCAATTGAAATATGAATTCATCGTCTTGATTTGTGAGATTTGTTCTTAATCTACCTTTTCTAATTTAGTATTTGATGTTCATAATTACATGCCAAGTGTTTGAAGAAATGCTTAACTTAGATGTACACTTTGTTAGTGTGTTTCATTGATCCATTGCTAGTTAAGGTTAAATTGCTATCAATTAGGACCTTATTTAGTAGCAACTAGGGGCTATAAGACCTTTAGGGGAAAATCAATGTCATTAGACTCAATTCACGCTAGGTGGATTAGCTCTTGATGCCAACTCTCTTCTAGTAATTAATGATTCTCCTTTAATTAATCAAAGCCTTGTCTCTAGATATGTTTTAGGAAGATAGATTTATTGATTGGCTATCCGTTGGTAAGTTACACTTAAGGAAAGAGTAAGAAGTTCACATGCTATCATTGATTATCTTAGTTGGCTACTTGATTAGAATTAATCTCATGTATCATGATCAAATCGAGAAGATACAATTGACTATGTTTCTCCATTATTGTTTATTTCTATTAGTAAATTGCTTTCTTTACATTTTCGTTTGCTTAGTTTTCATACAATTGCAACCAACCCCCCCCCCCCCCCCCCCAAATTATCATAAGTAGTTAACAATTATAATTGATCCACACTCATTTGGGTAAAACCCTTGCTTATCACTATTACTAGATATCAAGTAAATATTTTTTCATTTTTGGTGTGCTACGACACGCATCAAATTTTGGCACCGTTGCCGGGGAGTGTTTGATTAGTTTAATTGTTTTATTACTTGTGTTTTTATTTAATTTTTATTTTTTTGCTGGTATTTTCAGTTTTATATCACGATCCTCTCACGATTTACCATTTGCTTTAGAAATTGAGAAGACATTTCATAGGTTACAATGGGAAGCACCTCAAGTTTCACCATCCAGGATTAACAAGTCAATGATCTAGTATTCTATTTCAATACACCCAACCCCGAAGAAGGAGCAATGGAAAATGATCAAAACAACTGCACTCTTAAAGAGTTGATGGCTCCTAATTTAAATTACCAATCCTTATGCATAGACTACCCCATCCTTGATGTTGCTTTTGAACTTAAATCCATTTTAACTCACCTCCTTCCCATTTTTATGTTTTTTTCAGGTGATGATCTCCACAAGCACCTCAAGGAATTCCACATGGTATGCTCTAGCATGTAGCCCGCCAGGATATCCAAGGAAGTAATCAAGTTAAGGACATTTCCCTTTTCTTTGGCGGATTCGGCGAAGCATTGGCTCTACTACTTACCATAAGGGTCAATTAATACATGGAATAAGATGAAATGTGTATTTTTAGAGAAGTACTTCCCGGTCTCTAAAGCCGCTAATATCCAGAAAGAGCTATGTGGCATCCGACAAATATTCAGAAAGATTCTTTATGAATATTAGGAGAGATTCAAGAAGCTATGTGCGAGTTGCCCCCATCATCAAATTAGCGAGCAACTCCTTATACAATCTTCTATGAAGGCCTTTTCCCCACCGAAAGGACTATGATAGATGCCGCTAGTGCAGGGGCCATAGTTGATAAAACTCTTGAAGTCGCCCAATTATTGATTGCAACATGACGACGAATTCTCAACAATTAAGCTCCCGACATGAACCTCAAACAAGTAAGGTAAATGAAGTAACATCTAGTTCACTTGAGTTACAAATTGCTAAGTTGACTTCACTTGTTCGTCAAATAGCTGTTGAAAAGGTACAACAAGTGAAAGCTTGTCGGATTTGTGCTAATGTGGACCATCCTACTGACATGTGCCCTACACCACAAAATGAGCCCACCAAGCAAGCTACTGTGGTAAGAGGATTCCCGAGACAACCTCACAGGAAACATGACCCTTACTCTAACTCTTAAAATTTTGGATGGAGAGACCACCCAATCTTTAGCTATAAAAATTCAAATGGCCCCAATTTTCAAGGAAATCCTCAAGGGTATAATCACGGACCACCGCCTAATTTCCCACCTAAGCCACAAATCCCTTCTCCCAGTTCAAGCTCAAACTCCAAATTGTCTTTAGAAGATATTGTGAAGGCTCTTGCTCAAGACCAAATTCAAACTAAAGCAAGCTTAAAGAATCTAGAGACACAAGTGAGTTAATTTACTACTTCTATGAGTAGGATTGAGGCCCAAGGTTCAGGAAGTTGCCATTCTCAAACAATCAATCCTAAAGAAAATGCAAGTGCGATCACATTGAGAACTGGGTGTTTATATTATGCTCTCAGATGCCATAGAGGATAAAATGTATAGGGCATATTCATTGTAACTAAACATTATTTATAGGGGTAAAGACAATAATCCACCCGAACTTTGTGTGTTTTTATACTTTTTTTATCTAAACTATTTTTCGTTACACTTTGTTATTTCAACTTCATGGGTTTTACACTTTCTTATCTATTAGCATATTCTGATGGAATATTCCATCGGAGTTACTGTACATACAGCAGAGTTAGATAAAAAAGTGTAAAAAATGCAAAGTTTGGATAAAAAAGTGTAAACAAAATATAGTTTGGATAAAAAAGTGTAAACAAAAAATAGTTTGGATAAAAAAGTGTAAACAAAGTTTGTTTATTTAGCCGGAAAACGTGAAAAGATAAAAAAAGTGTAAAACCCGTGGAGTTAAGATAAAAAAAATGTAACAAAAAGAAGTTTGGATAAAAAAGTGTAAAAACGCTCGAAGTTCAGGTGGGTTATCGTCTTTACCCTTTATTTATATAAGGCATTTTGCGTTGTTTTCTTATTGGCATTTGTAAGATCAAATAAATAAACTCTAAGTCCATGACATTAAAGCGAACTTTCTACTCCCTATGGGTTAGAGAGAATACCACTAGAAGGATTCAGTATTCATTGTCTAAATAAGATGGCAAGTCAAAGAAAGTCCCGACAGGACGTCAAGAACATATAAGACTTGTATGGCCTAAGTTTTGACATGGAAGTGCTAGTAGAACACTAGGTGGTAGTGGGAGCTTATATCATAGACATATCAGTGAGACTGATATGTTCGAACACGACTCTCATCATTTCTTTCATATGAGTTTTCACTCAATGACAGTCAATGATAGAATTGATAATTAAATTGTAATAGGTACGCGTGAACCTTAGACCTGAGAAATCACGTTGAAGAAGTACTTGTGATATCAAGTTCGTCATTAGAGTAGTTAGACTCAATTCACCCATTGGTGAAGTCAACCTCGAAGTGCAGCTTGATAGACAAGTAGCAGTCTTAACAGATTTGCAAGATTGAAATTTATTCTCTCATAAGTGAATGACCAATTATCCTATGTCGTCATGAATGAGTAAGGTCAAAAATCTTTGGCCAAAACAATAGAGTTTACTAGTGTTAGACACAAGAGTAATCTTATTGACCTCGACTCATTATGTACTTAAGCATATAGTCAAGTACTGTGAGTTTGACGGTACCGTGACTCTCAGTTGACTGGGATATAATAATAAAAGGTTTATACTCGTACGTTATTCGTAATAGGAAAGGTTTGGAATGATCCTCATCATTCGTTCTCAATTGGGTTACGATGTGAGCCACGAGACTGGCTAGGTGTTACTCATATTCTTTTGGTTTCCTCCCCATTGCCTTTTGAGACGAACCTAAAGAGTCGCGCTTAAAGGAATTTGCAAAGGGAAAAAGGGTTTAGAGTTTTTCGATATTTGATATCGATTAATATTAAATAATTAATTTGTCATTTGATGATTTAATTAATTAATTAATAAAATAATTAATTTCTTGGAGGAATTAATTATATTTTAATTGATTCATTTATTTAATTAATTATTGGATAAATATATTAAATAAATTGAATCGAATTAAAATTGGAACCAAGTGGTGCACTAGCTCGAAGGCTAGCACATGGTCAAAGTGGACTTGGTGGCCAAGAATTTTACAACTCTTGTGTAGTGTATTTATTTACTACTTAAAGAGAGTTAAAAACCCTAGCCTCTCCTTTTTACAGTGAAAAGAAAGAAAATCAAAACTCTGTCAAAAACTCTCTCGCCTCATCCTCTCTGTAGCCATCCCCCCCCCCAAGGGAAAAAGGAAGAGGATTTACGCGTTGGATTCCAACGTGAAGCTTTAGATGCAGTGACGTGTTTGCTGCTCGGGCCAGAATTTTGAAAAATACCCAGATAAGGAAGAACACGTAAGTATTTCTTCCTTTAAGTTGAATATGGAAAATCAGAGATGACCACCGATTGGCATTTTAAATTTCAGCTGCGTTTATGTCGTTTACCCAACAGTGGTATTAGAGCCAATCTCTGAAATCCATATTCAACTGTGGCTTTGAGCTTTATGTGTTTATGTTTTTCGTATTTTATAACATTTTAAAATATGAAAATTGTATGTTGTAATTGAAGCATGATTTTTTATGTTTTTGGATTTATATTTTATGGTGTTTTATGAATCTGAAATTGCATGAAAAATTGAGGAAAAAGGAAGAAAAACGGGGCTGAAAAGCACTGACGCACAGTGCGCAGACGAAGGCCAACGGCTTTCGCCCGGAGCAGAGACTGCGCGCAGGGCTTGCGTGTTGACGCGCACAGGCCGCGCTGATGCGCGCACGACCAGGCCTGGTGGCCTGGCCGTGATGGGCACCTAGGCGCCACACGTTGTGTGGCCAGGCCGTCAGGTGGGCCTGGCCTGCATGTGCGCAGGGCGCATGAGCCTATCCGTCGGGTGGGGCCAAAGGCCCGACAATGAAAGACGTGGCTGGTTGCTGTGCACGGGCCTAACTTTTAGTATTTGGGTATTGGGCGATTTTGATTAATTGGGTTGGTCAAAAGGATGATGACCCAAATTTAATTAAATAAGCCTGAAACTGATTTTATTAAAAATTAGAATTTTGATATATTGAATATGGGCTAAATTTATTAAATCTAAGTGGGCCAAATAGATGGTGATTTGGGTTTAATGAAATCGAGCCCATATAGTATTTATTGAAATAAAAATATTTAAATTTGAATTAATTAATTATTTTTCTTGGATAATTATAATTAATTATTTATTTGAATATTATTTTATTTTCTTCCTAAAAGGGATGGCTTCAAATTATGATATTGCATGAGAATTTTAATTTTTATATATTTAATTAGTTGGACTAATTATTTTAATCAAAGGTTGACATATTAAATTTGGGATTTAAATATGTCTAAGTCATTTATTATGCTATTTGATTTTGATTAAAAATTATGAATATATGAAATATTAAAATTAAACAAGGCATAAATTAGTTGGACTAATTAAATTAAATAATCATCAACATATTTGCTTTACTTTAATACTAGTTAGGCTTAAACTTCCATGAACTTAGGCTTTTGGTTTGTATTTTATTTTCATGGGTTGTAAGAACCGTTTTGAGCCCAATTTTATTTATTAAATTTTATGTATAGGTTGCTTAAAAATCTTGCAATAGAATAGGCTTTCTGAAGGCGGTGGATACTTGGAGATCCATGATATTTGATTAGTTTTCCTTTCACTTTTTATTTTATTTGATGATCCATTGGCTTGGATCCTCTAGAAAAATTCATGGTTGTGTGTGTTGTTAGCTTTTTAGAATTGCTAAAGCATGTTATATTAGTTGTATATATCATGTATGTTCCTGCGCTTTATAAATTGGTAAATGTGCAAAGTGAGACCAAATTATTTTGAAAAATTTCAATTTTTCCAAATTAAATAATACTAAATTAGTAAAGGGCACTAGGTGTCCTCTCCCTCCACTAAACTTAATAGAATTTAAAATTGTACCTAATTTATAGCATCGTCCCAGTAAGTGGGGGTCATATAATTAGATATGATTTAAAAATTTGATAAAGTGCATTTGATGCCTTAATCGAAACATATTTCACCCCATATATCGTTAAAGGGTTGTAAGGTGAAATTCAAATGTCAGATAGTTAGTGAGAATAAACTTAGATAATCCACATACCTATATATCGTTAAAGGATTGCGGTATTGTGGATTATGGGAAAAGAAGATTGAAACATCTATTAAGTTAGATTCATGTTAGACATCACTTTAATGGATTATTAAATATCGTTAAAGGGTTTTCATCCACTGAATCTATTAAAGAAATCAATCTCCACTGTAAAGTAATGAACAACGATCACTTCCGATTTCTACAATGGGGGTGTAGATCTCCAAAAATATAGTGGGAGCCAAGTTTAAATTTAAGTCTTTGATTTAACTAGGAAAGTTTTAATTACATGCATCTAATTGATCTGGTTTATTTTTCTGCAGTTGTTAAATTATATCTCTCTCACAATGACAATCAAACCTCTATCTAATTTATTCGAGAACACCATTCTTACTGGACCTAACTACATAGAGTGGCTCACAAAGCTGAGAATGGTTCTTAGTAGTGAATCCATTGAATATGTGTTAGAAGTTGGTCGTCCACCCATTCCTGGAAGATATGAGGACAAGAAGGTCCACATGGCTCGCTGGGATTGGTGTTGTGACAACCACAGAGCAAAGGTGTATATTCTGCGCTTGATGTGCATTAAACTACAGAGATCTCATGAGAAGATGGATAATGCAAGAGACATAATCTTTCACTAGGATGAGCTGTTCGGAGAGGGCGGTAGGACCGCAAGATATTTTATATCAAGAGAACTCTTTAGAACTAAGATGACTGAAAATGAAGATGTTGGAGAACATGTACTGAAGATGATGACCATGATAGAGAAACCAAAATATTTAGATTTTCATATGGATTTTCATCTTCAAGTTGACCTCATCTTGCAGTCACTCCCCGATTCTTTCTATTACTTTATCATAAATTTGGATTTGAATGATATTGAGTGTTCAATAGTTAGACTAATGAATAAACTCGAAATTGCTTAGAAACAAATGAAGGTAGATAGATGGAATGATCGATATGCTATCCCCGTTTCCACGACATTGGATGTTCAGAAAAATAGGGAAAGCAAATGAAATCTGGGAGCATCCAATAGATCTCAAAAAAATTTGAAGCAAAGCAAGAGCAAAAGGCCGAAACATAAGGACAGATGCCTACACTGCGGTGAGCTGGGCCACTGGAGACGGAACTGTCCTAACATGGGCCGAGGCGCACAAGGTATGAAACTTTACATTTTTGAAACTAACTGTTCTATGTCCATTTTTTCCACTTCGTGGATTCTTGATTCAGGTGCTAGTGCTCACATTTGTTCTGTGGATCAGTACCTGAAGTAAGGAAGGAAGCTGGGCCGTGATGAGGTACAGATCAAAGTAGGCAGCAGGCAGAGCGTCGCAACTACTGGAATTGGTTCTACCTCGTTACGTTTACTTTCTAGAAATTTATTAGTTTTGAATAATGTTTTGGTTTTGCCCAAGGGGCTCAAGAACATTGTTTCAATTCCTGTTTTAGTTAACAATTGTTATACTTTTTGTTTTATTAATAAGCAGTGCAACATTTATTATGGTAATAAAATAGTAGGCTCTGCTACTTTAGTAAATGAATTGTATTACCTTAATGTTCAGAGTGAGTGTGTTGTTAATGCTATAATTAGGAAACGTGGTAGGCAAGATACCTACCAAAGACTAATATGTCATCTTAGACTAGGCCATGCCAGTGAATATAAGATTCACAAAATGGAGAAAGATTGTTTTATTGGCCCACTGGGATTAGATCCCTATCCTACTTGTGAATCTTGTCTCATGGGCAAGATGGCTAGATCTCCCTTCACCAGGATTTTTGAAAGAGCCACACAAGTTTTAAGATTGGTACATACCGATGTTTGTGGGCCATTCAATGAAATGGTTCGTGGAGGTTTCCACTACTTCATTACATTCACTGATGACCATTCAAGGTATGGTCTTGTACATCTAATAAAGTATAAGTCTGAATCCATTAAAAAGTTCAAAGAATTCAAGGCTTCAGTGGAAAACCAAACTGGACAACATATAAAAGCTCTTCAGTCAGACCGAGGAGAAGAATATATGAGTGCCGAGTTGATGAATACCTCAGAGAAAATGGAATTGTATTGCAATTCACACCACCAGCGACACCCAGTTAAATGGGGTGGCCGAACGAAGGAATCGTACCTTGTTGGACATGGTTCGATCTATGCTCAGCTACACTGACTTACCCATTTCATTTTGGGGTCATGCACTCCTTACAGCAGTACACATTTTAAATAGAAGTCCCTCCAAATCTGTTTCTAAAACTCTATATGAGATATGGAGAAATAGAAAATCAAGTCTTAATCATATAAAGATTTGGGGATGTCCAGCTTATGTGAAAAAGATAAAAGTGAAAAAACTGGAGGCTAGATCCCTGAAGGGACGTTTTGTTAGGTACCCCGAGAATTCAATTGGGTACTTCTTCTACTTGCACGATGATTAAAAGATCATTGTAGCCTTACAAACCTACTTTCTCGAAGATGAGTTCATTAGAGAAGGTGAAGCAGGTAGAAAGTTCTTAAAGAACACAATGAGACTTCTTTGGATACATCTACACAGGAAGTAAGAACTGATTCAATTGTAACACAACCACAACCGTGAAGATCTAGTAGAGTACCTCAAGACCCTGAGAGGTATGGCTATCTACCACAAAGGGAACTGGGTCTCCATACTGTCGTAGAGGGTGGCCATGTAGATTATCCCTCTACTTATGATCAAGCGATGGTGGGTATGGACACTATAAGATGGCGTGAAACTATGCAAGCAGAAATATATTCGATGTATTCGAACCAAGTCTAGACACCAGTGGATTGACCCAATGGTACTATACTAATTGAGTGCAAATGGATCTATAAGAGAAAGATTGGTGCCGATGGCAAGGTTGATACCTATAAAGCCAGGCTAGTGGCAAAAGGGTATAGTTAAAAGGAATGAATGACTATCAGAAAACCTTTTCACCAGTAGCCATGATCAAATCAATAAGAATTTTGTTAGCAATAGCGTCCCACCTCGATTATGAAATATGGCAAATGGATGTCAAAATAGCGTTCCTGAATGGATTCTTGGAAGAGGATATTTATATGGAATAGCTAAAAGGTTTTGTATCCGAGAATGATATTCATAGGGTGTACAAGCTTGAAAGATCCATCTATGGACTCAAACAAGCATCTCGTAGCTGGAATCTACGTTTTGATGAAGCAGTCAAAGGATTTAACTTTGTCAAAAATGAAGATGGACCATGTGTTTACAAGAAGGTTGGTGGGAGCAAGATATCATTCCTTGTTCTATATGTAGATGATATACTGCTCATAGGAAATGATGTAGGAATGCTCACAACTGTCAAGAAATGGCTATTGAGTACATTTTCCATGAAAGACTTGGGAGAGGCCACATACATTATGAGAATTTGGATCTATAGCGATCGAACAAATAGAATGATAGAACTTTCCCAATCCCTTTACTTAGATAAGATCCTAAAGGGGTTTAGGATGGAGGATTCTAAGAAAGGGTTCCTTGCAATGAGACATGAGATACATCTCTCAAAATCTATGCGACCTCAAAGTGAGGAAGATAGAAAAGAGATAAGCACTGTACCGTATGCATCAGCAGTGGGTAGTCTGATGTACACCATGTTATGTACAAGACCTGACATAGCTTATGCAGTTAGCGTTGTTAGTCGATTTCAGGCAAACCTAAGCAATGAACACTGGATAGATATAAAGAATATCCTCAAGTGTCTTAAAAGGACAAAGGATACGATTCTCATCTATGGAGATGGTGACCTAAGAGTAGATGGATACACTGACTCGGATTTCCAATCTGATGTTGATGATAGAAAGTCCACCTCAAGGTTCATTTTTAACCTGAACGGTGGGGTGGTGTCTTGGAAAAGTTCCAGGTAAAGCACAACCGTTGATTCCACCACCGAGGCTGAATACGTGGCTGCTTCAGACGCAGCCAAAGAGGCTATTTGGCTTAAGAAGTTTTTTGGAGAATTTCAAGTGTTTCCTAGTGTACAGCTCCCATTGCCACTTTACTGTGACAACAATGGAGCAATAGCGCAGACAAAGGAAGGAAAGTCTCACAACAAGTCCAAACACATAGAGAGAAGATATCACATTAGTAGAGAGATCATTGGTAGAATAGAACTAGCAGTGCAGAAAATAGCCTCAGCTGACAGCGTAGCTGACCCACTGACCTAGCCTTTGGAGCAAGCGGTGCTAGATCGACATCTGGAGAAGATGGGTACTAGATACCATAACAAATGGCACTGAGTGCAAGTGGGAGATTGTTGGTGTTCTACCCTCAGATGCCATAGAGGACAAAATGTATAGGGCATATTCATTATAATTTAACATTATTTATATAAGGCATTTTGCGTTGTTTTTTTATTGGCATTTGTAAGATAAAATAAACAACTCTAAGTCTATGACATTAAAGCGGACCTTCTACTCCCTATGGAGTAGGGAGAATAACACTAGAAGGATTCGGTGCTCATTGTCTAAATAAGTTCGCTAGTCAAAGAAAGTCCTGACTAGACATCAAGAACAAATAAGACTTGTATAGAATACGCTTTGACATGGAAGTGATAGTCGAACACTAGGTGTTAGTGGGAGCTTATATCATAGACATATTAGTGAGACTGATATGTTCGAACACGACTCACATCGCTTCTGTCACATAAATTGTGAAAGGTACGCGTGAACCTTAGACTTGATAAATCACATTGAAGATGTACTTGTGATATCAAGTTCGTCATTAGAGTAGTTAGACTCAATTCACCCATTGGTGGAGTCAACCTCGAAGTGCAGCTTGATAGACAAGTAACAGTCTTAATAGATTTGCAAGATTGGAATTTATTCTCCTATAAGTGAATGACCAATTATCCTATGTCGTCATGAATGAGTGAGGTCAAAAGTCCTTGGCCAAAGCAATAGAGTTTACTAGTGTTTAAAACACAAGAGTAATCTTATTGACCTCGACTCATTATGTACTTAAGCATATAGTCAAGTACTGTGAGTTTGACTATACCATGACTCTCACTTGACTAGGATATAAGAATAAAAGTTTTATACTTGTACGGTATTCGCAATAGGAAAGGTTTGGAATGATCCTCATCGTTCGTTCTCAATTGGGTTACGCTGTGAGCCACGAGACTGGCTAGGTGTTACTCACATCCTTTTGGTTTCCTCCCAATTGCCTTTTGAGACGAACCTAAAGAGTCATGCTTAAAGGATTGTAAAGGGAAAAATAGTTTTTGACTTAAAGAGTTTTTTGGTATTTGATATCGATTAATATTAAATAATTAATTAGTCATTTGATGATTTAATTAATTAATTAATTTCTTGGAATAATTAATTATATTTTAATCGATTCATTTATTTAATTATTATTGGATAAATATATTAAATAAGTTGAATTGAATTAAAATTGGAACCAAGTGGTGCACTAGCTCGAAGGCTAGCACATGGTCAAAGTGGGCGTCCACATGACTTGGTTGCCAAGGGTTTTACAAATCTTGTGTAATGTATTTATATACTACTTGAAGAGAGTTAAAAACCCTAGCCTTTCCTTTTTATAGTGAAAAGAAAGAAAATTAAAACTCTGTCAAAAACTCTCTCCCCTCATCCTCTCTGTAGCCGTCGCTCCCCAAGGGAAGAAGGAAGAGGATTTCTTCTTTGGATTTCGGCGTGAAGCTTTAGAGGCAGTGATGTGTTTGCTGCTCGGTCAGAATTTTGAAAAAGACGCATATAAGGAATAACACGTAAGTATTTCTTCCTCTAAGTTTGAATATGGAAAATCAGAGATGACCACTGATTGGGATTTTAAATTTCTGCAGCGTTTTATGTCGTTTAACCAACAATGGGAAAGAAATTGAAGCACCGCTTAAGACATTATCGGTACATGATATTAAAGAGAAAGAGGAGAAATAAGCTACCAAGATTTCTCCTACTTCCATCTCTCCTTCAAAGGTGACCTCTAACCCTCCCATTCAAATTATTACTAAGCCTCCTTTTCCAAGAAGGTTTGCACAATCAAAGAAAGAGGAAAAAGAGAAAAAAATCTTGGAAATTTTTCAGAAGGTAGAGGTGGATATACTTCTTATTGATACTATTCCTCAAGTGCCCTGCTATGACAAATTCCTAAAAGAGCTTTGCACATCAAAACACAAGTTGAACATGGACGAAAGGATAAGTGTGGGAGAGAATGTCTTGGCGGTTCTTCAAAGAAAGTTACCTAAAAAATGCAAGGATCCGGGTCCATTTACTATTCAATGCAAGATAGATAAAATACGTTTCAACAAGGCTATGCTTGATTTAGGTGCATTTATTAATGGCATGCCACATTCTATTTATGCATTTTTACATTTAGGACTATTAAAAGAAACCAATGTCATTTTTTAATTAGCCAATAGGTCTAATGTGTATCCGGAGGGTGTCATTGAGGATGTTTTTGTTCAAGAATGAATTGGTATTTCCCGTGAATTTTTATATATTGAACATGGAAGATGAATCATCTCCAAATCCCACCCCGATTTTGTTAGGTAGACCTTTTATTAAGACTTCTCGAGCTAAAATTGATTGTTATGATGATGCCTTATCTTTAGACTTTGATGGAGAGATTGTTCTGTTAAATATTTATGAGGCTATGAGATATCCATCTAATATCAACTCTTTTTTTTCTATTGATGTGATTGATTCACTTGCGCAGAAAGTCTTTGATCTTAACATTGATGATGAGTGGATGTTAGCTTTGATAAATCACATTGATGGAATTAGGTATGTGCAATTTGCACATAAGGAAATATTAGAACACAAAGCACATGCACTAGTCAAAGTTCCATGGAGAGACCTTGGTTGATAGGGGCAAAAAAGTCGAGCCATCGACGTTAAACAAAGGTGCTTCTTGGGAGGCAACCCAAGTGCGGTTGAAAAGCCACCTCTAGATTTGATCTCTTTATCGCTCTCTTTTATTTACTTTGTTCATGATTTATCGTTGAGTTTTTGACATTGAGGACAATATAAGTTTTAAGTGTGGGGGAGAGGTTAAATTTGATTCTTTTTAATTTTGCTTGTTTTGTTTGAATAAGTTGGTGAATTGATTGGTTTGATGCTCTTGTGCAGATTCTGGATGCTTTAATTGTTATAAGATGAAAGCAGTTTTTTTCGAAATTTTATTTCCTTGGAATAAAATATTTTAGATGCCATGAGTTTGAATCGATTGATTACGGATGAGATAGACATATTATAGCTGAAACAACTTGCTTCTTGAACTTTTATTGATACAATGATTGAATTATGAAGTGTATTTGCGGGTTTTTAGTAGACTAATGACAACCATGCGAGCTTTTGAGACTTACTTTTGATTGAATTTCCATGGAAAATTTTCTTTTTTTATTATGTGTATCTTCTATGTTTTTGTACTACTAGAACTTGATTTGAACCATGTCAAACTTACATTGATATGTGCCACTTAAAGATGACAAATGCACTTTAGATTTTAACCCACTTTGCCTAGAAAGCCTACCTTATGCATCTTTGTCTCTAGTGAACCCCCTTTGTGTTAGGTATATGCCCTAGATGCCAATGAGGACAAATAGTTAGATTAGGGTATCTTATTATGTTGTACAAACTATTGAGAAGAAATTAATACAGGCATTTATATTTTGTTCATATAAATCTTTACGGCATCTAAAGTATTGAACATATAGTCCATGTGAATAAAGGTTTGACTCTTTGCCCTTTATGGAATAAAGACGTGGCAGGGGAAGAGTCTTACACCTTATCACTTAAAAGGGTTCGCAAGTCAAAGAATCTTGATTGGGCATTAAGATTTGACTTGTATGACACATGCTCTGTCGATGAGTGTCAGTCGAACACTATAGGGATAGTGGGAGCAGATATCATAGATATGTCAATGGAATTGACATATTCGAACACGGCTCGTAGTAATCCGATCACATGGGTATTTACTCAGTGACTGTCAATGATTGGATTACTGATCATAATAGTATGCATGAGCCTTAGACCTGAGGGTTCATGATCAATGTGCTTGTATTATTGGATTTGTAACCAGAGTAGTTAGGCCCATATCACCTGTCGATGGGGTCGACCTCGAAGTGCGATATCAATGAGACAAGTAGCAGTTGATCAGTGATCGCCAAGATGGGATTCACTGTCTCGATAGTAAACGAGAAAGTATCCTGTGCGATTATAGGCTAATGAAATTATAAGTCTTTGGCCAAAGCATAAACAACTAACTCATGTGGGACATTGAGGGTAGTTTAGTGATTTCATTATGCTATAATCTAATGCACAGTATCAAGTTTAGTGAGTTTGACATTTTCCATGACTCTCACTTGATCGGGATACGTTAGTGAAGGGCTTATACTCATATGATATTTATGGTCAAGAGGTTCGTAAAATCATTCATTCATTTCGTACTCAATTGGGTTACTATGTGAGTCTACGGGACTGGCTAGGTGACACTCATATCCTTAGGTAATTCCTCCCTTTGCCAATTGAGACGAACCTAAAGAGTCGCACTATAAGAAACGAATGGGATGTATCTTTTGTGTAAATCTTTTAGAAAGAATTACATGGATTGATTACTTTAATTAGATTAAATAGTTAATTTAATTAGATTAAATTAAATTATTTAATTAGTATATTAATTAATTGGAATTAATTAATAGTATATATATTTAAATCTATTTAAATATAATATATATAGGTGGGCTAGAAATTAGATAAGCCAATTAAAAGCCCACCCAGTCCATGGAAGCCCTAAAGGGGGCGACCACTCTAGGATTTGGAGTAGCCTCCAACTTGTTCCACAAGTTAGTTGAGTTTAAAAAGACTCCTACATGGAACAAACCCTAAGAGAGAAGTAACAAGCTAATTACACAACACAAAAGAAAAGAATTCTCCCCCTTCTCTTCTCTCTAGCCGTCCACTCTAGCAAGAAAATGAGGAGTTTCGGGATCTTTGGAAGGTTCGTTTCGCGTGAAGCTTTAGAGATAAGAGCCCTTGGAGGATTGATGTTCTGCAAAATCAGTTAACGAATCAAAAGGTAATTTTATTCGTTCTAATTTTTCGCTAAACTCATGAAAAAAATCATCAGATCTATTTTTGTGATCTACCGGTAGGAATCCTCGAATCTTCCGCTGCAATTCTCTGTTTTACTGTACAGGATTCCTAACACTTTGAGCCTGTGGTCTTTTTATTGATTATACCCGAATTATTAGCTTTTACCATTTTCTTTATTCCCTCTTGCATTAGCAACCGAAAAACGTGTAGAGCATTAAGAATGAACTTCATTGATTTTAATAGAATGACATGTTCAGATTCAGTGTGGGGGTGCTTTTGATGAATGTAAAAGGTATTATTCAAATTGTGGGGCAAAAGAGCTTGAGAACCTTTTCTTATTTGTCATTTTGACCTCAATATATTGATTGGTTTCGTGCAAGAAAAGAAAAAACCAAAAAGAGAAAAGAAAAAGTGACGAAGAAAAGTTGAAAAGAAAATGAGCAAGGTTTAGTTGTGAAACATGGTAAACAAATATATGACGGAAACGTGAGTAAAAGATATGTTGTCAATAGGTTTTAGGTCCCTTTTACACTATTTACCCAATTGTATCTTGATGCTCTACTAGTTTCTCGAACTTAACTTTCTTTATCCTTTATTTTCCTTACCTGAGCCTCAACCCCGTTACAACCATGTTTAAGACCTTTTGATTCTTGTGT
Source organism: Buddleja alternifolia (assembly GCA_019426215.1). NCBI lineage: Eukaryota > Viridiplantae > Streptophyta > Magnoliopsida > Lamiales > Scrophulariaceae > Buddleja > Buddleja alternifolia. The sequence continues at coordinate 8,866,751 of CM033408.1, forward strand.
GCATATTTCGAAAGTGGTGGAGATTTTAGTGCATAAGCAAGCCTATGGGAGTGCATTTTCATAGCAAGACTTGAGAGCGAAACACGTTATCCATATACACTTGAGTGTTCGGAGAGGATTGTGAGAAAGTCGACTAACTCCTTAGCATTTCTACTCTTGTATGAGATCATTGTGCTGATATTTAATCAAGTTTGTGAATGAATATCAACTATAATGTGTGTCAATCTTTGTAGTGCTTGACTTGATTTTTGACTCGTGTTATCTTCGTTATTTAATTTCCATTTTGATGAATTTGAGAAAAGTTTACTTATTCTTTTTTCATGCCCGGGGACGTGCAAAAGGTTTAATAAGTGCTTTATATGCCTAGTAATCTCGTCTAATTCCAATACTTTTATTCAATAGTTGATGCTAAATATTTGTCTGAAGTCTTGATTTCATCTTGTAGGATCATCCAAAGATATTTTAGGAAAATGAAGAAAATAGCACAAAATTTAAGAAAAAAATGGTTCTCCAAGCGCAGCGTTAGCATTTCTACCGTAACTCACTCCATGGATATCCAATTAACTACAATCTTATACCATTGTAAATCTAAGAGATGTGCTTTATTTTATATATTGAAGACAAAGATAAAAAATGTCCACAAGTAGGCGAAAAAGAAGTGAAGAACGCGGAAGATCAAAACAAAGTATCACTTTGTGATAGATTTTTTCTATCTTTAATAGATGAATCAATTCTTATGTCCTTCTAAAGAATTGCAGATATGTGTCTTAGCTTTCCACAGTAACTTGAATCATCTCAACACGATGTATATAGAGAGAGATATGGCCAATTTACCGAAACTGCGCATGAGCCCCCAGCGATAAAAAATGCTCGCCGTAGCATGAACGGGCAGAAGCTACTGCTTGCTCACGCTGCAATGAGCCAAAATGCTCGCTGCAGTGAGAGACTTAGTGTAGGGGCCCAATCTTGGGCCTATAAATAGGCTTTGAGCCCATTCTAGGTTATGTTTTCCCACAAGTATTGTTTCTCTTTGTATTCATTCACACATTTGGATAAATTTTGCTTTGAAGATGAATTTTAGAGGCTAAAAACCTTATACAGGCAATTGTAATACGAATTCATGATCTTGATTTGTGAGATTTGTTCTTAATCTACTTTTTCTAATTGAGTATTTGATTTTCTTGATTACATGCCAAGTATTTGATGAAATGCTTAACTTAGATGTACACTTTGTTATTATGTTTCATTGACGCATTGCTAGTTAAGGTTAATTGCTATCAATAAGGGCCTTATTTAGTAGCAACTAGGGGCTACTAGACCTTTAGGGGAAAATCAATGTCATTAGACTCAATTCATGCTAGGTGGATTAGCTCTTGATGCCAACTTTCTTTTAGTAATTAATGCTTCTCCTCGAATTAATCGAAAGCCTAGTCTTTAGATGTGTTTTAGGAGAAAGAATTCATTGATTGGCTATCCGTTGATAAGTTACACTTAAGGAAAGAGTAAGAAGTTCACATGCTATCATTGATTCTCTTAGTTGGCTACTTGATTAGAATTAATCTCATGTAACTATGATCAAATTGAGAAGATGAAGGGTGATTACAATTGACTGGGTTTCTCCATTATTGTTTATTTCTGTCATTTAATTGTTGACTTTACATTTTCGTTTGATTTGTTTTCATACAATTGCAACCCCCCTCCTCTTTTACTTAATTATCGGGATAAATGCAAAAAAACAAAAAACCTGTGTTATGACTTTTTTGCAAAAAGACCCCTATGATTACGAAATAGCCTAATCACCCCCTGTGTTCTTAAAGAAATCTGCAAAAAGTCACTTTTTGTTAAAAGATAGAAAGAAATGTGTTTTTTGGGTGAAATAACACTATTTTACCTTTTATATTGTTTGGATAGTGTATAAATGACAAATAAGCATGTCATTAAATGTGAAAAACATGAAAAATACGCTCGTTTTTTACAGAAAGTTTCTTTTTGCAGACTTCTTTAAGAACAAAGGGGGTGATTAGGCTATTTCGTGATCACGGGGGATTTTAGCAAAAAAGTCATAACACAAGGAGGATTTTTCCATTTATCCCCTTAATTATCATAAGTAGTTAACGATTATAATTGATCCACACTCCCTTGGGTTCGACCCTTGTTTATCACCATTACTAGATATCAAGGTAAATATAAATAGTATTTTTGGTGTGCTACGACACGCATCATTATTTATTAATTTTTTGTCATATTTGGACAAAACAAAGAAAACTGATTATTGATATAAATATGGGAGGGGATCCCCAAAAACCCTCCACCGTGACATTGGTGGCTTTTGGCTAAAAAAAAAACAAAAAAGAAAACTAAATTAAAAGTCAAAGGAAGAAAAGAAAATAAAAAGAAACAAAATTAGGCGAAAAATATTTTTATAAAAAACTAAACTAAAAAGTCATGTGCAGTTTTTGTCACATGACTTATATTTTTGTTCAATTTTAGTCCCAATAGTAAATTAACGGTGCACGTGAGAGGCACACACTATTTCCGTCTAAAAATTAACGGAAGTTTTGGGATCAAAATTGTACATTCTTGAAAGATATGGGATGCAATATTGTGAATTCCATAATATTGGGGTCAATTTTGCATATGGTTCAAGTTATGGGATCGAAAATACAATTTTCCCGGGAGAAAAAACAACTTTGTAACTTGTAAGCCTTGCATTTCCTACAACATTTGCATGCCTCCATCTCCACTCCATACATTAAGAATTTTAAATAGATTGAATTAGTTATTTTGCCTCCATCTCCATCTCCACTCCATACCTTAAGATTTTTAAATAGATTGAATTAGTTATTGCACCTCACAATTTCCGTATAATAGTTTAATCTAAAAGAGACTTATTTCTCATCCCAATTTCTATATAATGGGGGAATGGAATGAAGCTTTGTACCACCACAAACAGCATGACAATTAACCAAAGCTCCATTACAATAGCTTTTGTGCTTGTGATTTGCTCATTGTTTGCAGGCATGGGGTTTGGATTGAACTATGATTTATCGAACTTTAATCGTAGTAGCTTCATTTTGTATTTGGAGCTGCCTCATCTTCCTATCAGGTACACTAAATTTTTAACTCGATTTTGATGAATAAATTAAACCAAAAAAAATATATTTTAAAAAAAATACAGAAAGAAAAAAGTATTTTTCTTAGTGTTTCCATTTGAATATCGACAATAAGTTTGAAGTCAAAATTATATGTGTGTCTAGACTGACCTGAAACTCCCTAGACTAACTTGAAATCTTTCGAGTTCAGACTTAAACGATTTTCGATCAAACCAAACTTGAGTTGAATGTTAGGACTTGAACTTAGATTTAAACCGAGCTAAAGCCGTAACCGTAGATAGACTTCACCTGAATTAAGCTAATGCTGATATAGATATATAAGTATTAGATTTTTATTAGATTAATTACTTACTGTACAACAAAAAATTGTAAATGTTAATGATAAGATGTCAAGTGACAATGTCAAAATGTCGTTAATTATATATGCCGAATGACAATAATTTTGTTTTGTTGCAGAAATTATTTTCACAACTTTAAATGATAAGAATATTATTGAAGTTGCTACTCCTAATAATTAATAACAAAGAAATTATGTCATTATTGATAATTAGTGATACATATTTACTGATAAAATATTTGGTTGTTACTATTTCTGTAATTTCATTAAGTGGTCACTAAACATATATCATTAATTATCAATATTGATAACTCAACAAGAATTATTGTAACTAAAAATCATTACCGTAACAAAGTAAAAGTTACTATCACTTATTATGTATATCCATTGATAATAATAACATTGTCATTTCATATTTTGTCACTAACATTGTTTTTGTTGTAGTGTATTATGAAATATAAAAATAATAGAAATAAATTACTATTATGTCAGATTATAAAAAAATTACTCACGATTCATAAATATGAATTCAAAATTTCAAGGACAATACATAAAGTCTAAATTAGCGAAATAACAGGAAAAAACCTTAAGTCAATCGTATTTTAAATTGCGGACAGTTTACTATTAAAAAAAATGATACACAGAGCCAATGGGTGTTTTGACCTGTTGAACTCAAGTTTGACAAAATTTAGTATTGATATAGCTTGCATATATATTTGATTATTATGAAGTGTTTGGGATTGTTTAGAGTTTTACGTTTGGTATCTTAGATTTATTTTATTAATTGTAAAACTAAAAATAAAAACTTAAAAGAATCAAATTTCAATAAATTTGGGTTTGACTTGAAGCTCGTATGTATATATTTCGAGCTATTCTCAAGCTAAGCAGAAAAGTTTGAACAAATTTGAACCTTCAGAGGGAAAAATACTCGTCCAATATCTAATTGAACATGAATTTAAGCAAATTTGTCTCCCTTGATTTAACAGTAAAGTCCTGTTTGAAGTCTAAAATTACGTTTTTCGATTTTTATAAGTGCAACTTTTCACTAATGTGGTATTCTTTGTGTGATTAATTATTTATTATTGTTATTAGTATGAAGGTGCTGCATTTGAAGGTGGAAGAGGACCAAGCCAGGGACGGATTTAGGGGGGGCCGTGACTTTAAATTTTCTCTATAGGGTTTATAGAATTTTATAACACGCCCCCCCAACAATATATCTTTTCGGTTCCATTCACAGAACATGAGAATGCTTGGCCGAGTTGGTGGGTTTCTTGGCAATAAGTTATACCTAGCCGAGTTGGTGCATGGTTCGAATCTTTACCACCCCCTGTTTCTGTTTTTTTTTTCAATTATTAAACTCTTTCTCTAAATTGAAAGTGGACCGTTCCTCTCACTTATCATACAAGGCATTATTATCATATAACATTCTTATATTAATTTTAAAAAGGTATTTACCGTAAAAAAATAAATTGAATTGCTAATAGCTTTAATTTCCTTTTTGGAAATTCAATTCTATACATATTAAGGCTAGAATTAATAAAAACTTTTTCATTTAAAAACCTCTCTTCTACAAGTATTAAAATTAAAATTAATAAAAACTTTTTCTAAAAACTATAAAAAGGGATTGCTGATAAGATTATTAAAATTTAGTTTTGTTTTTCGTAACTTGATAATTTTTATTTTTTTTATCAGTTAAAAGTAAAATAAATTTAAATATATAATCATAAATATTGTCAAAAAATTTTACTTTAATGCTTCGACCCCCCCAAGGAGTCAATCCTGGATCCGTCCCTGGACCAAGCATATGGGATACTTTCACCCACAAATTCCCAGGTCTGTTTTCTTTATAGTCATTACAACTTAGGTATAAGTTTAAGGAATATCACAGTCTTCATTCCATAATCTTCCCCATTACATTGTTAATCTAATTCGTTGTGAGTTTATCACATTTAATCTTGTAACTTTCAAATTATCTCATATTTAAGCATGAATTGTCTTGGCAATTACAGACTTACTATGAATATTTTTAGACTATATTTCAATCATATTAGTTCAATAAAATTTTCAAATCCTATTAATAAAAATGAAACATATGTTATTCTCCATCTATAAAAGAAAAAACTACACACAAACCCTCTTATTTATTGTGTAATTAAATAATACCACATCACTTATTGGAAGTTAAATAAAGTCCCTCCCATGTTAAGGTATTTTTCACAAGTAGTAAACATTACAAATAGACCCTTTGAGAGGGTGTGTTGGTAATTTTCAATAAAATAAAGAATTTTTTTTTTTGTAATTTGTGTGTAATTTTTCCCATCTATAAAACTAGCTTACACATATGCTTCAAATCAAATCGTAAAAATCATGTTACGTCATCTTCATATAGGTCTCACTGCTAACATAATTAATGTGATATTTTTTTGTGATGAAATTAATGTGATTTTTGTTTTAGTGCAAATTACACATAATGTTTTTAACAAATTTTCTTTTTTAAAACCTTTCTCGTTCAATTGGCCTCCAAAATGCAATCATTTTTATGTCTGCAAAAAGTATTTATTAAATAGAAGTTTTTTTTTTTGGTAAGAATTTATTAAATAGAAGTTAGCACATAACTAATTGAGTTATTATATTGTCTCTATTGTAAAATCTTAATTAGATTGGGCCAAATTTGTGCCTCCAATTTTGAATTTGCTGGTATGCGTCGATGGTGGGACGTTTTTCCTTTTCTATATTTTCTTTATCTTAAACGATGGTTTTAGTTTCTCAAGTTCAGATCTTTGAAATTGGAGTGTCGTCTAATGTTCAATTGTCATTGTTAGTACATGCTTCAATAATTGTTAATTATTATGTTGTAGGAAATATTATATTATTGTCCGCGTTACAATTCTTGACCTAAATGAAATGATTGATTTTCTAAAATAGAATGCTCAACAAAAAGTTTCATCTAGATAATATTATTATTAGTTCCAAGTCATGGAGCGGATTATATATATTCCTATTCTGGTATTTGTCTCCTTTCTCCCGCGTAACTTGGCAATGTGTATTTTCCTTCTCGATTTACCTTTCTACTTCTTCACACATAAATTATTTCTTTTCTCCTTTTTCATACTTTACTTCTTCACACATTACAATAAATTGAACACATCTTTCATTATCGTGTTTGAATATTAAAATGATTCCACATATGGCAATCCGTGGAAGCATTGACATACGTCGTTGTCATTTAAAGTATATTGAGTTTATTAGGAACATTAGATCTCCCTGTAATCAACAATGTTGGATGAACTCATTCCATACAAGAATTTATGTATTTATAAGTAATTTTATGAATTATATGGTAACAAATAATGACAGGATTGTAATCAACAATGTTGGATGAACTCATTCCATACAAGAATTTATGTATTTATTCTAGTATTATTTAAGTAATTTTATGAATTATATGGTAACAAATAATGACAGGATTTCACATGATACAATCATGTAGAAGTATTACGGATTATAAGCACTTATTTTTTCCAAATGCAATTCAAAGCGACTACCATTTTGGATTTCATTGGTAGGTAAATCTGCCATATCAACCATATATGTTGAAGCGCCAAAAAAAAACCATATATGTTGCGTAAATTACACTAAAGAAAATATAAATGAAATAAAATAAAATAAATATAGGAATATGCAATCAATGATGATACAAAATATATGCCTTTGTAAAGAATTTACTCGTAACTGACAAACGATTGGAGGGAGGACCATGGGAAAAAATCCCATATAATTAAATATCATACAAATTGTTGTATTTGCATTTTCTTAACTCGTATTTAACTTTTTATTTTTTAAAACTATTCTACCCTGGCCCACACCTGAAAAACCAAAAAAGAACAAACCAACAACGGTTCTACCAAATCAAAAGTAAAACTCTTATGCTCTGTTTCCATGTATTTTCATTTTATTTTCAATGGTGATTTTTTAAAATGTATGGGAGAATGAATTTTTTGATTTTTGTGTGAAAATATAGGCATGTTTGGTTGTGTTTCTGAAATTTGTTAAAATTGACGAATTGATGATGTATGACATAATTGAGTTAGTTAAAAGTAATTATTATGTGAATAACATATAAAAAATAATAGGTAATAATATATTGATTAAATATATTTATAAGTAAAAATGATAAAAATCGATCTCAAAAAGAGCATTAAAAATATTCAAAATGAGTCTTAAAATGTTCATATGCCTATGAAGGTTAAAAGTTAAAATCATGTGTTTTATTCCACTATAACACCACAATTGTTGCAAAAAAACGTGGACTTTTAAAAGGAGATATGAGAGAAAGAAAAATTTGAGTGTGATTTGATAAAGTGAAATGTAGTTATCGGAGAATGTGAAAGTGAAAATGAAAATAAGAGTATTTTCAGATGAGAATGATGTAAAATGTGTATTTTCATTTTCAAATGAGATTGAAAATGAAAATATGGATTAGAACACACAAACAAACATAGCCTTAATACTTTTTTCCTGAATAAACATAATAGCATATTAGAAGCATTTTTTAAATTTCAAAAAGGTTTAAAATTGTTTCTCATGAGACAAAATAACTCGAGATCGTGTTTATATTCAAAGATTTGAGTGTTAAGGATTGTAAATTGATTGTACAAAATCACTAAACTTGCTGAGACAAGTTCAAGTTACAGTGAATCAAAAATCCTCTTGAACACGTTTCTAGATTTCCTTTAATAATTGTAGTGGATGTCAAATACTAATTAATATTCTGTTGAGTAAAACAGTTTCTTCATTATATTACATTTTAAATTAATCTTTATCCATCAACAATTCATCTATTACAATTTTTTTTTATTAAACGCTATTAACAATGAATTTATTATGACAAATTTGTAGGGAAAATATTGGACGGGAGCAATGGGGACGTGGCCGATGACTTCTACCATATGTATAAGGTAGTTTATAATTTATTTATTTTTTGACACAATATTTACTAGTCATTTAGTTTGCATTTTTAAGCGGAGAAATCAGAAATGTGGAAACAACTATGGGGTTAAGGATATTATGCTCCATAATCCATATCCATAATTAAGTTCATTAAACACGTAATCATCAATAATTTATCTAAAAGACATATTCGATGTATAAATATGAGTTTTTAAATTAATACTTCTTTTCTTCTCATTTTTATTTCGTGTTGGATGAATTACAAAAGAAATTATAACTAGGGTTACACAAAATATATACTATGTAATGTTGCATTGTGCAAGGAAGTCAGTCCCAATCACACTATAAAATCGTCATCTCCATAGAGAGTAAATCAATTGTACAAATTTTTTCAGCTCTTTTATCTATGTCACTCATGTTATTTTCCTAACTTTTATTAGTGATAATTTGTGTAAATTCAATGTGGCAGGACGATGTGAAATTGATGAAGGATATTGGATTGGATGCTTTCAGATTATCTATTTCTTGGTCACGGATATTACCTAGTAAGACTGTTACTATCATAAGTAAGCTGGTGTTAAGTCCTGAAAAAAAAAGAAAAAAAAAAGGTTGAATAGTCTTAATGAAATCAATGTCTTGCTTGGGATGGAAAATGAGACTTTTTCATGCTGTTCTTTCCTTGAATTACATTTACTGGTAAGCAATTACATTTCATATCTAAAAATTTTAAATAATTTTATATATATATATTTGCACACTCATTGAGTGTGCTCCGATCGCGAGTAATTATTACTGATTAAGAGAAGGACTATTATTATCGTTCGCTTGATTAAAGGAACTTTGAGATTAAAAGATATCATTCTTTTTAGCATTAGCATGAACAATTGTAACTTCGATAAAAAAAATCAATTGATATGTTAAGATTGTTTTTGTTTATGTAAATTAAGTCACAAATGATTTGGTTTTGTCACGTTAATAGCCTTTACAAGTTTAATAGTGATACCATGATGCATAATTATAAGTCACCAATATTATCAATCAATGATACGAGAATGACATAAAGTTGTCATGATGCTGCCAAAGTTCATAGTTAGGATAAGAAGGTCGCCTCGTCCTCTAGATGCTAGGGTTTAGATTCTTTTGTGAGGATTCTTTCAAATGACATGTTGGTTGACCTGTATATATAGTAACACATATTAAAGGCGTCGGTAGGTCTCCCTATGTCAGATTAGATTTTGCATTTCGATTTCGTATTTCATCTTGTTGTATTCCACTTCATATATGAAGGAACCATGTGCATAGTATTTTCTTCAACAATATAAACAAGAGTTTAGATTAATGACATTTAGTATACATCTATGCAATGAAATACAAGATAAAATATAAATGGCGATAAAAGAACTCAAGTCTCTCCACATAGCCCTTTCCGTTGTCAAGTCAAAATCACTCTAAAATTAAGTAAAAGATTTCAATGAGAGCACATTAAAAAGAGAGTTATGTTTCTGGTATTTTTTTTTTATTCAAAAACAGGGGACATTATTGGGAGCCCCAACCCTTTCCATAAACCAACCAAAAGTTACAGCAATGTTTTAGAAGACAAAAAATGCCATTAGCTACAAAAGTATACAATTCCAAAATGCTAAACAAACTTATCTCCACATAATAGACACAACAGCAGTTGCACAAGGAATGCACAAAAATCTCCAAACCAAAAGCTATACAAGGAATCAGGAAAATCTAAATGAGGTTGACAATGTACCTTTTGTTGGAAATCTTGATTGAGTAAATTGTGTTTAGCGCGATTTTATTGGAGATTTAAGTGAATTCCACATGTTGAGAGTGGAGTGTCTTTGGCTTAAATTAATCTACGTTTTGAGTAGATAAATTTAGAGTATTTAATTACTCAAATCCGATTTCGGGTGAATGAGAAATTAATTAGCAAAGTGTATCACTTAAAATGTTTCTCCTAATTGGAATCAATAATTGATGTGAACAAAGGCGAATAAATGATCTCAATTATACGATCGACGGCCGCGGTTGTATAAGAAATAGTTCATTTAGTTTGTGGTCTAAAATGTTCAAATTATAAAATTGAGGGACCAATTTGAAAGGACTTAATGAATCAAGATTCAAAGATTTGGGGTCAAAATTAAAGTCTGTGGAAAGATAGGGGCTGTAATTGCAAGCCGGATGGTGCAACCGCCCACACCTAATCATTTCCCAGAAAAGATGGCTTGTTTTAGGTTGAAAGGCGGGTGTACGGTGCACCCGCCACACCGGATCATAACCATGTCAGGAGGATTTTGTCTTTTAGCTCAGGGGTTGTTTTGAACAATTGCAACTCTTGGGGCTAATTTGAAAAGTCCGAAAAGGTGCAATCAGGGGGCATTTTGTCCAAAAGACACAACCTTTAGGCCTTTCTGCAGAAATCCGAAAAATCACACTTTTTGACCCAAAATCTTTCATTCTCTATAAATAGCCCTCATAGTTTGGTTTTATTTACACCAACATCTTATTTTCTCATCTTTCTTTTATTCTTTGTGCTAATTTGAGTACTTTGAATATTCTTTTGATTCTTTAATGTTATTTATAATATTGTAAGAATGATTTAGTATTAATTTGAGTACTTTAAATATTCTTATATATTATTTTAATATTGTAAAAATAAGTTTGCATATTAAATGTTTAGATGTGCATTTAATTCATCCGTGTCCATCAAGAGAGTTTGGAACAAGTATTTTGTTTGCTAGGCTCGCAAAATTTGTAGTGGTACTATTTTCGAGACGTTTGTCGTTGTATCTTGGGAGACAACTGCCGTATTCCGTGACCACCAAGTGTGGGGCAATATTGTCTTAAGGAAATAGGGTAACCCTTGCCTCGACATATCATTATCATTTTGCATCTTCATAAACACCGCCCGTTATGCATTAGAATTTTTCCCAACACCTTTTGCCAAAGTATTTACATGTGAATTAATCTGCTCATGGACCTCATAAATAAAATATTTTATCCTTGCAAGGTTTGTCTCAATGTAGCCTAGTAAAAACATTTAAGTAATATGACTGTCTGTATATAGGTGATGTTATCCATTAAAATTTAAATTCTTACGCTCTTTCTTAGCCAAAAATAAAAAATAAAAAAATTCTTACCCTCTTAAGAAAAATTTCCTAAATCTTTTTTTTTCCTCTTGTTTAAGTTTTTTGTTTTATTTTTCTTTTAACATGGGATAAACGCACAGACATAACCCCATTGTGACACTATTTCATTGGGACCTTCCTAAATTTTTCATTTTTTTTTTCTCTTGTTAATTTTCTTTTTACATGGGATAAACGCACAGGTATAACCCCATTTGTGACACTATTTCATTGGGACCTTCCACAAGCACTAGAAGATGAGTATATGGGCTTTTTAAGTCCTTTCATTGTGTAAGTGAAAGTTCCAAAATACTTACATATTCAGGAACGAATAAAGAAAATTAAGACATACCATAACAAGGCACGAACTAATTAATGTATAATATGACGGCAGAGATGATTTTAGAGATTTTGCTGAAATTTGCTTTAAGGAATTCGGTGATCGTGTTAAACATTGGATCACGGTGAATGAGCCATTTACTTTTATTAATGGCGGCGGTTACGATGGTGGCTTTCTCGGAAACCTAGCGCCTGGGAGGTGCTCCTCTTGGGCCAATTGCCCCGAAGGAAATTCAGCTGCCGAACCTTATGTTGCTGGCCACCATTTGCTCCTTTGCCATGCATCAACGGTCAAATTATACAAAGAAAAATACCAGGTTAATTATTGTTGTTGTTCCATAAGCTAAAAAAATGATGTGCATGCACACAATGCTAGGGTATAAATAAATTGAGTTAAAAAAAAAAATCTAGGCGTTTTAATCATATTTGTTCAGGTAACTTATTACTTCAAATTTTTCGAGTAACACTCGTTAACCGCTTCAAAAACTCCATATTAAATTGTATTTAATTTTATATACACTTCACAAAAATATTCACACAAAGGATAGTGATCGACATTTAAAAGAAAACATTATAGTTTTTTGTTGGGAGAGAAATATATACTATTGGTATGCATATCTTATGCAAGATTCCCAGTTGGGCAACAAAAACTGTTAGAGTGGTAAAACCTCGTAGGGAAAACTGTATTGCAACTCACGTATAAATAGGTTACAAGAGAATGCAATAAAACCCTAACTAGCTAGATAAACATGGAAAGATACGTAAAATAACCAAAGATGTACAAAAGAATATATACAATATCTTTCCTATTTAACATGCCCCCGCAGTCAGATCGGGAGGTTCACGAACATTCAGACTGGACCGAAAGTCGAAGAACAGTGATGAAGGTAAGCCTTTGGTAAAGATATTTGCAAACTAATGAGCAGATGGAACATGCAATACACGAACATCACCCAAAGCAACCTTTTCTCGTACAAAATGAATATCAATTTCTATGTGTTTGGTACGTTGGTGATGTATAGGGTTAGAAGCAAGATAGACAGAGCTAATGTTATCACAATAAACTATAGTAGCTTGAGACAAAGGACAATGTAGCTCAAAAAGAAGGTTGCGAAGCCAGGATGCTTCAGCAACAGCATTTGCGACACCACGATATTCAGCCTCAACACTAGATCGAGAGACAGCAGGCTGGCGTTTGGAAGACCAAGAAATGAGATTATCGCGGAGGAAAACACACTAACCCGAGGTGGAACGACGAGTGATAGGACAACCAGCCCAGTCAGCATCGGAATAGGCAATAAGACGATCAGTGGAGGAAGGACGAAGAAAGAGACCCTGAGATAAAGTACCTTTAACGTAACGAAGGACACGTTTTAGTGCAAAGAGATGAGGCTCGCGAGGATCATGCATATAGAGACAAATTTGCTGAACAACATAAGCAATATCAGGACGAGTAATAGTAAGGTATTGGAGAGCACCAGCAAGAGAGCGGTAGAGAGTGGGGTCAGAGACAGGAGTGCCGGAGGAAGGAAACTTGGATTTGGTGTCGACGGGAGTGGAGCACGGATTACACGAGGTCATAGTAACACGATCCAGAATTTCACGAGCAAACTTGGCTTGGGAGAGAAAGAGACCAGAAGAAGGACGAGTAACAGAAATCCTAAGAAAGTAATGCAGTGGGCCGAGATCAGTCATGGCAAACTCGGAAGAGAGAAGATTGGTGATGGTGGAGAGAAGAGGGGAAGATGATGCAGTGAGGACGATGTCGTCCACGTAGAGAAGAAGAAAGGCGGTGTCAGTGCCCTGGCGAAGAACAAAAAGAGAGGGATCCGCCTTTCTACTGATGAAGCCTAAAGAGGAGAGACAAGTGGCAAATCGTTGGTACCAAGCACGAGGAGCTTGCTTGAGACCGTAGAGAGCTTTTTTGAGACGACAGACATGATCAAGATGTTGAGGATCGGTAAACCCGGGCGGAGGCTTCATAAACACAACCTCAGAGAGATGGCCATGTAAAAAAGCATTTTTGACATCCAACTGGTGGAGAGGCCAAGACCGAGAGAGGGCAAGACTAAGAACAGTGCAAATAGTTGCGGGCTTGACGACGGGACTAAAGGTTTCCTCATAATCTAAGCCAGGTTGCTGAGTAAAGCCTTGGGCGACTAAATGAGCTTTATAGCACTCGAGACTACCATCAGAATGAAATTTGTGGTGAAATATCCATTTAGAGCCAACGATATTGACATTGGAAGGTCGAGGAATAAGATCCCAAGTTCCATTGGCCTGGAGAGCAGAGAGCTCAACATCCATGGCCTCCTTCCTAAAGGGATCACGAAGAGCTTGAGTATGAGAGCGAGGGTTAGGAGATGGTTCAGATAAAGCAGAAAGGTTGAGAAGTTGACGAGGACGAAAGATGCCAACTTTGGATCGGGTAGTCATAGGATGGGAGGGAGTAGGGATCGAGGCAGAAGGAGAGGCAGACCGAGGGGGAGAGAGCGGAGTAGTCAGTGGTGCAGTAGTCGATGGGTCAACGGCGGGTGAAGGAGATGAGAGTGGAATATTAGAAGGGGACAAGAGAGGCGGTGGATCATCGTCGGGAGAGAGAAAGCTATAATCTTCAGGAGAGTGAGAATGGTGAAAAGAGGAAAAAGGAAACACATTTTCATCAAAGGTGACATGGCGAGAGAGGATAATTTTGTTAGTGGTGAGGTCGAGACAACGAAAACCACGATGGTGAGAGGGATAGCCAAAAAAGACACAAGGAGTGGATCTAGAAGCAAGTTTGTGAGGTGCAGTGGAAGTGAGATTAGGGTAACATAGGCAACCGAAAACACGTAAGTGGTCATAAGTGGGAAAAATGTAAAAAGTAATTCGAACGGGGTGCGATAAGATAGTGTGATTGTGGGAAGAAGATTAAGGAGGTGGACAGACATGTGTAGAGCTTCGACCCAAAAAGAGGAGGGTAATTGAGCTTGAAAGAGAAGTGAACGGACAATATTATTGACAGTTTGTATAGTGCGTTCAGCTTTGCCATTTTGTTGAAAGGTATATGGGCAAGAAAAGCGAAAAACTATGCCATTGGAGTTAAAGAAATTATGAAAATTTTGATTATCAAATTCACGGCCGTGATCACATTGAAAAGACTTGATTGTTGTTTGGGATTGAGTTTGAACATATGTATGAAAATTAACAAAAATATTGAAAACCTCAGATTTAGTGCGAAGAGGAAAAACCCATAAAAAATGTGTAAAATCTTCTAAAAATAAAACATAGTAACGGTATCCATTTGAATTAACAATAGGGGAAGTCCATAAATCAAAATGAATAATCTCAAAAATGCAAGAAGTTTTATTAGAAGAACTACTAAAGGGAAAACGAGGATGCTTGCCTAATTGACAAGCATGACATAAAGACAATAAATTACCCTGAGACTTAATGAAATTCCTAGAAGCTAAAAAATGAAAAATAGACTTGCCGGGATGACCAAGCCGACGATGCCAGATGACGGGAGAGATAGTAGCGAGACTGAAAACAGTGGATGGGAAAGAGATGTCGGGAGGATGGAAGGGATAGAGATCACCATGACTGTCACTGCGATGGAGTTGAGTGCCGGAATTAAGATCCTTCACAGAAAAACCATAAGGATCAAATTCTATGGAACATTGATTATCTCTAGTAAATTGACGAACAAAAATAAGATTTTTAAATATTTTAGGTGACACAAGAATATTATTGAGGTGAAGGGTGGCGGAAGGGGTGGGGAGAGAGGAGTTACCAATATAAGAAACGGGTATAACATCACCATTACCAACGACAATAGATTTTGATAAATCACAAGGTACGAAATAATTAAGGTTACCTTTGTGAGATGTTATGTGAGCAGAGGTGCCGGAATCCATATACCAACCTTTGTGAGATGTTATGTGCTGCACGGTTATTGTCGAAAAAAGAGACTCCAAGTCGGTGGGCCTCTGCTGGGGAGAAGTGAGTGGCTGACTGGAATTAAAGGACGCCTGGGCTGGAGCTGAAAGGCCATGAGAAGGCGTGGTGGGCTAGTGATATAAAGGCCCACCGTGTGACCCATATGGAGCGGCTGGGAGATGCTGCTGTGTGGTCTGGGCCGAATAAGGTGGGGGTGGCCCAAGGATGCTTGGAGCAGCCTGTTGAGGAAAAGGAGTGGGCGACCATCCAGGGGGCCCAATATAATATGATTGGTGCTGGGTTGGGCCTCCAGAAGGGCCGAAATTGCTCGAACCATTAGGGCCTGCATGAAAATAGGGGGCGGGGGGGTTAGTAAAAGGGGCTGCAGGAAGTCGTGGATGCCCAAAATGTGTAGAAGAGACCCATGAATTGTTTGGGCCTGAATTATTGTAAAATTGATTAGGACCGGAACCTCTACCTCGTCCATAACCACGGCTATAAGACTTTCCTCGGCCCTTGCCTTTGCTCTTGCCATTATCATGACGGGTTGGGGTTTGGGAGTAAAGAATGATTTGAGAATCGGTAGAGGGGGTATGTGGAGATAATTGAGATTCACGAGATTCATGTAAGAGTAACATATTACGAGCTTGTGAAAAGGAGGGAAAAGGATTTTGATTTGTGATGACATCGATTATGCTATTGTAAGAATCCGGGAGATTATTCAAAATTTGGAGAACGAGTTCTTGGTCGGATATGGGGGAATCGACATCTTTAAGGTTGTCAGCGAGTTGTTTCATATCACGACAAAATTCAGAGATAGAGGTGACACCTTTTTTGTAATTGCGAAAACGATCTTGTAATTGGAGAGAACGAGAAGGTTTGTTATTGGTAAAAAAGGACTCAAGATTGTCCCAAATTCGTTTGGTAGTAAAGTCAGTACCACTAACATTGTCTAAAAGATTTGCATCAACAGAATTATACATCCAAGTTTTAACTTTGGAATCGAGAGAAAACCAATCTTCATCGTCTTTATTTTTTGGTAAAGAGGATCCATTTATATGACCTAGTACACGGTAACTACGACAAATATCGGAGAAAATAGTCTTCCAAAGTTTAAAATGAGGGTCTTCCTCACATAATTTCAAATTAAAGAGATGGAATACGGTGTTAACGGAATATGCGGGGTGAGATATTGGGTGAGAGGAATTGGAGGATTCGGTGTCTTTTGGACTTTCTAAGGTATTAGCCATGATAATTAACAAGAAACAAAAGACAAGAAGCGGCAGGAGAAGAAATTGACCAAGAGAACTTACCAAGGTAGAGAGGGCCGGCAGTGAAGGCCTATGGAGTGGAAGATGATGCGTCGCGGGGTTCGACGTCTTGAAGGCGCGGAAGCAGAGAAACAGACCGAGGGTGATTGAAAATTTCACCGTGTTAGGCTGATACCATGTTAGAGTGGTAAAACCCCGTAGGGAAAACTGTATTGCAACTCACGTATAAATAGGTTACAAGAGAATACAATAAAACCCTAACTAGATAAACATGAAAAGATACGTAAAATAACCAAAGATATACAAAAGAATATATACAATATCTTTCCTATTTAACAAAAAACATTAATATAAAAAAAAAGTGAACTATAGGTAATGTATCAATCACCACCTAAATATTCAAACTTATTCAAACTAAATTAGATTTCCACAAATATCCTTAATGCCTTTTTTTTTCTTCTTTGCAATTTTTAGCTTTTCCACCTTATTCTTCATTTACACCTTAAAAATCGAATTGTCATTGAAAATCTTAGCATATTTTAAGCATGAATATCTTGCTTACATTTCAAACTTTGAAGACACTTTTTCTTAGATGCAATTAAATGATTTGGTATATTGTAACTTATTTAATTCGCTACAGTTAATCTATGTACTATTAGCAAAGCGGAGAACAAACACTACAACAAAAAGTAATACTAGTGACAAAATTTGAAGTGACAATGTTAAAATTGTCAGATATAAAGAATGAGTGACAAAAATGTTTGCTTTGCCACTATAAAAATATTTAGTGACAAGAGTTTCTCTAAAGTTGCCACTGTTGACAATTAGTGACACATGTATAGTGACAACATAAATAGAGTGACAACTATAATTGTTGTCATTAAGTTATCACTAAAGGTGTGTCACTAATTGTCAATAGTGACAACAATTTTCTTGTCACTAATTATCAAGTGTGACAACTTCTATGCAAATCTCACTATTAAACATGTAAAACCTATTCTTGTGACAAAAAAAATAAATTCTTGTCACTAAAAATTTACAATTAGTGACAACTTTGACATTGCCACTTGATATTTTGTCATTAATGCATTATTTTTTGTGGTGAAATAAAAGACAAAAATGACTATCTAGCAAAGATTAAAGAGATGAAATCGAATAAATTCATCTTTAGAATTCATAAGTTTATTGCCACATTGAAGGGTATTTTTGTTCATTTAATAACATGATAAAAACAACATAGTGTTGTTTTAAGAATTTAGGTTGCTAACAAAATTCTCTAAAAGGAGGATTTAAATGTCCTATCAAATTATTGGAGGAGGGGGTAATTGATACATTTAGTAGTTTAGAGAGTGTTTGATACATGGAATATATATAGTTCATAGAGGCAAAATGTATTTCACCGTTTAAAATACAGACAATAGATGGAGGTGGGCATGTATAGTGGTTAATTTGTCTTGAAGATACTGATGTACTTATATTTAGCCGAAACCTCCATATGATTAGCAAACTTAGCCATAATAAACTTAAATTGGCTACACACAACCAACTATAAAACAAGTGATATTCTGCTTTCTATTACCATCATATCAAATGTTGTTAGTTGTTACTCATTATCATTAGGACATGTAATATATTCATTTTAACTTATATTTGTCCTTAATTAATATTTAATGTTGGAAAATCTTTATTACGTTGCAGGCTACCCAAAAGGGAGAAATAGGGATAACACTAGTGACTCATTGGATGGTACCTTATTCGAATAGTATACTCGACATTATAGCAGCACAACGAGCCCTTGATTTTATCTTTGGATGGTAAGTAAATATATATATATATATATATATATATTATCCAAAAAAGAATTAAAATTAATCCAGTACTCATCAAAAAGTGAAAACTAAAGAGCTAGAAATATCTAAGTTACGTTTTGGTAATGTTTTGAGTGTGTTTGGCAAAAATTTCTAGCTAAATTTTTTGCCAGAAAGGCAATTTTATCATGCCAAAGTTTTGGCACCCCTCTTTTCCACCTGAAAGACATGCAGATACACATGCGCGCACTCATATGCACACAATAATAGAGTTCACGCACATACAATACCAAGGCATCCCCACTCGATTAGAGTTCGGATTGTTTTCTTTGAGATCGAGTGTAAAGATATCCTGCTCGCCGGCTCATGACCGATAAATAAATATTCATTTATTAACACATGTTTAATCATAATATATACTACTACATATTTAAATAGTCAATTATACATATATAATATTTATTAAGATATATTTAATTATATATATATATATATATATATATATATATATTTTGAGATCAAGTCATTTTCTTCTGGCTCATCAAACTCGAGCTGAGTCGATCAGAGCAATTTTGTTAGGCTCAACTCATGTGCACCCCTATTAATATTTATGTACATATACTATTATATAATAATAATAATAGTCGAACATTTGTGTTTAATTTCATTGTATATATAAAATAATTTATAATATATATCTGTATATTGTATATTCATACATATGTATTTCACATTTATGTATATGACTAACTATATATAAGTATGACATTATAACAAAATACAAGCATATATGCACTGTTATTCATATAAATATATCCAACTATATGCATTCATCTCTATCATAATTATTATAAATGCAATAAAATACTACAACTTTAAACAATGAACTAATTATTAATAGACAAAAGCTTAAATAATTTAACTGCTACAGTAAATATAGTTCCATCTGAAAATAAAATAAAACACTATCTCCCAAAAAACACCCAAAAAACATAATCCTAAAATCGAACACAACTTTACAAAGCACGAAAACTTCCCAATAAATTTCTCACCATATAATCTCAACAAAATACAACCTCAAAACATAACTATGCATAGGCTTAGTTTTGCTTTTAATCTAAAGTCGTTATTGCTTTTATTTTATTTATTGAAAAATCACTAAAACCTCCCTAAAACAAATTTTTATATCAGAAAAGCCCATGAAAATATTTTTCAATCTTAAATCCCATTCTACAAATTTTTCTCTCAAAACAAACCTAAAAGTTGAGATTAATATTTTTTTTGGACTAAATTACCCTTTATTTCTTGAGTTAAGATTTAATCAGTTGACTTTTTCTTATCGAAATCTTTTGTTTTAGACTTTTTAAATTTATAAATCGCATTATACAAATTTTATAATTAATATTCGATATTTTAAATATTCTTATACAAAATGGTTTTTACTTTAATAAAGCTTATCTTATTTTATTTTTTTTAAGAATTGGAAGATTAAAAATTAGAAAATATGATATTAAAATCATAATAAATATCTATTATCAATATAAAAGTTTTAAATAGATAAATTTTCATATAAAATTACAATTGATTAATTTTTAATGGAGAAGACTAAGGGCAATTAAATACATAAATCGATCAACCCTAAATATTGAGACTATTTGAATGGAAAGTTGGTAGAATGGGTTTTTTGGGTTGAAAACTATTATCATGGATTTTTCTGATATAAAATTTATTTTAAGGGGTTAGTATTTTTTTTTTCTTGTAGGTTTTTACATCCTATAGGTTACGGCTATTATCCAATAATCATGCAAGCAGTTGTCGGGAATAGATTGCCAAGATTCACTCTGGAGCAAACTCTAATGCTAAAAGGATCTTTCGATTTTTTGGGACTGAATTATTATACTGGAAATTATGCATCACATATTTTCTCTCCCAGCGGAAATGTTAGCAGCACAACAGATCAGGGTGTCCGTCTTTCGAGTAAGTTTTAAATTTCAACAATTTGATTCTAAAATAGAAGAGAAAACAAGAAGAAAAAGTCCAGACTCGTTTTGGTTAATCAAACCAGATGGCTTGGGTTTGGCTAAATTCGACGAAGCTCGATTTCACATTTAGTTAATTGATACAATATTTGAAGTTGGTGATATGCTCATTACAAAAAACTCGTTCGCTGGCTAGAATGTAAGATGAGAACAATTTTTTCTCAGCAGAAACTTAGCCATTTGTATTTTTCTTATAAAATTCTATAATTTAAATTTTTCGAATTGATTAACTTCTATTAATCACAATTTTAGTTTTTGGTTTTTAGAATCTTTTAAAAGAACAAATACTTTTAGATATTAACATGTTAAACTCAAAAAAAAAAAAAAATCCAAATATTTGACATTGATAAAGTAAAATTTGTTTTATACAATTTATCAATTTTAAATATCAAAACAAAAAAAATTCTATTAAAACAAATTAATTAATTCCTAACCTAAGAATGGTGAAACACGTATTTCGGATTGACAAATACTTATTAAGATATACAAATATACCTCGGAGGTTTTTTTTTAAGGTAATTTCTCCTACTTGTTTTTTTTGTTCTGAAGAAAGAGTCGCTATTTGCAGGTATTGGTGACCAAAATAATGGAACTATCGAAAATGGCATTGAAGACCCACAGAGAATCGATTTCTACAATCGCCATCTCCTAGCCGTTCAAGAATCTATTAAGTACGTACAATTTTTTATTAGTAATTAATCTAATATTTTCACTTAATTTCACTGGACAATATACCTGTAGAGAGAAAATAATTACATGCATCATGTTTTCTCCTAACTCTATTAATCATGTTTCTTATTTTGAGATGTTTCAATATAGATCAGTTCAATTCGGGTCCAATTTGGTGGTTCATTTTTTATTTGTTTGCACAATATAATTGCACGAGAATTGTATAAAATTCCCTTATAAATTTACACTTGAAGACGATCATAACATAGATTGTAAAATGTGGCGTGTATCAATGTTGGCGAATAATTATAAACACTAAATTATAAGAGATCCGAAGTGCCCAACATAAGGTTCCATTTAAAAAAAATAGTTTTTAGTTAAAGTTATCTCTCATTAAAATAATCATGTCATCGTTATGAATCGATCAACTATTATTTGTAAGATAATAATAAAGAACATACAATAGTTTCATTTCCTTACTCTTCTTAAAATTTGCTAGATCATAAAAATAAGGTATCTCTATTTTTTTGGGAGAATTCTATGATAGTATGGAACAATAATGTCCCAAACAATTATAATTATTGATGCATTACAACTCTGTTTATCAAACAAAACAAGTTGTAGCAATAATTGGTGCTAGTATTTGTGTTGACAGGCAAGGTGCGAATGTGAAGGGTTTGTTCGTATGGTCATTTCTAGACAACTTCGAATGGGGATCGGGCTACACCCTTCGATTTGGGATATGCTATGTGGATTACATGAATGGGGGTTAAAAGAATTCCCAAACATTCAGCTATTTGGTTAAAGAATTCCCTCCTCAAATAAAAGAGGATTCCACAACTCATGTCCTAGTTGAGGTTTTATTAGTATAATAAAATTATTGGCATGTTTGTTATGTGTATTCCTTAATCACTCCTTTTTAAGCAATCATACGATCATTCGTTGCGAATAATTAAATAAAATTGACAGTTAATTTCAATTTTGTTTTATGATTAAAAAAACAAAGGGAAAAGGACGATCAATTTAGCAAATTGACAATTCTCTCTGGGTATATGAGAGTTTCACCACCAAGCAATGTCCTGGTTTAGCAAATTGACAATTCTCTCAGGTTTGAACTTATTTACCTTTCCCCACGGTCACGGTCAGATCTACTTGACAAGAGAGTTTGTGTTTAAGGGCATTTTAACCCTTGAACATTATCGGTGTACACAAATCAAGCCATGCCAAACAAGTTATTATCAAACTAATTTGATTTTATCAAACTTAAAAGAATTGTATTTGAGTTGACTTTGGTTATTAATGGCATCGGGCTTGAATGAGCTTTAGTTGAATTAAAAATAAGTCAAGTTCGAGTAGTTTGATTTTTCATACATAATTCATTATTTTTACTAAATGAGGTAAACTCCATAATTTATTGAATGAAAAAAAAATGTTTAAGCTTTTTTTGTTATGTTTAATAAACCGTGTTCAAATAACTTTTTAAAATTGATTTCAAGTCTAGTATCATATAGGTCTGTTGATTTTTTTCGCACTACTTATAATGTATAAAAGAAACACTAACCAACATCGCCCCCTTAATAATTTTATCTTTGAAACGGTGAAGCGATAAAATTGCAAACGCACAAGGCTTAATTAGCCATGCTAAGATTTTGGTCCAATCGGAAAGTAATCCTACAGGCCACAAGGATCATTCCTTATCTCCTCCATAATTGCTAAATTGTAATTTTTCATATTTTAAGCACTTGGTGTGATAAAAATAAGGATTGAAAAAGGTAGATCTAATTTAGTACATTGCTTACTTAACTGGATAACACTACAATAAAAAGTAATATTAGTGACAAAATTTGAATTGACAATGCTAATATTATCACTAGATATACATAATGAGTGACAAAAAATTTTGCTTTGTCACAATAAGGATTCTTAGTGGCAAGAGTTTCTTTAAAGTTGTCCCTATTGACAATTAATGACACGTGTATAGTAACAACACAAATAGAGTGACAACTAAAATTGTTGTCACTAAATATATGTCACTAATCGTCAATAGTGACAACAATGTCACTAATTATCAAGAGTGATGATAACTTCTCTACAAATCTTGTCATTAATTAACATGTAAAATCAATTTTTGTGACAGTACAAAAAATTTTATCATTAAAAAATTTACAATTAGTGACAACATTGACATTGTCAATTGACATTTCATAACCAATATTTTATTTTAAATTTGTAATGAAATGTTATCTATTAATGTTCACTGATTCATAAATTTCCCTATCTAAGTTATTTTAGGGTGTTTTATTTTTTATGCATTTTATCTGGAATTCTTAATATCTCTCTTTTTTTTTGATAAAAAACGATGATATATTACTCCGAAACAGAATCCAAAACAAGAGCGTCAAAAGCAAGAGGAGGGAGACCAATAACACCCTCTTGGTTCCCTAAAGCGGAACGAGCAATCGAATGGGCCACATGGTTGCCTGAACGTCTAACAAAAGAGAAAGAATAACTAGAAAATGATAAACTAAGGAAACAAACATCATCAATCAAGTTACCCAGCATAGAGAGGGACTTGGCAGCAGCTTGGAGCTGAAAAACAAGAGATTCACAATCACCTTCAACCACAACATGCGACCAGCCTCGTCGAATAACAAAAAGGACGACTTCTTTTGCTGCCAAAACTTCAGCGTGCTCCAGAGAAAAAATTTCAATTTTAGTCCTGTAACTATAGGGGTCTGGCATTTTTAGTCTCATATCTAGTGCCTATAGCAAAATAAGGACAGTACCTTTCAAATTTTTGCGATTTTAGTCCTTTTTTCACTGGAATTGGCCAATTTAGCCGGAAAATATTACGTGCTGCACAATGGACACACCAAAATTGGGAATTTTTAATTTCTCGACCAAATTTAATGATGTGGACCCAATGAGTACTCCAACCTGGATTAATTTGGCACATATTCTGCCATGGTGTATAACTTTGACACATAATACGCCACATAAACAATTTTTAGAGGGAAAATTTACCTCCCAATCACATCAACAATTAACATTAAAATAAAATCCAAATCAATTTATAAAAACCCTACCCCACCCACTAAAACCCACTCCTAAAGAAAGAACAGAGCACCAAAGAAAGAAGAAAAGAGCACTAAATCCACCTTCAGTTCTTGATGAGTTCCAATTCCAATGTCAGCGGCTTCGTTGAGTGTGAGTATCGAGTTCCACAGACGGAGCGAATTTGGACCTCTTGGACGCCTGACAACCCAGGAAGAAGGTTTCTTGCTTGCAAAAACTATAAAAAAAAGGGGTTGTGGGTTCTTCAATTGGTACGATCCTCAAATGTGTGCAAGGTTGAAGGCCATCATTCCTGGACTTCTAAGGGGAAGAAATCAGCTGGAAAGTGAGGTTCTGAAGCTGAAGAAAGAGAATCGAAAGGTGAAGATGTTGATTGTAATTACCTGGATTTTATGGACTTGTTTTTTACTTGGCTGGATTGTTGCTGGCAAGTGAAAGAAATCTGGTGGGGAAGATGATAAGAATAAAATGCTTGTGTAGATTGATTTCATTGCATAGTTTTAGGATGTTTGTTAGGTTTCTAGTGTTGGTGGTGAAGTTGCAAATTTCCTCGGCTTTATTTATTTTTATTTTTTTTGGTTTGGACTGTTGGTTGTGATGTAAAGAAGATGATGAATTAGTTTAAGTTTAATGTATTAGTTTTAGTTAATATTATTATTATTATATTAAAATATGAATTTTAGTTAAAATTTTGTTACTGTTTTAGTGATTATTTGTTTAAGTGGTTATTTGTTACACAACCACCAATGGCAAGGCAGAAGTGCTAGATATGTTGGGATAGTTAGAATAATGCAGAGATCAACAATACACATTCAACGAAACTTAACAATACAATAGCAAAAGTATACTGAAAAGGGCCCATCTTTATACTTTAAACATAAAACAATACTGTTCATCAACAAAAAAAGCTTGACATTATCCAAACTTATCAACAACGCCATTACCATATTGACAAAAGAATGATTTCACAGGACCCCATAGTGATAATGCAGTTTGACAAAAGTTAAGTGAATAAAATTTGACTTAAACAATCAAAGGACTCCCAAAAAACAAGCCTCACATTACAAATATTCAACCCTTCCTCTTCTGCTTGTTGGTTGTCTTGCTTGATTGAGTTGTGTGGCTGACTTGAGTTGGCTGATTCTGGCTTGATTAACTGGGCTGAGACATTTCTGGTCCAAGATTTGAAATAGCCACATATTTCTACCCTTGGTCTACTACAACTGGCACTGAAGATGAAGAAGATGCCTGTGTAGTGGTGATTCTGGTAGGAAAGAACTCACAGCCAACCATTGGTAGAGGTGCCCTGATTTGTTCCCTTGAAGCTCTTTGCAGACTTGGTAATGAGATTTGCACCCTTGAAGCTCTCTAAAGACTTGGTACTAAGCTTTGCAGTTGTTGGTACATTGTAGGCCCTACTATTGTTGGTAGTGGTGGGGGATAAACACCAACTTCAGTCCTCACTTGTGTCTCAATTATTGCCTCAACTTGATCTTCTGCCTCTGTTTCTTCTATTGTTGATAATGGTGGCAACATCACAGGCTGTTGGGATGCATCTTGAGCCACAGGTTGCTTTGCAGGGATACCAATTGCACTCTGAAGGTTACTTCAAGGTCTTGGAGGTTTTGATGCTTTTTGGAGGTCTAAATGCACTCTGAACCAAAGTTAAAGAGTTAGACATATAATATGATTAAAGAAATGCATTAAATGAGTCAAAAGATTGAAATTTACCCTTTCTGACCCTTTCTCTATATCATTATTGAATGTCATTGGCTGCATTTCAGTTTCATTACCCACCTAAAATTTGCACACAATCAGTCAACATTAACTGAAATAAAGAAAACACATTAAATGCACGGGGTAATGGCATTTTCCCATCCAAACTATTCGAGTTTTTGCACTTTTGTAAACAAACTTTTTTCTTTTGCATTTTTTTATCCGAACTTTATAAGCCTAAAATCTTAAGTAAATTTTAACTGAAAAATGCTAAAAATATAAAATTTTGTAAAAATTCGTGTAGTTCATATAAGAAAGTGTAAAAAATAAACAAGTTTAGATAAAATAATGCAAAACCCGTTTAGTTCGGATAAAAAAATGCAAAAAAAAAAAGTTTATTTGCAAAAGTGCAAAAACCCGAATAGTTTAGATGGGAAAATGTCATTACCCCTAAATGCACTCTACTTACAATTGCAGGCCCTTTTCCTTTTCCTCTACTCTCATTTCTTACCCTTCTTGACACTTCTCCTATGTCATTAATGCAGAGATAAGGCAAGATGAGGTGTTGCAGAGATGTATTGTCCTTATATTAGCTCTACGGCGTCGTAATTCGCCTTTTCATGTGAACATTTTGTTGGAAGGTATGCCGCTAAATTTTAAAGTGCTAGATTTGCCCAAGTATGATGGAACTAAGGATCTAGAGAACATGTTATTACTTTTGAAACCATGATGGTGTTGCATAATCTAAGTGATGCAGTGAACGCAAAAGTATTCCCTACAACCTTTGTAAGTCGTGCATTAGACTGGTTCACCAGTCAACCTCCAAGTACAATTATCTCGTATGAGCAGTTCGTCCGTAAGTTTGAAAATCACTTTGCGAGTAAGGCACGAACTGCGAAGTCTGATTCTACTCTGATAGGGATAAAGCAGCGAGACGATGAGACGTTGAGGGAGTTCGTAGATAGATTCAATGACGGAGCGTTAGATGTGGAAGGGTTACAGCAGGAAGTAATTCAACAGTTGTTTATTAATGGTTTAAAAGAAGGATATGTAATCCTCCAATAGAACAAGAAGAAATGATGATTATGGCAAGGCAATACATCCATGAAGAGGATATTTATCGAATTAAGAGGTCCGAGAGGAAGGCGTGGAAGCAAAATAAGGAGAAGGGACAGCAAGAGCGACGATGAGCGCCGAGATCCGATAAGGATCAAGAATGACAATCGTGATACGCTAAATACGAAAGCTACACTCCCCTAAAGACTACACGAGGCAAGGCCTTAATGGCCACAAAAAATTCAAAACTGGTTGTTAGGCCAAAGAAGATGAAGTATGACCCGAAGCGGAAGAGTAGCCACAAATTGTCGTTTCCATAAGGATAACGGCCACGACGCTGAGGACTTCTTCCAGTTAAAAGATGAGATCGAAAGGCTGATTAGCCAAGGTTATTTGCATGAATTTATTAATAAGGCTCGTGAAGCTAAGGCAAAGAAACAAAAAGAAGGGACATGACATGACCGAAGGTCTAGAAGTCGATCCCGAGAAAAAGAAAGAGAAGGAGAAAAGGGAAGAGGTCGTGAGCGTAATGATAATAGACATCACAATAACCAACAAAATCTGCTTCGATAAGATGATAAACGAATCCACGAGGTTCAAACCAATACATATGTATGGGGTGAAATTCATACAATCGCAGGGGCCCCCTCATGCGGAGATTCCTAGAGCGCACAAAAAAAGCACCTTTGTGGGGTGCGAGCTTACGAGAAAAGGGAAGAACCATTGTATGTGATGAACGTTGTTCAGAGTAATGAAGCCATTAACTTCAATGACTGCAACTATGAGGGAGTCATACGACCCCATGACAATCTGATGGTGATAATAGTTAACGTGGCAAACTTTGCAGTTCACAGAGTGTTAGTGCATAATGTCAATTCTTCAGATATTCTGATCCTGCATGTACTTGAAAAGATGAATTTTGATGAAAGGAGTCTTATGCCAGTAAACACTCCTTTGGTGGGGTTCGGTGGAGTAGAGGTTACCCCTTTGGGTACTATTGATCTACCCGCCTCGTTGGGTTACGAACCCGTGAGAAAAACAGTGATGTTAAGTTTTTGGTGGTAGATGCACCTTTTGCATACAATACTATTTTGGGTCGACCAGGTCTGAACCTATTTGGAGTTGTGGTATCGACGCTACACTTAAAACTGAAGTTTATGACTAAAGGTGGAGTTGCAGTGGTACGATGTGATCAATAGGTCTCCAGGGAGTGTTACACAACTTCTTTGAGAAAGGAGCGAAGTGAGAAGACCACGAGGATAAAAGTGGTAGAAAACAATGTTGCACCAATCGAAGAAGTAGGTTAGGAGTCAGGTAAAAGGCATCGAATAGAGTTCAGACGGGTAGAACCGATGGAGCATAAGACTATTGAATTATTCCCGTGAAATTCAGAAAAAACCACGAGAATAGGGTCTAAATGCAAGAAAGATTGGAGATGATGATGATTGAGTTTCTCAGGGAGAATGTTGAAATGTTTGCATGGTAGGCTTCGGACTTCAAAGAAACTGACCCCGAGGTGATTGTGCATTGTCTGAATATAGACCCGAAGGCAAAGGAAGAAGAAACAGAGAAATTTTGGACCAGAAAGGAATGCTATCATAGAAGCAGAGGTGAATAAATTGGTCGAAGTGAATTATATTCAAGAAATATAGTTTATGGACTGGTTGGAAAATGTTGTACTCGTACCGATATTAGGAGGCCAGTGGCGTATGTGTACAGACTTTATGGACTTAAACAAGACATGTCCTCATGATCCGTACCCACTACCTCGTATTGATCTCCTCGAAGATTCGACGACAGGATGTGCTCTTTTAAGTATGATGGATGCTTATCAGGGTTTCAATCAGATTATGATGGCACCATAGGATAGGGATAAGACCTCATTTATTACTGCTAAGGGTGTATATTGTTACAATGTGATGCCCTTTGGTTTGAGAAATTCGGGAGCAACGTCTTAAAGATTAGTGAATACGATGTTTAAAGATGAGATAGGGAAGACCATGGAAGTTAATGTTGATGATATTTTGGTCAAAAGTGTGGAGGAAGAAAATCATCTGGATCATTTACGAATTGCCTTCCAGATTATGCGTATATATGGTCTGAAACTAAATTCAAAGAAATGTCCTTTTGGAGTTCAAGGTGGAAATTTTTTGGGTTTTGTGGTTACAGAACGAGGTATAGAAGCCAATCCTGAAAAGATAAAGGCGGTAGTGGAGATGCAATATCCGAGGTCAGTGAAAGATGTCCAGAAGTTAACAGGGAGAATGACTAATCTTAGCAGGTTTATATCGAGGTCGGCAGATCGTGGATTGCATTTCTTCAAGATTCTGAAAAAGGTAAAAAAAATTGAATGGACAGATGAATGTGAGAAAGCTTTTCAAGAACATCTGCTCCGTTAGCCAGTTGTTGGAGAACCTTTTATGTTATATTTGGATGTGTCCGACGAGGCAATAAGCGTTGTTTTACTTCGTGAATAGGAGGGAGACCAAAAACCTATTTATTACATCAGCCGAACGATCCAGGGAGCTGAGAAAAACTACACTAAAATTGAGAAATGGACATTGGCCCTAATGATGGCAGCTCGTAAGTTGCGACCTTATTTTCAATCACATAATATTGTGGTACTTACAGATCAGCCATTGCGGAAAATCTTAGCTAAACCTGATATTTCAGATCACCTCGTCAAATGGACTGCCGAACTTGGGGAATTCTCCATTGATTATAAGCCTCAAACCCCCGTAAAAGCACAAGCAATGGCGGACTTTATAGTCAAAATGACCGTAAACCACGAACCTAAAAATGCCACTTCTGGCCCATGGATGCTCCATGTAGATGGCTCGTCCATGACCCAAAAGGGGGGCCATAGGTGTATGGTTACGAGATCCAGAAGGTACAACTATTATATTGCATATACATGATGCAAATCATCAAAATTATGCAAACATTTTAATAATATGAATTTGCTTCGTAACGTACGAGGTGAATATTATTTTCTTATATTTTCTCTACTTTATATAATTTGTCAACATCAATGCAGGTAATGATCATGAATTTCACATTAAGCTCAATTTTGATGTAACCAATAACGAAGCTAAATATGAAGCCCTTGTGGAGGGATTGGAAATGGCAAAAACAATGAAGGTAAAAAATTTGAATGCCTATACGGACTCTCAGCTCATAGCTAATCAGATTGCAGGATCGTACAAAACAAAGGAGAAAAGCCTTATTTTGTATTTTCAGAAGGTGAAGGACTTAATGTCTGGATTCGAAAAGATAACTATATATCAGATTCCACGAGGAGAAAATGAAAGAGCAGATGCTCTGTCAAAATTTGCAAACCTGATAACGGGAGTGAAAAGCAGGACAGTTATGTTGTTAGTCGCAGAGAAATTGCGGGTCTCATTGAATGTGGCTTCGGAGGTGATGGTTGCAATTGACAAAGCAAGTTGGAAGGATGAGATCAAGTCGTATTTGTTAAAAGGAGAATTGCCTAAGGATCGTAACATGGCCCATAGGATCATGTGTAGAGCTTCAAGGTTTACAGTAATTTACGAGGAGCTCTATAAACGATCCTCTGTTGGCCCACTATTGTGTTGCCTCGTTCCGTCCGAGGTGGAGTTATGAGAGAGATTCACGAGGGAAGTTGTGGAAATCATTCTGGAGGCCGAGCCTTAGCACAGAAGATATTGAGGCAAGGATATTACTGGCCTACGTTGGTGAAAGATGCCTTTGAATTTGCAAAAAAATGCAATGAGTGTCAGCCGAACCTGTTGCATCGTCCTGCCACTGAAATGGAATCGATTAAAATTGCGTATCCATTTGATCAATAGGGGATAGATATACTGGGTCTTTTTCCTCCTTGCACGGGGTAAAAGAAGTTTATTATTGTTGCTGTCGAATATTTTACGTAGTGGATCGAAGCTGAGGCAATGGCCAAGATCACCGACCATGAAGTGATGAAGGTTTTGCGAAAGAATATCGCCTGTAGATTTGGAATCCCCCGTGTCTTAATTTCAGATAATGGGGCACAGTTCAACAGTACGAATGTGGTGACATGGTGTGAGGAGTTAAAAATTTAGTAAGAACTTCATCGAGGTTGGCAATCCTCAAGTGAATGGGCAAACTAAAGTGGTAAATAGAGTTATTCTTCAACACCTTAAGACTAAGATCTTGGGAAAAGAGGAAATTCGGCTAAATAGTTACCCAGAACGTTATGGGCATATTGTATGACCCCACGAACTTCGATGGGTGAATCTCCATTTAGCCTCGTTTATGGTTTAGAAGCTGTAATACCTGCTGAAATTGGAATGATGTCTCATCGTGTACAATCCTACGATCCAGAGGCAAGGATGTATGAATTGGATGTTGTTGAAGAATTAAAGGACAAAGCCATTGCCAAAATTTTGATGCAAAAAGATACAATGACATGAGTTTATAACAAGAAAGTGAAATCAAGAAATCTTCAAGTCGGGGATCTTGTATTAAAGAAGGTGGAAGTATCGAGGCCCGTTGAAAAACTTGAACCGAACTAGGAAGGACCTTTTTAGGTCACTAAACTTACAAAGAAAGGCACGTATAGGCTACAAGATTTGGAAGGAAAAGATCTGCCTCGTCCTTGTAATATTCAGAACCTACGAAGGTTCTATGCATAAAATAGATCAGAGTCACCCTTCTTTTTGTACTGGGGGACTCATATTTTACTTCGATGTATTCATCTTTTGCTTCTAAATGAATACACACACTTTGGCGTGCAAATTTTTTTACTTCGTTATGAAATGCAATGAGTCGTGTTCATAACGAAAATAAACGAAAGATAGATAATCAAAAAACTAAACAACAAAAATACGATAATAAGTTGGGTCGATAAACCACGATCCCAACGTTTAGAATTCACAGAAGCAAATGATAAATAAAATTATCTGACAAATATGCACTACGAATACTATCTTCAATTGTTTGATAAACAAAATAAAACAGTCATCTAGGCTAAACGTTATCAGCGACCGAGGACTGAGCAACTTCGTCCTTTTCATCATCATCCGAGGTAGGACCAAGGAGGTCGAACTCGGGAAAAGAAATGGTAGGAGGTGGCGTACTAGCATACGAATCATGAAGCATAGGAGTTTCCACGAACCGCTTCATACAATCCTAGGCAGAGTCCCATCTTTCTTCAAGTAATCCAAGGTTTTAACAAAGCTGTGGTAGATGAAGTCATACTATTTCTCCTCAACGAGCCCCTCATATGCAACAGACCTGGTAAAGTCCTTCATCCCATTACATCAGGTCTGATAAAGCAGCTCGCGATACTCCTCCACGGTGATGAATTTACCCTTTCCCTCGTCGAGTCCTTTTTGGTACTCAACCTCCTTCACCTTGATCAAATTGTTCTCAAGGCCCTTCACTTCCTCGTTAACCTCATTCAACTGCTCTCTCAGTGAGTTCACTTCAAAAACTCTGGCCTTTAGATCCTTTTTCATCTTGGCCTTCCCATTATTCAAGAATTCAGTGGCTTCCTTGACTTTATCACGAGCCTCCGCCAGTTCATTTTTTACCCGAAGCCCATAGTCTTTATATTTCTCCTCGACGGAGATCTTCTCATTGCGCCAATAGGAAAGGTTGATGCTTAGCTGATGCAAGTATAGGGTAGTCTAAAAAGAGAAGTACGATCTAACTATTAGATAAAATTGTGGAACAAACTTAAGGATAATAAAAGAATATTATTAATACCTTAGCAATAGCTTCGAATCCATCATTCTCGATGACAGAATGATAGACGTTGCAGAGTGCAGCCTCATCCTTGGGGAAAGATAATGTTTTAGACCAGTTCAGCTGCTATGAGGTCCCCATCTTTCCCGAGGATAGAGCTGTTGTAATAGACGCGCCACGAAGGGAGTACGATGGTCCTCGATCTCAATAAAATCGAACGATCACGACCCCTGGTACCCTCAATTCTGTCACGAAGCCATAGGGCCTCGAACCTGTCAACAAGTCGTGACACCAAAATGCCATGAAGTTCCTTAAAGGCAGACGAACTGGGTTTGGGACTGTAGCCCGCTTCGTCAAACCTTAGTTTCTTCCTCAGATTGGCGACAACAAAATCGGTAGGAGAGAAGGGGTTCGTTCGTGAGCCCTCACTTATCTCCACAGTAGAATGAATAGGCGCTGCCTCGTTCAGTGGAGGAACATTTAGTACGGGCTCATCGGAGGGAATAGGTTCGGTGATGCCGCCTGTAGTGACTCGAACACGAGGTAAGGGCCTAGTAGTGGAAGCAGCACCCCGTGCGGGTCGTGGAGCACTGCCTGCAACTCATTTTGAGAGATTTTTCTCCATCCTAGCTGTTTTTTCTACCATACCTGAAGAATAAACAAAGTACATATGAATATCACAAACAAGATTAAATACACAAAATTAACCAGATTAAGTACAATGCTTACCCACTCTAGCATGCAAGTCCGCGTTATACAAATCCAGGAAATGCTCTTCAACAAAATGTTGACCCAAGGTCACTTCTCCTACATCTTCGGGACGAGGCAAATCTAACCTCCATTACGAGGCACCTTCCACTGGGCTACATAGAAATATTTATCTTTTCATTGCCCATACGAGGAGGTGTTTTTCTTAAAAATACGGACACGGGGATTACGAAGCAAAATATAGAAGAAGCCTTGTAAAACAAATTAAAGAGATTAAAAATAATAACTATAAAGATTTTTGCCTTTCAATCTTTGCACGTGTTGAAAGTAAAGATCAAAATATAAATGAGGGTTTTCTTAATATTACGTGCAACCATTTAAGATAAAGATATTAAGTGTACATCTCTTGATTATATGGTTTAAATAGACT
Source organism: Buddleja alternifolia (assembly GCA_019426215.1). Taxonomy (NCBI): domain Eukaryota; kingdom Viridiplantae; phylum Streptophyta; class Magnoliopsida; order Lamiales; family Scrophulariaceae; genus Buddleja; species Buddleja alternifolia. Next base: position 8,901,020 of record CM033408.1, read on the forward strand.
AACAGCATAAAATAGAATAATATCGTAGTTAGAGGTTCAATTGGGTTCAACTTTTTTTTTAATATTAATTACACGTTGTAAGAAGTAAAAAGCAAAAAAGAAATAGTAAATATAATTAATGTCCGAAACAATTTACATAATAAAGAGATCTCAATAGATATTGTTCAATGGATCTGTTCAATGTTAAACCGTATTTTACTCTTTAAGATATCTACAATAGTAAGTTGTATATTTATTAAGGCTACACAACATAATTACTATAGATAATTATGCGATCTAAATTACCTTCTATATATATACATATATTAGATTGGATTATGCGAAGGTTCAAGATGGGCAGAGAATATTTAGTTCTTGAAATATGCATGATATGAGGCTTGAGCGAGGGAATGGATATGATATGTGGTAAAAAATAAAGTTACGTGTAAATGTTGGTCCTAAGTGGCATACGAAAGGGTCTAGAGGGAGGGAGGGAGGGGTTGAATAGACCCTGAAGTCTTTTTCGACTTCAAAAATTTCATATCACTTTTTAAAAATTTCAACGCTTTAGAGAGCTGAGCGCTAGGTCAGGCGCTACAGTAAAGATAACTTAGACTTAGTGATTTTAGCAATTTACCAAAGTAAGGTAAAGCTTAGATCGCTTAATCAGGGTTAGCACAACGAAAATGATTTTAAAGCTTTAGCGTTCGTTTTGGTCAAATAGTCGCTTAACAATTTTACTTGTCTTTTTCAGAATAAATGATAGAATATAAAGTAAGACAATAAAACAGTAAATAACACAAGAATTTGTAAGGTTCACTGGGCGACGTAATCCCAGTTACGTCCTTCTTCTCCTTGAACACTTGGAGGAATTCCACTAAATTGATTATCGAAGGATCACACAGAGATTTCTACAAAATAGAGGAAGGGATGATGATCTTGGGCTCTTTGATCACACAGACTTCAGCACCAATGAAGATCTTCACCAATAAGCTTCTCTCACTCAGAAATACTGCTTGTAGAGTCAACAACTTCTTCACACAGATAGATGATATTGAGGATTTTGTCATGGCTTTGTTTGATGTTGGAAAGTTTAAACAACTTAGGATATCTCAATATGAATCGTATGGTTCTGCTTTGAAGATGTTTGAGATATTTATGACTGTCTGGAATGTATATAGAAAACTTGAAGGATTTTGGTTATAGAGTTTGTAAGCTTTTCTTTCAAGTAATTTCAGCAAAGTTTTTACCTTTTTCTTGTGCATGTACGTGTGTATTTAGGGTTTGCTGAAGGGTACTATTTATAGGTGTGTACGTGTGACTGATTTTCTTCCTAATTGCGGTGGTGTTAAGTTTGCAATTAAATAGTAAATTATTGCACACACTTATAACTTTTTATTTTTTCTACTTTTGTAATTTTTTTATCATCTTATTAATTCAATGTTCAGTTAAAGTCTTGTTTTATCAATTGGATTATCATATAATAGTAGTTTTCATAAATTTAGATTTTTTTTATTTTTGTCTATTGTATGTATAACCACATGAGCCATTAGGTGCTTCTGTATTGTGAATAATCTCTTCCATAGTATGATTTTAAAATGAATATAAGAAATAAATAAGTATGCTATGTGACAAATCTATACAACATAAACAAATATAAATAATTATACCTTTAAAATCCTTTACTTTTGGAACCAAGGTACTGCCAATGAAAGTGCAAATCTCTCTCCATCAAGTTAAAACAGAGATACCATTTTCAATACACTCGCGTATTCCTATCTTCAAAAGGTCATCATATTTTGGGGCTATGCTATTGAAAAGTGGCACAAATTATCATCATTATTAGAAACATGTATTTCTTGATATACTCTGTTATTTTATACACTTGAATTCTTTGTGTTAAATGAAATTTACTTTTCAAGTGGCATGAATACCATAACGGCTTATCTATCGTTTTTGAATACTAGTTCAAACAAAGTTTTTGTTTTCAATATTTGCATATATATGAATTTTGGAATAAATTCTTTGAATTGAACTATTCATATTTATAAGAATCATTCTAATTAGTATTAAACTCCACCTATCATATACATTGAACAAAATTATGAAGTATTAATTTCAAGTTCATGCACATCTATTTGGTAATAATGATAAATATTTTTCTAATTAGAGTATAAAATTAATTTATTACTTTAGGATTTATTTTGGTCTTAACAAAAAAGTAAAAAGTGTAAATCATGTAAGTTATCCCAAATGTAATCCATTTACATCATCCCAAATTATTCATATTTTAAAATAAATAAATATAGATATAGATATTTTATTTAAATACAATTGTCATGAATTAAATATACATTCATATCTGATACGAAACATTACTTGGACTAATCATCTAGAGTGGGGAGTAAAAATCCTCCACGGGTCCTCATTTCAGGTATCTTGTCTGCTTTTTGTTTGACGAACACAACATATGGGAAAATCCAGGAAAGAAGAAAGATTCCAGTTTGCTACGAACGATTACTTAAACAGACCATTCACGCATCTAATCTAATCTTTAGAATTGGGATTCACAAAAGGTTTCTCACCCCCATCAGTAATCACTCTTTTCTCTCATTCGCAAAAGATAGATACATATATATATATATACACACACACACACTACATGGATGTTTTGCAGTTATCAGTGGCACTTTCTTGTGTTGCGGTAGTATTGGTATACGCCTGGAAAATCTTGAATTGGGCTTGGTTTAGGCCAAGAAAGCTTGAGAAATGCCTGAGGCAACAGGGTTTAAGAGGAAATTCTTACAGGTTTCTCTTTGGGGATTTCAAAGAAATGAAAATGATGGTTAAAGAAGCAAAGTCAAAGCCCATCATCAATTTTTCCAATCAGGATGTTGTGCCTAGAGTCATCCCCTTCATCCTTGAAGCCCTCAAAAACTATGGTATAATACTATGGTATAATATATACATATATATATATATATATTATGCAATCTAATTTCATAGCATGTATTTTCATTGTTCATTAATATTCTGTTTATAGACATCATCACAAATATGTCTGTTTATAGAATTGGAACTCTCATGACAAATCTATATTAAGATGTTGTGTGGAAGTGCATAGACTGTTGGGTTGCGTTTGGAATTGGATTAAAGGATTTGAATTTACATGAATTCCGTAGTTATCCAAACAAGTGCAATCGATTTAATTATTACCGGTACGAAAGCTTAGCTCCAACATTCTTATTCCATCCAAAACCATCCTTGGGGATTTTAAATTATTACTAATGAAAAAGGTTAACTTGCCAAATTTACTATGTTGTTTACTTAATTGTGTGGAAAACCGAAGACCTTATGTGATCAATAGTTGAAGATTTGGAGTTGATATTGAAATGCAGGTCAAAATTGCTTTATGTGGTTTGGGCCAAGACCTGCAGTAATTGTCTTTGATCCTGAAGCTATAAGAGAGGTTTTGTCAAAAAGTTACATTTTCCAAAAGCCTACTGCTTCCAATCCATTGAGTAGGCTGCTGGCAAGAGGAGTAGCGGTCTACGAAACCGACAAATGGGCCAAGCATAGAAAATTGATCAATCCTGCTTTTCATGTCGAGAAATTAAAGGTATTCTTAGAGGTTTTACTAATTGACTCTATACTTTCAATGAGAATCGACTTCTGGAGTAGTTTATGTCTGAGGCCTTAGTTGATGAGAAAAATGTGAATTTAGATTGATATAGATTAGTATTGTTAATGGAAGAAAATGAGATGCAAAGACGAAGAAGCAGTTTATATATATACTGAGATTTGGATTGTAACGTTGACGAGACATTTTTTCGCACTTCCTACAGCATATGCTTCCATCATTTTACCTGAGTTGTGCTGATATGTTGAGCAAATGGGAAAAGATTGTACCAAGTGAAGGATCACGTGAACTGGACGTGTGGCCCTATCTTCAGTCCCTGACAAGTGATGCAATTTCGCGAACTGCCTTTGGCAGTAACTATGAAGAAGGAAGAAAGATTTTTGAACTTCAGAAAGAACAAGCCGAGTTTATCATGCAAGCAAATCGCTCAGTTTACATCCCGGGATCAAGGTACATGCAATCACTTGTTTTTGTTATTTAATGGCTAGAAAGCTCTAAAAGTGTAGTTTTATATATAATTGATTTTGTAGAAAATCTGTGTTAGAAGAATTGTGACGAAAGATGATAGACTACCAACTTGTAGAAAAGATTTTGAGTTACAAAAAGAAGCTATTTATAAAACTTAAAACTATACCGCCTAAAATATACATAAAGCCTGATCATATCGTGCCCACATTTTTGGCTATTAAATAGCTATGAATTAATAATAGGCATCACCAAAACTGCAAGAAGCATTTTGAGCTATTATACTTTTATAATAGTATGGAAGGGCATTTTGCATGACTCCTTGGCAATTAACTATAGGTTCTTGCCGACTAAAAGTAACAAAAGAATGAAGGAAACTGTGAAGGAAATAGAATCATCCGTGCTCAGGATTATCAATAAAAGAATCAAAGCAATGGAAGCAGGAGAAGCCAGTTCTGATGACTTATTAGGTTTGCTATTGGAATCCAATTTTAAGGAAATACAACAACGTGGAAATAGGTTTGGAATGAGCTTGAAGGAGGTGATCGAAGAGTGCAAGCTATTTTACTTTGCCGGTCAGGAGACAACCTCAACTATGCTTGTGTGGACGATGGTTTTATTGAGCAAACATAAGGATTGGCAGGTTCGTGCTAGAGATGAGGTTCTGCAAGTTTTTGGAAGAGGAAAACCTGATTATCAAGAGTTAAACAATCTCAAAATTGTAAGTATTATTCATATTTACTCAGCTTTGCGCATCGTACAGAATCCAATATCTTTCGAACATCACTAAGATTGTGTCAATCGTAAACTGTTGACAAAACCATAATGAATGTGGGAAAGTAGTGCTTGTGAATTAATATTGAACTTCTTAGTCCAGCTTTATGTACTGTTACTTTAAGTCATGTATAGCGTAATAGAATGCTTGGAACAAAAAATTTGCTTCAAGCATCAATATTGATGGTTTAAACCACACAATAGTCCCTTGTGTAGAGTTAGCATTTGTTAGATGGTATCATTCCAATACCCCTTGTGATTCTTAAAGTATCCTACATTTTTAGGTAGTCGCGGGACTGTTGGTCCAGTAAATTCCGTGAATGGTGGACTCTATGTGGACCTCACCATTTAGAGTGATGGGGTTGTTTTCGAACTCATATACTTCAAATATTATGAGAATAATCTGGACAAATTGAAGTATTAGTCTCATAAGATAGAGCATATTGGAGTTTTAGCCCCGCTTTTCACAATCATGCAAAATTAGTTTTTTAGAATGTATTTTTTCTATTCTTGTCTCAGGCGTTGAAAAATAAACAGTAGCCGCTAGTTTGATCACATGCCTTGCACGTGAAGGTTACTTATTTGCTTACATTTCACAAAAACCTTAACATGTGCATGCCACATGTGACATTTTATCCATTGTCTAACATATGGGACCAAAATTACAATATGTTCTATCTTATGAACCAATATTGCAATATTCCCGAATATTACCCATCTCCCAACCCCACCTCGTTTATTGGTGTGATGATTGGAAGCATAACTTGCCGTTTCTTGCAGGTAAGCATGATATTTCATGAGGTTCTAAGATTATATCCACCAGCAGTGATGCTTGCTCGAATTACTCAAACGGAAAGTAAATTAGGAAAGGTTACCCTACCGGCTGGAGTGCAGCTTATGTTACCATTAATTATGTTGCACAATGACTGCAAAATATGGGGCGATGATGCAAAGGAATTCAATCCAGAGAGGTTTAGTGAAGGAGTTATGAAGGCAACACAGGGACGACTAATATATTTCCCGTTTGGGTGGGGGCCTCGGATATGCATTGGACAGAACTTTGCAATGTTAGAAGCCAAAATGGCACTGGCTATGATTTTGCAACATTACTCGTTTGACCTTTCTCCGTCATATTCACACGCTCCTCATACGGTGATAACTCTTCAACCCCAACATGGCGCACACTTAATTCTGCATAGATTATAGGCTTTATTGTTTAGACTTTCAGACCGTTGTCTGAAATACTTATTTTAGCTGCGCTGGCTTGATGAAGTTTGCTTGTAACATATGTATTTTGATGGGTAGTGACTTTTTACTATTTACATATTTACATATGCAGTTACTCTTTTGAACTTCGTTCTCGAACCAAATTTTTGACAGAGTTTGTGCAGTTATGCACCAGAATCCAGATTAGGGAAATTTAATCCTAGTTTGATTAAATCTAATTAATCAAGTGTGGTGGTAAACTTAGGGAAACTCTAGACCCGACGATGTTTGGTTGACTAATCACCATTAGGAATCCTTATGTGTTTAATTTCCGCTGCGCATCTGATTGGATTCCTAACATTAATATCAGTATCAAAAGTGGTACAAATGGGCAGAGTTTGTGCCAAAATTGAGATTTCGAAAATGTTTGCTACCAAAGTGTACATGTGGTCAATTATGGTACAAAAAATGAGATTTTCCCTTATATCTATTTCCATGGGTTTTGGTCTTTCTGGTTAAAAGATTTTACTAAAATCTTAGTGAAAGACATCCAATTATATCTAGGGAAAATCTCATTTTTGATATCATAAATGACCATGAGTACAATTTTGGTACCAAACATTCTCAAAATCTCACATTTGATGCAAACTCTGTCCATTTGTATCACTTTTGGTATTGGCTTTATCTAGTTAACGGAAAAAGCATATAACATGCACGTGACCCTTGAATTTGCATGTGATTGTGCACATGTGACGTGTTTGTGAAGATGAACGGGAAAATTTCATTTTTGGTACCGAACTTTGCTCATTTGTCTCATTTTTGGTACCACCGCTATCTCATTTTTTGACGACACGTATGAAGTTAACGGTCACATGCATCTCACTTGACATTTTTCGTCGAGTAGTTAACTGTTAGGTATGTGCCCTAGATGCTAACGAGGAGTTAGAATATATATGACATTGGTTTATATTGTACAACCTTATAGAAAGACATTATTCATTTGTTCACGTAAATCTTAATGGCATCTATAAGTATTGAACATATAGTCCAAGCAATTGAGAGAAACCTTCTACTTCTTATGAAATAAGGAGAGGGACACTAGAAGCGTTGAGTTCTCGATTGCTCAAATAGGTTCGCAAGTCAAAGAGTCCTAATTGGGCATTATGACTCGACTTGTATGATACAAGCTCTGACAAAGAGTGTCCCTAGGTATTAGTGGGAGCTTGTGCCGTAGATATGTCAATGGTTTTGACATATTCGAACATGGCTCGGAGTAACCCGATCACATGGGTATTAGTCTGTGACTGTCAATGATTGGATTACTGATCATAATAGTATGTGTGACCCTTAGACCTGAGGAGTAACGAGCAATGTACCCGTGACACTAAACTTGTCATTAGACTAGTAAGATCCAATTTCACTAGTAGGTGGATCAACCTCAAAGTGCAGTCTCAGTGGGCAAGTAGCAATTGTTAGGTGACTGCCAAGATGAAATTCACTATCTCGAAAGTAAACGAGAATGTATCATGTGTGATCATAGGTAAATGAAATTATAAATGTTTGGCTAAAGCATATAAACAAACTCGTGTGGAACATGGAGAGTAGTTTGGTAATTTCATCTTACTATGATCATTGCATAGTATCGAGTCTTGTGAGTTGGACATACTCCATGACTCTCACTCGACCGGGATGTCAGTAAAGGACTTATACGGTATTTATGACCTAAAAGTTTGTTATGATCAAATCTTTTCGATCTTAATTGGGTTTCGATGTGGGTCTAGGAGATTGGTTAGGTGACACCCACGTCTTTTGTTATCCTCTATTGCCAATTAAGACCAACCTATAGAGTCGCGCTACAAGGAATAAGAGGGATATCTATTTGTTACTTTGTAAGGGAAATTTGGTGATTTGTCATTAGATGGACAAATTGATTTAATGGATGAATTGATTTAATTAGTTAATTAATTAGATTAAATAATAATTCATTAAATCGACTAATTCCCAAATATTTATTTAATTGGATTAATTAATTATTTGAATTTAAGTCTTAATTAATTGATTAATTGTATATTTAATTGGATTAAAACAAGAATTAATTAATTAAGAGTAGACTAAGTTGATTGGGCCAACTTAGCCCACCTTGGTCATCCATTAGGGCTTAAGAGCCACCTAATATTGGGCTTGAAGTTGGAGGATTTATTTAATCCTCAAACTCCTAGGAAAAGATTACACACTCTTCCGCCTAACACGTAACAAAATAGAGAAACCCGTCCCCTCTTCTCACTAGCCGTCTTCGACCAAGAGAAAGGAAGATGGAGGATTTCCATGCTTGCTCCTCTTGATATTTAGAGGTAGGAGTCCTGAAATTGTTGCTGTAGACTGTGGATTAAGAAACGAATCACGCTTCAAGAACGGTAAAGGTTATGTATTCTTTTTTCTCTTTACATAAAATTATTAAAAGTCTAAAAGTGATCCGCCATTAGGAATCCTTATGTGTTTAATTTCTGCTGCGCATCTGATCGGATTCCTAACATTAATGTCAGTATCAAAAGTGGTACAAATGGGCAGAGTTTGTGCCAAAATTGAGATTTCGAAAATGTTTGTCACCAAAAAATGTACAGGTAGTCAATTATGGTACCAAAAATGAGATTTTCCCTTATATCTATTTCCATGGGTTTTGGTCTTTTTGGTTAAAAGATTTTACTAAAATTTTATTGAAAGACATCCAATTATATCTATTTCCATGAAAATAAACGCGCCATCAAAACTTAATTGGTGGTACGTTTGTACTCAGTAGTAAATAACATGTGCGTTGCACGTGAATCATGGTTGTGTATAATATATATATATATATATATATATATATATATATAACATTTCAAACTTTAGAAAATTACGAAGTACTCCCTGTCTCCATAAAATATCGAGTACTCCTCTTAGATAAATTGATACAACATGTTAAAGTATGAAAAATAAAAATAAATTAGTTTTAGACATTTTTTAGTGATTGTTTACTAATATATTTTTATTTTCTATGTATGTATGAATATGTTATAGTATATTTCTATTTTAGCAAGTTTAATTTTATATTGTGCATTTTTTAGAATTTTTGGGCCCTGAGGACCAAATTATCACTCCGAGGACTGAAATTGCCACAAAATTTAAAGATAAAGGACTTAATTACAACTTGAAAAAGATACAGTCCCAAAATTGTCTCCCCTAATATATAGGACCAAAATTACAACTTTCCCATATCGATAGTACTGATTAGAATAGGAAAGAGGACTAGCTTATTTACTAAACCTTACAACTAAACAGAAAAACCAACTTACAAACTCCAATGTTAACATAAGAAAGCTAAGACTAAAAGTGTGACACAGTAACACTTCCAACAAGCTCTATGCTTCGTTTAATATTCAAGTCACTTTCATACATTGAACGTCTCTCCCTCAACGCAATATATCTTCCGAGATGAAAATCATATTTCGTTTGAGATATAATGAAATCTATGTTTATAAATTGCCTTATGTTTGTGTTTGAATGAAAGGTGTCTAAGAATATAATTTAAATGATTTGATATTTAGCTTAATTTTCTGAATGTCAATAGAATGTTTCTTCTCCTTTGATTGGTTACATCAAGCTATTGAGAGGTTCCATTTGTTAAATTGCATATGTTTTAGTAGAAGTGGCTTTGTAGCTGATTATTGGGCTTATATAGTCAACGAAAATCATGACTACGAATTTTATGAAGAATTAGAGAACAATCCATTCTCAACAAATATATCGACCACATGTGCAAGTGAGGAGTACTCTTGATCCTACCTAATATTAAATGAGATTATTTTATGTGATTCAATTGTAGAGTCCTAATATAACTATACATCTTATAGTTGTAGATATCTGTAATTTATTTTTATTATTTATTTTTAAATTTTTTGCTTTTAAAAAGTTGAATTACATAATGATATTTTAGGTATGTTAAAAGTTTCAAGAAACAACTCCTACTTTTATAATAGTATAATAGAATAAACTATTGTTCCATTTGTTATTGTACAAAACCAAGCTATTTATTAATAAACTTTTTTTTCTTTTGAACAACTATTAAATTAATTTTTTATAGTACAATGAATTTTCTATTCCAAAACGGTGGCATGTCTCCTATTTGATTCCTTATATACATACTAAGTATAAAATTTACACAATTTATATACTTAAAGATTTTTTTTTTTTTTTGGCATGAGTGAAATAAAGAATTTAGACTGTTCTTGTAATGGTCATTTTGACAGTTTCCAAATGAGTGAATAGTTTAAATGCTTTTTTTTTTCTTTTAAAGAAATCAAAAGCGACGGGATAGATGTGGGGATGAAAATTAAAACAATTGACATATTAGAGACGAAGAAGCCTTTTTTTTTGGGTAACATACACTTTGCCCCCTGAACTATACCCTTTGTACCAAATACCCTCTGAACTGTAGAAAAATACACTTATCCCCTCCAATTGCATGGAATTGTCTCTATTACCCTTAACTATTATTTTTCCTTTTTATTTCATTTTCTCCACCATTTTTTTTATTTTTTACAAGTTTTGTTTTCTTACATAAATAGTTAAAATTATCCAGAGCATTATAATTAATTAATTAAAATAATAATTTGTAATAATGCTTTAGCACAAACGTTAAATTAACATGGTGATCAAAACATATTATATCAATGTTTAAAAAAAATTCAACTAATGCATTGTGACAAAATTAAATTAATTCAAATAGATTTAAATATGTTTTATATATATATATATATATATATATATATATATATATGTGTGTGTGTGTGTGTGCGCACCTCTTTTAAATCAGAGGGTGTAAGGATGTGAATATTTTTGGTTAAATTGAATATATTATATATATACATATAATATTAAAATATAATCTGTTAGCATTAATTTTGAGATACATATTTTAGTAAATTAGGCTATTAAAAATACACATATATGTAGTAAGATAAAATACATAAAAAATATGTGTTATAATTAATTTTATTTTGTAACGATGTATTAATAGAATTTCATCATACATTAATACAATGTGATCTCACGAAATTAATTTATTATTATTGCTAAAAATATTACAATTTATTATTATGAAAAATTAGTTATAGTGCATTGGGTAAATTTTAACTAATTTATGTAAGAAAAAAAATCGTGAAAAAGAAATAATGGTGGAGAAAATGAAAAATGAAATAAAAATTTAATGGTTAAGGGTAATGAAGACAATTTCATGCAATTGAGGGAGGGTAAGTGTATTTTTCTATAATTCAGGGGGGTATTTACAAAGGTACAATGGAGTAAAGGTATTTTACCCTCTCTTTTTTTAATGAATCAATTACAATGTACATGTTATGAATATCAAATTGTAAAAAATTAGAATCAATTAACAACTATGACCCAGTTAACAGAAAGTAGATATAAGCCCACGTATTTTCGGCGGGAGTAAAACCAATAACTCGGGCCTACTCAATTAACAAAAAATAGATAAAAACCCATATATTTTCGGTGAGAATAGCCTCACCAAACCAAATAGTTATTGGCTCTTTAAATTCTTTTCAAACTCCTCACTCTAATCACTCTATTTTCGGTGAGAATAGCCTCACCCTATGATGCACGGACACAGATATAACACGAAACACATATATATGAATTTTTAGGAATATTAATGCTCACACAGCTAAAACATGAATTTTCAATGGTATTTTTTCTTTTCTCTCTATAACGGGCGCAATGCGGGTCTGATATTACGAGGGATGATTTTTTTGTGCATCATAGCTCATCACCCATTTATAACCAAAAAAAAGGAAAAATTGAGAAGACGATAAGAGCTCTTTCACCCAGCATTGCAGTAATGGAGCTCCACCTTCTTAACCCACCAAACCTCCGCTCCTCCTCCTCCACCTTGACATTGAAATCATCATCGTACAAGATAAACCCATCATCTCGTGGCGGCAGCAAAAATCCTCATCAACCGGAAAGCCTCCAATTTCGCAAATTTTCAAAAAAGGACCTGTCACGAATCTTGAGAACAGAGTCTGCCATTAAAGCCATTGAGAAGAAGGCAAATTCAAATTCATCGTCCAAGTACAATAATCTATGGCCTAAGGCTGTGTTGGAAGCTTTGTATGATGCAATTAAGCATAACCGTTGGGACTCTGCTCTTAAGGTTTTCTTTTTCTATGTATCAATTCGTATCTGCTTCTGCGTATTTGTTATTTACATATTTGTTTAATTTTTGATGTGAGTATATGTGGATACCTCACACTTGTAGTTTAAATGGGTGGACATAAATGTAAATTTTTTCTGGAAAAACCATTATTTGTCTTGGCTTTAGCTTGATACTTCTTGCTTTAAACTTTAATCGAATATATGGTGATCTTTGTTTACACCTCTTCAATGCAAGTAATCATATTTTAGATTTTAGATTCAATTCGACTGCTCTGTAAATTGTGTGAAATGTGGCGTAATCTTTAATGTTTCTTTTTCTTATAATGTTTGTAGATATTCGATCTTCTACGTAAGCAACATTGGTATGAGCCAAGAACTCAAACATATGCAAAGCTTTTAGTGATGCTTGGAAAGTGCAAGCAGCCAAATGAGGCTACCTTGATTTTCGAGACCATGCTTTCTGATGGGCTCCAACCTACAGTTGATGTTTACACTGCACTTGTGGGTGCTTATGCCCTCAACGGCCTCTTGGACAATGCATTTACTATCGTAAATTCTATGAAATCGATCCGTGATTGTAAACCTGATGCTTTTACTTACTCGATCCTTATCAAAAGCTGCATTAAACTCCACCGCTTCGATATGATTGGGCTAATTCTAAAGGAAATGTTAGATTCGGGGATTGAATGTAGTACCGTGACTTATAATATCCTAATTGATGGATATGGAAAAGCTAAATGTTTTGAACCTATGGAGAACTCGTTGAACGACATGATTCAAAGTGGCAAATGTCATCCAGATATTTTTACTTTTAACTCTGTGATTGGTGCTTGCGGTAGATGTGGACGGATTGAAGAAATGGAGAAGTGGTTTATTGAGTTTCAAGTGATGGGATTAAAGCCCGACATAGTAACATATAACATACTTATTAAGTCGTACGGGAATTCTGGCTTGTACGAGAAAATGGGATCTGTTATGGAGTTTATGAAGAAGAGATTCTTTTCTCCAACGATTGTTACGTATAATATATTAGTTGAGATATTTGGAAAGGCCAGAGATATTGAGAAGATGGATGAGATTTTCTTGAAAATGAAACATCAAGGTTTGAAGCCTAATTCGATTACTTATAGCTCTCTTGTATGTGCGTATAGTAAAGCGGGACTTTTGGAAAAAGTTGATTCTATTTTAAGGCAAGTGGAGAGGTCTGATGTGGCGCTAGATACGACTTTTTTTAACTGTATTATCAATGCTTATGGAAATGCCGGTGATGTGGAAAGAATGAAGGAGTTGTTCATGGCGATGGAGGGTTGTGGATGTAAACCAGATAGTATAACATTTGCTACAATGATTCAAGCCTTCCGAGCTGTAGGGATGATTGAGGCTGCTCAGATTTTGGAGAGTAATTTCATTCATTCTAAGAATATTTCAGGTACCTTGTAAAAGTCGTACTTGTCAAAAATAGGTTTATTCGAGGCTCCACCAGCCCATTATTTTGTTTTACATTTTGATTTTTCCACAAGGTTGATAATCATGGTTAGAAACGATGAAAATGCCATCAAGCACGGAAAAGATGGAAACTAAAATTAAAGAAAAGTAAGAAAATGGACACGTGTCTTGTGCTGAAAATATATGCTTCTGCACCTAGTTAATACATCATCTTACGGTTATGGCGTTCTCCATTATTTTTGGTGGACCATAAACTTTAGTGTTGCCGAATAATTCTACCTGACTACTGAATTTCTCAAGAATGTTGATCGTGATAATGTTTTATCTATGTTTCAGGGACGTTGATTGGCTCGAATCAGAGAAATCATTAGAAAGAGGCCTGTGGCCATGGCCATACTGAAAATAAGTCTTTTGGCTCCCATCACATCTTTCTTCTGGTAAGTTCATTACTCTGTTTTGTATTTTTACTTACATTAATTTATTAGAAAAGTTGATGTGATCTTTCCGAGACTTTTGTTTTAAGTATCATGACACACCCCGATGCCAATAAAATGCAACTTCCTCAACAAGAGAATTTTTCATAAAAAAAATATATTTTGAAGGAGGGCAGGCCTCAGTAGCTTGATAAACTACCAACATGATTTATGTAACTTTACTCATTAATCTGATGTTATAAGCAACATTCGATATGTGTTGACGGGAATGATTTTGTTATGCACTTACAAAGTAATAAAGCCTGCTTTGAATTTGCCAAATTTTATTTGGTTCGATTTGTCAGGGAAGAAGAATTGGAACAGGAACAGTGTGTGTATTTGGCACATCCCAAGCTGCACATATGACAGAGATGAGACATGTATGGTTAAGTAGTCATGAGCAGTTCAAGCTCTTTAGTGGCATCAACACTATATATTTCTCTAAAAATTCAAAACCCCATTCCTGATAGAATAGACATGTGGATCGCAGTAGCTAGCATGGCTGAATTAGGCAGGTGAACAGTTTGGGTGTGAACACTCGTAGAGGAGGAAGTTTTGGGCCTCTAAGGCGAACTATCCAAATTCAAAAGAAGGGGTCGAATTCTTGAGGATCGTGAAGGTTCATTCCGTGTTTGATTGGATATCACGGGTTTTGACAGTTTCAGGGATTGATGAAGAATCATTGTCAGGCATTTCTTGGATCCAACGAGGCTTCTGAAATTTTAGATCTCTGCATTAAAAATTTCCTAGCAAGCTAAATCGAAGGATAATGTTTTAGATTCCTATCATGGGTTTTAGAATTGTGGATAATGGATCTTAGCGACTCGTGATGCGAAAGCTGTAATTATTTAGGGAGTGTTTGGAAATCCATTCCAAATGGACTTACAGAGATGGAAGTCCATTTTGGAAGGAAATCTTGCAAAGGCGCAACTAAGACATTCACTTAGCATCAAATACAAGAGTTTGTGGACTCCGAGCCAAATTCAAGCCGGGCTGGGGCCTGACTTGAAGCTTGTATTTACTTTCAAGCCAAGTCAAACCCTTGAGTGCAAAAGCTCGTGAAGCATCAAGCCAAGTGTGAACCTACCTAGACTCACTAGGTGGCTTAATTGATAGCCCTAAGAGTGGAAACAGGATATATTACTAGAGTTGAAGGGGCCAAATTGTAGCTTGAACCTTGAAATAAGGTGGACAACATTTTACTAAGCTGCGCTAAAACACCCCTATGTTAATTTTTTTACTAATCATTCCATTGTGGTATTTTTATTTTGCATACTCTCCCTTTTTCGATTTTTTTTGGTGTTTTTTTCTATCATAAATGTTCTAGGTCTAACCCAAATTAAATTATTTATCTATTATAAACATGTTTGGGGCAACTCCGATGCATTTGGATTGACGTTTATGATGAAATGCTAAACATAAAAAAAACTCTCAAAAAAGGGAGAGTATGCAGAATAAAATCCAATACAACTTAGTACGATACTTAGGGATTCGAATTCGCAAAAGTGGTGTTCACTTAACACGGGGTTGTTTGGCGCAGGTTTTGCTTATACCCACAGGGGGATCTTATGCAATAAACCCCTCATATTTTATACTATTGTTTTGACCATAATAAGAATATAGTTTAGGCATATATAAATATAACTAGTATAAAGCACGTGAATACGAATTGCTACAATCAGAAGAGTATTTTTGGAAACCTTTTTGTGAGATTATGATTTCTCTAGTGCTGCAACCAAGGTCTTAAATATCGGTTTCAGGGTAGATATTGGTGTAGTAAATTTACGGAAATTTCGGGGATATTCAAATTTCGGTTTCGATTGTAAAGAAATCATGGAAATTTATAAAAATATTTGGAAATTTGCAATAAAATTTTGGGTAACTCTAATTATCATTCTTTTGCATGGCGCCCTTTTTTACATCAATAATATTCTATATATATTATATGGATACCCAATGAATTTGTTAAAGGCGGCCTAATATCACTAAAAACTATTGTGAAAAATATAAAATAAATATAATTTGATAGTAAGATAATAACCAAATATCATAGGAACTTCATTAATATAAAATGTACCAAGATTTAAGTAAAAGTTACTATTCAATACCATATCGAGTTTCTAGGAGGATTGAAATCGCTATCCTATCTCTACTTTCATATTGCAAGTGAAAATTATTAGTTACATGTTGACAATATTCCTCCCATGACATGGAATGTTGGTAATACTGTATATAATGATGATGATGATATCCTTCTGGTGTTGAATTTTGAAGAATCCCAATGGGTACAACATACTCGACAAGAGTAGTAGCATAAACCTATGACAAAGAATATGAGTAAGGTTGGTGTGACATTGTATCCACTATGTATATAAATATAATTTTCTAATTATATGATATTTAAAAATTAAAAATATATAAAAAAAATTTCAGCCGAAATTTCGGTTTCAGTAAATATCGGGTTTCGGCTGAAATTTCGATAGATATTTGACAAAAATATTTTAAATTTGGGGAAAATTTCGGGTTTCGGTCGAAATTTCGGAAGATATTCTACAAAATTGGATCGAAAGTTCGATTTCGCTTCGGAACCCCCCGAAATCCGAAATTTCGGTGTTTCGGTCGAAATTTTGGACCATGACTGCAACAAACTAAAAGCTAAAGTGCTATGGCTACTAATTTGAAGGAAATAAACACTCACACTAATAGTTCTTAAATGGCCACAACTTAATCTAAGTATATTGAAACAATAACATGTAATGTGAAATGTAGAAATTAGAGAGTTTTTTTTTTTGCAAGAGTATGCTTTCTTTGCACTTTATATTTTTTTCTCCTGAATGTTAGACACAAAAACAAAGTCAAGAAACATGTTGTCTAATCATGTCTAGAACCGTAAATGAGTAGTGTCAAACTTATCCGTTGCCTACCAGGCAACAGGGTGAGGGCCATATTTTTCCAGCTATCCTCCACCAAACTTGATATAAAAAGCCTAAAAAGTTTGGTGTTGGCCATTGGAAAGTCTTGAAAAATTTATGGTAAATATCAATTTAATGCAAACAATTAAAGTCGAAGATGAAGAATTTTGATGGTTGCAATGCCATAAGATGACCTACTAACTTCATAACTATGTATATTAATTTGTTGTTGAAATTCCATTATATGACTTTCTAATATCTTAATTAAGTATTTGATTAAGGACACTAATGTTTTTTTACAATCGGAAGAAACACCGACAAGATCCAATCCTTCAGCATGTCTTCTACATAAGAGATTCAACATGTAAATGAAGTCAACGTCCTAGTCCTTCAGCCACAAGTAGACAAAATTACGGAATAATATTCCTCAAGAGAAGAATATGTGTGAAACCAAGCTGGTTGGAAATTCCTAATCCATTTCTTATTACCCATAGATGAAACTTGTCCACCAATCCAAATATAATAATCCTTGCTAAACACTTCTATTCAACTTTCAAAATTGAAAAAAATGTTCTCCCAGATAGCATTATCTTGTACTAATATAATTATATTATCAGAAGTTTCCTTCTACAGTACTCTCTACGTCAACTTTCCTTGCAAATTATCAAGAAAACAGAAAGACTCAAAAGAGTTTTCATCAAATGGCGAGAAGTCTTTTAGCTGTTGTTTTAGTTATTTCCATTTTCAGCTCGATATGTAACTGTCAAACGAATAACAACGTAAAATGTTTACCGAGTGATAGAAAAGCGCTTTTGGATTTCAAGGACGGATTGAATGATCCTGAGAACACGCTTTCATCATGGCAAGGCGTCGACTGTTGCAGCAGCTGGCGAGGAATTAGCTGCGATAATATCACTGGTGGTGTCACGGTGATTGATCTTCACAGGTATGGATTTGGGGACTTGAGTGGGGAGATTAGGCCTTCCCTAATCCAGCTTAAGTCCTTAACACATTTAGATTTAAGTTCCAATACATTTGAAGGCATCCAGATTCCTGAATTCTTCGGTTCTTTAAAGAACTTGCGGTATCTCAATCTATCAAACGCGGGATTTAGTGGAATAATCCCCCCGACTTTAGGAAATTTATCAAATTTGCAGTTTCTAGATGTTTCTAATCTGGGATTTCCACAATTAGCTGTCGATGACTTCGAATGGATAACTAGTCTCGTTTCTTTAAGACATCTCGAAATGAACAGAGTCGACCTCTCCTTAGTAAACTCGACCTGGTTACAAAGGTTGAACACGTTGCCTCGTTTGAAAGAGTTGCATCTTTCAGCCTGTGGCTTGTCTGGTTCGATTTCGTACCTCAGTCGTGTAAACTTCACCTTGCTCACTGTAATAGACCTTAGTTTCAACAGCTTTAGCTCGATGTTTCCTACTTGGCTCGTTAATATCACTACACTCGTGTATGTTGATTTGAGTAACTGCAAGCTTAGAGGTAGAATCCCACTCGTTTTTGGCGAATTACCGAATCTTAGATTCTTTAACCTTGCTTTAAATGGTAATCTAAGTGCTAGTAGCCTTTCATTATTCAGAGGAAGGTGGCGAAAAATTGAAGTTATTAATTTAGCTTCAAATAAAGTACATGGAAAAATCCCGAGAAGCATTGGAAATATGGCATCTCTTGTGGACTTGGACCTTTCTAATAATAACGTTGATGGTGGAGTACCAAGCACTATTGGTTCGCTTTGTCAGTTGGTAAATTTTGATGTATCGGGCAATAATTTGGCGGGAACTTTACCCCTGTCACTCGAGGGGACCGAAAATTGTAAGGCCGATAGTCCTTTGCCTAGCTTGGTGCATTTAAGATTAAGCAACAACCAACTTCATGGAAGATTGCCAGATTGGTTGGGAGAACTAACAAGTCTCGAGGAACTTTCATTGGCTTTCAACTTTTTCGAAGGCACTTTACCATCTTCTTTAGGTTCACTCCAAAATTTGACTGATCTGAGCTTAGCAGGGAATAGACTGAACGGGACTTTGCCCCAAAATATCGGGCAGCTTCCGGAGTTAGTTGTTTTTGACGTCTCTTCGAATTATTTGACCGGGATTTTATCCGAGGTGCATTTCTCCAATTTGAGAAAGTTAAAAATCTTGAGGTTATCTTCTAACTCTTTCATCTTGAATGTGAGTTCAAATTGGCTTCCACCGTTCCAAGTCCGTAACCTTGACATGGGTTCGTGTCGTCTAGGGCCTTCATTTCCGGGTTGGCTCGAAACTCAGAAGGAAACCATGTTTCTTGATATCTCTAACGCAAGCATCTTGGGTTCTATTCCTGCATGGTTTTGGGATATTTCGTTCAATCTTTCGTTGTTAAACGTCTCTTTTAATCAATTACAAGGCCATTTGCCAAGTTCATTTGAGGTAACTCCATATGCAGATGTTGATCTCAGCTCTAACCTGTTTGAAGGGCACATTCCCCTCCCTAGCGTCCCAATCGAGCTGCTTGATCTCTCGAATAACAGATTCCAGGGTCCGATTCCTCATAATATTAGCGAGGTTTTGCCCGAGTTGATCTATCTTTCCGTTTCTGGTAACCAACTCACAGGACAAATTCCATCAGGCATAGGAAATATGTCTTTGCTTTCTGTGATGGATCTTTCAAGAAATAATCTAACAGGAATTATACCTCCAAGTCTAGGAAAATGTTCTTTCTTGAAAGTGTTGGACTTAGCAAACAATAGCTTGTCCGGAGAAATTCCAACCTCTATAGACCAGTTGAACCAGCTCAAGTCGTTGCACTTAAACGACAACTTGATCTCGGGAAATTTGCCCGCTTCCTTGAAAAATTTATCGAGTTTAGAGACACTAGATCTCGGGATGAACAACTTAGAAGGTACCCTTCCACTATGGTTAGGTGAAGGTTTCGCTGGTCTTAGAATCCTTAACTTGAGGTCAAATGCATTTTCCGGGGGAATACTCTTCGATTTCTCAAACTTAACTTCACTCCAAGTTCTTGATCTTGGCGAGAACAACTTGTCAGGAAGAATCCCGACAAGCTTGGGAGACCTAAAAGCCATGGCACAAGAGCAAATGATAAACAAGTATCTTTATTATGGGCAATACAGAGGCGTGTACTATGAAGAAAACTTGGTTGTGAATTTGAAAAACCAGTTTCAAAAGTTCACCAAGACGTTATCGCTTGTGACAGCAATAGACATTTCTGGAAACAACTTGTCAGGGGAGTTTCCAGTCGAACTGACAAATTTACATGGCCTGATGGTCTTGAATTTGTCGAGAAATCATATTACTGGACAAATTCCTGAAAGCATTTCAAGATTACGTCAACTCTCATCCCTTGATTTCTCGGATAATGATCTCTCGGGTCCCATCCCTGATAGCATGGCCTCGTTATCTTTTCTAGGCTATCTCAACTTATCAAACAACAATTTTTCTGGCGAGATCCCTAGCGGGGGTCAGATGTCGACTTTTGGTGCAAATGCATTTGAGGGAAACCCGGGACTATGTGGAGCTCCCGTTGTTGTAGAGTGCTCTATTGAAGACCCGGACATAGGGAAAGACTCACGAAATGGGAACAATGATATCTATGAGAGGAACGACGGGTTCGTTGATAGATGGTTTTATCTTAGCGTCGGGTTGGGATTTGCAGTCGGTATCCTTGTTCCGTGCCTTGTATTGGTGATTAAAAAATCTTGGAGTGAAAAGTATTTTGATTTTTTGGACAAGGTGGTATCCAAGTTGTTATCATATGTTGGGAGCAGGACAAATTTGATGAGATAAAGCAAGACGAAGGAAAGGAAGTTACGGAGACAAGCAGTTACTGAAGATGGTGATGTCTATTTGATGTATTCTCTATTTTCTTAGAAATTTTGAGATGATTTCTATGGTTGTACATAATTAATCTCTTGGTAGTGTGTTTCAAATAAGGGGTGAAAACATTAACGACCTGAACTTTTCGAGTTTGGCACTTTTTTATACAATTTTTTTTTTTACACTTTTTTTATCTCAACTTTATGGGTTTTGCATTTTTTTATATATTAGCATATTCCGGAAGAATAAATGAACTTTTTTTTACACTTTTTTATCCGAATTTTGTTTTTTTACACTTTTTTATCTAAACTTTATTTCTTTTACACTTTTTTTATCTCACCCCGTCGCATGTGTTGAAATTCCGGCGGAATATTTTTTACACTTTTTTATCCGAACTTTGTTTTTTTAACACTTTTTTATCCAAACCTTATTTCTTTTACACTTTTTTTATCTCACCTCGTCGCATACGTTGAAATTTCGGCGGAATATTCCGCCGAAATATGCAAATATATAAAAAAGTGCAAAACCCGTGAAGTTGAGATAAAAAAGAGTAAAAAAAAAAAAAAAAAATTGTACAAAAAAGTGCCAAAAATCGAAAAGTTCGGTAGGTTATTGTCTTTACCCCTTCAAATAATAAAGGTGGTATTCTGATTAAAAAAATAAAATTGAGTATTGTCCACATTTATATCTTCACAATGAAAAATGTTTTTATGAAATCTCATAAAAGTGCATTTTGGTTTGCTAGTTTTCAAAGTAAAATCATTAAAAACTATTATACTTTTATTCTCCTAAAATTAAAGAGGGATTAAAAAAGAAAAGATGGTCACTTAATAATAAAAAAAATTGAGAATTATATCAATTTTGGGCATCAAAGTAATCACATATTCTCATCTAAATGGACGCAATGTGCAAAATATAACTCACTTTGCCTATATTTCACTGCATAAATCATTGCATTTATTGAGATATGGTAATAATAAATGAAATCAAAATCGCTTATCAGAGAAAATTTGTAGTACGACATTTCATCCAAACACAAATCTATTCTATTATAAAAGTATAGTTTGTTTCTTAAAACTTTTGACATATCCAAAATATCCCATACATGTAATTCAATTTTTTAATGACAAAAGAGTCGAAAACAAATAATTAAAATAAAATTCAAATCTCTACAATAATAAGAAATACAGTTACATTAGGACTCTACAATGAAATTACATAAAGTTACTTACTCATATTTGTTTATTCATTAAAAGAAGAAAATATATAGGAAAATATCCCAACTTATACGTACAACGAAATTACAACAAATTTATATTTAATATTAAATTCCAGGGACTAGGAATGCGTATTCAATCAATTTTTTATTTTATATTGTAAGTTAAAATGAATATAAATGAAAAATCAAGCACAACAAACTAATCTATTCTAAATTAAATTTCGTAGCTCTTAAGCATCTGTAATAATAAAAAGTATAATTACATTATGTTTCTACTGTGAAATTACATATAGACAATATTACTCCTATTTATTTGTTCATTAAAAGAAGAAGATTAAAAAAAAAAGATTTATATGCTTGCACTTGGAACAGATAAATTTAAATACAAACACACAAAGTATTCAATTAATTATGAATATTATATGACCAAGAAAATTGAATATCATCACAACAAGCATACAAAAAAAAAATCAATAAATGAGATTCGCGAAAGCATTGGAATCAGGCACCATTTTATTATCTTATTTCATTAATAATACTAATTAATTAATTATAATAATACAAAAAGAAAAATAGTAAATCATTGTTCCCTCGTGGACTTGGGAGATATATTGACATTTGTTATTATAATTCAATAATTGTCATTTTTATTTACTGATAACACGAACAATTCTTCATTTTTATTGATCTGCCATTCTTTTTACACTCAAGAGTTTGGCTAACCTTATTTGTGAAGGTTTGATTTCATTTTATCCATTCAACTTACTTATTTTGTCATTGTATTAACTATAATCTTATTGCAACAAAAAAGTTTTTGGAGAAAAAAAATGAATCAAAAAAAACTGCAGAAGTAATCAGTTTTTGAACCATAATGAAGAAATTATTATAAGTACACAAAACTTAATGAGAGAAAAAAAGAAATGAAACTCTCGATCCATCCAAATTAAACAAGATAATGTATAGATCAATCATGAATTTACATAAGAATTTATTTAGTTATTGATGCGTGTCCGCTTCACACCAATGATATTTATATATTAATATGAGAAATCGAGCATAATAATTATAATAATGTGTAAATGTAAAGATAATATTGATAATATGGGAAAAGAACGTAAGAGCTTTATTCATCATCAAATGTGTGTATTTATACAAGTTGAATGGCATCAGGCTAAATAAGGTAAGTAAAATCGGGCTAACATCCTTCCTTATTTATCTTTTGCGGATCTGACTATTTTAGGTAAGTCTTGAGGTCCAAAGGATTATGTTGGATCCTTCCGAGAATAGGCCTTTATTAATATGTCGACTTGCTTTGGTAATTCATTGACTGATATCTCTAATGGATCTTTATTAATATCTTGATTGGCCTTGAATTATATCTTGATTAGATCTTGTCTCTAAAAAGTCTTCTTTTCCTTTTATAGGCACCTGGACCAGCTCTGCGTACAGCTGGCACCTCCAATTGCGTCATAGTGGGTTTGGGCTTGCCTCTTCTTGGTTTATTAAGCTTATTGAGCCTACTTTGGTGTGGACTTGTCAGCTTAGCCTAATAAACTATTTCCACATACACCAATAGTCCCCCCAACTCTGAAGTTTGACAAAGTCAAGTTGTGAGAGTTGTGAAAAAAGAATGAGGCCCAAGCTGACAAGATTTAGAACACTTCTTGAATTTTTTGAAAATTTTATCTGGGCTGAAAATTGGGCTAAAAGTCCTCTTGATCATCGGGTGAGAGACTCGCTTTGGGCTCCTTCGCTATTCTGGAGGCCTCAGATTGCGTGAGCTTCTGGAAGGTTCTCTCAAAAACCCTAAATAATTTACGTGACTTGATAGACAAGTCAAGGACGTTTGGGCTTCCCCATGCTTTGGACTTGGCGCCAGTTTACCTAGGTCAGAGCATCGTCATCATTGCGGTTGAAAAGCCATGCTGCCATAACTGCCCTAGGGCTCCTGGAAAGTTGGCCACGTGCATGCCTTGTTAACCGAGCTCGCCTTTTTGGTGGTTAGGAGATCTTCCAACTTCCTTTTTTGAATTTAAAAAATCCCCAACTACCTTGCTTGAATGATTCTTTCTTTCCTTCTCTACTTCTCTCATTCTCGGTTGAAAAACTCCCTCAATTCCTCTTCTTTCCTTCCGCCATTACAGTCTTCATCCCTTTTCGGAGGTTTCAACTTCCATCTACCCACGTTTGCCGCTCAAGAATCTCCTAGGCACTTCTCTCTATTCTCTTCATTTTTTGTATATAATTTGTTGTGTGTGGCTCTTTCCTCCGTGCACTTTTTGGAAAATATCTCATGTTACCTACCCGAATTCTATATCCTCCGATGACAATGTTGAGATAATTCCTCCTCCGGCCAATCCGCCAGTGGCTCCGCCTCCTGAAAATAGGCCTGAAAATCCTCCTTCTCCTTAGGGGACTCCCACAGTGCTACACAACTTCGTGATTTCGTACCTGTGGATTCTCCTTCTCAGGGTCCTCATATTTCTGGTTTTACGTCTTTTTCTCGTACTACTTCAGGCGCGGATCCGGTAGGGGCTCCCTCAGATGATGAGGACCTGGACCAATCGTATCCGGAGGCTTAGGATGAGGCCACCGAAACTGCCTTGAGCAATCACAAGAGGATTTTAATGGCTGCTCCAGGTGCACGATTCTGGAACATTTTCCCGTCTTGTTTCACCCACCAACAGGAGCAAATAATCCGAGCAAACTATGGGATTCCTCCTTCTTTCGCATAGTTGTGCCCACCGCCGAGGATAAGGCTCACCTTCCTCCTCCGGGTTTTGTTTGTTTTTATGTGGCTCATCTTAGGGCTGGTTTACGCTTCCTGATCCCTCCCTTGTACATTTCTATTGCTAGACGTTTTAAATTGTCCCTAAACCAATTGGCCCCGAACGCCATGTGTATCATAGTTAGTTTTGCTGTTTTGTTGAAAAGTTTGGGTCATCGTCCAACTGTGGACTTCTTTTACTCCCTTTATCTACCTCGTCGTTCACGGGGAGATAAAGGTGTGTTTTATCTCACTGGGATAGAAGTGTCTTGTAGCAGAAATCTGCGTGACCAAGGAGCTCAAGCCATCGACATCCTTTTGTTCCCTATTTTGTAGAAGTCTCTGTGTGACTCTTCGATAATCAATTTAGTGGATTGCCTCCAAGTGCATAGGAGAAGAAGGACATAGCTGGGATTACATCACCCAGTGAACCTTACAAATTATTGTGTTATTCACTGTTTTATTTGCTTTACTTACAGTTGCACATTATATCTTGAAAAAGCATATAAAACAGTCAAGCGTCTAATTTAAGTAAAAGAGAACGTTAAACTTTAAAATCAGTCTTAAGCGCTTGACCAAGCGCTAAGCACTCTAAGTGTTTAAAACATTTTTAAAGATAAGCAACTAAGAAAAACTTTGTGACGCTAAACACTTTCAAAGAGAAGACTTATAAAATCATTCCGTTGTGCTAACCCTGATTAAAGAACTGAACGCTTAAACCTATCTGGTTATAGTATTCAAATCTTGAGTCTAAGTTAACTTTATCAAAACAGTCTTCAAGTAAACGCTCAGCCAAGCGTTTACATTTTCAAGTGTCCAAATCAATTTTAATACGAAATGTTTTGAAGTCGAAAAAGACTTCAGGGTCTATTCAACCCCCTTCTAGACCCTTTCGTATGCACACTTGGGACCAACACCGACTTTGTCTGTTTTACGCTTCTTTTCTTCTACCATTTTGTCGTCTTTTCCCAGTGAGGTCACATAGCATTTTTGGGACATGTTTTGATATCTTGCTACCTCTCCTACTCCTTCAAGTGTAGGAAACTTGATCTTCATGTCCAGGATGGAAATTATAGCCTCAAACAGTACTAGGGAGGATCTTCCGATTATTATGTTGTATGTCGATGGCGTATCTACCACCAGGAATTCCACCAGTTTGGTCTTGCGATTAGGTGGCTCTCCTAGGGACATTGGTAGCATGATTTGTCCGATAGGCTGAACCGACTTTCCCGTGAAATCATATAAAGGAGTACTCGCAGCCTCTAATCTAGTTGCTCCGAGATCCGTCTGCTTATAGACCTGGTAGAACAGGATATCCACCGAGCTACCGCTATCGATGAATACGCATTGTACCTTGTAATTGGCGATGGTGGTCGTGATGACCAGCGCATCGTTGTGGGGTGTCATCACTATTTTAGCATCCTCCGGCCCAAAGCAAACCACTCATTTGGGGCAACTCTAGCTAACATTAAGAAAGAATGTAGGTGCCTGATCGAGCCTTCTGATTTGCCTCTTCAAGATCGTCTTTGAGAGCCCAGGGGTCAATCCTCCGGATATCATATGCATATGTATGACCCCCTTACTGGGATCATTAACTACGGGAGTCGCTAGTGCAGCTTGACTTTCTCCTGCAGGTTGAGGTTCAGCTCCCAATTGTTGGGGAAAACGTCCTCTTCCTACGGGTCTGGCTCATCCTGCTCCTCTTCTTGCCCATCAGCTTGGGCCACCTCGTCCTCTGTTCCAGGGCATTACCCTGGATCGAAATGAGAAAACTTGAGAAGGGCCTCCTCCCTGGTAATTATTGTTAGGTGCGGACTCTTTCATGTGTCCTGATTTAATGAGACGTTCAATCTCTTCTGCTAACATTTTGCAGTCGTCTGTGTGGTGCCCCCATTCTTTATGAAATCGGCGGTAAGGACCTCATGGGGCTCCCTGGGTCTCCTTCCTAGAACTGATTGGCCATTGTATTATATTCTTGTTCTCCACCTCCATTAGTTGTTGTTGTAACCCTACTCGTTGCGGGTGATAATGGGATCGCTCTGGAATCTAGGATGGAATAGGTGCTGGCATATGCCACTTGCCTCGTCCATCGCGACGCTGCCTGTTCTGACTCTCTTCTTCTTTCTTATCTTTCTTTTGCTCAGATCACCTCACCACCTGAGCATCTTCCATGTTGACGTACTTCTCAGCCCTGCTAAGCAGGTCATCAAAGTCTTCAGCAGGCTTCTTAGTCAGTGATTTGAACAAATCACCCTCACGTAGCCCCTGGGTGAAGGCGCTGGATTTCAGCTCAGCAGTCGCAGAAGAAACTTCTAGGGTGGCTGCGTTAAAGCATTTCACAAACTTCTGGCATCTTCTCGTGTCTTTTGCTGCTAGCAAATTAGTGCAAGAATCGAGAACTGAACTCCTGGAAAGCATTTCACGTAGGATCGGAGGGTCTCATGTCCTCTCTGTTTCATGTTAAACAGGCTCAATGGCATCTTCTCGTGTCTTTTGCTGCTAGCAAATTAGTGCAAGAATCGAGAACTGAACTCCTGGAAGGATCCGATGCATCCTTCAGGCAGCTGGTTGAACCACAACTGGGCTGACTTGGTCAGCGTCGTCAGAAAAACTCTACACTTGATGGGATCCGAGTACCTGTGCAGCAAGGCGTAGTTTCTAAAAGTGTACAAATGATCCTCGATCAGATGTACCATCATAAGGAGCAATGGAATGGAGAATGTACCATCATGCCTTTTTCCTCCTACCATTCACTTTTCCATTTCTTCCAGGAGCAATGGAATGGATTTTGAGGCGAAGTCTCGATTCTAGAAAGGTGGAAGTTCTAGTCCTCTAGATACTAGTAAAAATCATAATGGATTCTAGATGATAGTGAAGCCTCTAGAAAGGGAGTGTTGTTCATTTCTAGAATTATGTGGATATGTTAGGAAGTTTCGTTCATTTGTAACCAACCAATTAGAATGCTTGTGAGTCATTGAGAGTAATAGTGTAGTATTCTCTCAAGTTCTACTCTTGTGTTCTTCCCTCCAAATTTCTTACTCTCTATTGCCAAATTCCTTTTTCACACACGAGCACGTGAGTGATTGTTGAGGCTGACTTAGCACAATCTCGCAAGAGGCGGATTGAAGAGCTAAGTGCCGCACGGGACGTTAGTATTGAGGCTAAGTCCGTGACAATGAGCTCCAATTTGTCCTGAGCAGCTTTGGCTTTAGCCTGTCTTCCTAGATTTCCCCATAGGAACTGAGCAGACTCATAATTGCTAGCCTCCTCATCAAGGCAATTGCCTTCATCCTTCCTGCATTGTTGGAGATGCCGGCGATGATCACCATTCATCGGGGCTTCTTCTCGTGATAGTTTTCCTCCTGCCTCGGAAGCAACTTTTCCTCCTGAGGAGGTTGAGGCCGTGGGACCCAACCCTCCTGATTTTCTTCCTCCTGGAATTCAGATCGACGCATCTGGCGTCCTTCTGGAGTAGGGTATTTCCTGCGAGGCCCTCTCTCCTCTTGATTTTCTTCTTGCTCCAGGAACTCCATCCTTCCAGCTCTTTTTCCAGGGCCAGCTTCAGGGATGGTCTCCAAACCTCCGTGATGGCCTCCATTTCCTGCAATACACACCTTTTCAGGTGTGAGTGTCCTAAGATCCATTTCACCTTTTGCCAGATCTCGTGGATCCGAGCGCTCTATCGCCATTAATGAAATTGTCTATGATTTTTCGCAATTGCTCAGCCGTCAGGTGGTACGCTGGGCCGATTGGCAGCGAAGTATCCCTCCAGATAGTCTGCCCTTCTGGCTGTAAGGAAATTTCTTTCCGTCCAGCCTGGATTTCGACCTCCTCGTCTATCGGGGACTCTCCCAGATCGTCCACCAGTCGTCTAGCAATGTTGGCGGGCGTCTCTAGAGCATCGTTGCCTCCATTTTTACAAAATGTGACTTTTTTCTTACCTCTGTTCTCCAAGGTTTCTTGCATTTCACCCATTTCTTGCCCTGCCATTAAACGTTTCAAAAGGAAATTATGAAATAACAGTAATTAAAAGTTACCTCACATCTTGAACTCAATTTCCCACAGACGGCACCAATTGATGCGTGTCCGATTCACACCAATGATATTTATATATTAATATGAGAAATCGAGCATAATAATTATAATAAATGTGTAAATGTAAAGATAATATTGCATAAAGCGTAAGAGATAAAATGACATAAAAACGTAAGAGCTTTATTCTCATCAAATGTGTGTATTTATACAAGTTGAATAGCATCGGGCTAAATAAGGTAAGTAAAATCGGGCTAACATCCTTCCTTATTTATCTTTTGCAGATCTGGATATTTTAGGTAAGTCTTGAGGTCTAAAGGATTATGTTGGATCCTTCTGAGAATAGGCCTTGATTTGATTGGATCATGTCGGCTTGCTTTGGTAATTCATTGACTGATATCTCTAATGGATCTTCATTAATATCTTGATTGGCCTCTATTTATATCTTGATTAGATATTGTCTCTAAAAAGTTTTCCTTTCCTTTTATAGGCACCTGGACCAGCTCTGCGTACAGCTGGCACGTCTGGCTGTGTCATAGTGGGTTTGGGCTTGCCTCTTCTTGATTTATTAAGCTTATTGGGCCTACTTTGGTGTGGACTTGTCAGCTTGGCCCAATGAATTATTTTCACATACATCAGTTATATTTTTCACTAAATCTCAATTACAGTTAACTTAATTTCTTCAAATATTCATTCTACCTTTCATGTCAATCGATATTAATTTTTTTAAATAATTATAATTTATTAATCAGTAATTCATTAGTTAAGTTATTGTTCAAGTTTTGGATCTATCAAGCTGAATAATATCTATGTGTATGAATTGCTTTAACGAGATCATATGACTCATGTGCGACGTACGTGTTGTTTACTAGTCTCTAACTCTACTATTATAAAAGTTTGGGTGGTTTCTTGAAACTATTGATGTACCAAAAATATCCTTATGTAATTCAATTTTTAAGGGCAATAGAGTAAAAAAATAGATAATAATAATAAATTACAGATATTTACAATAATAAGATGTATAGTTATTTTAGGACTCTACAATTGAATCACCTCAAAAAATCTAATCTAATGTTCGGTGGAATCAACACAAATAATAAAAATATTAGTAATGCTAATCTCACAAATTTTTGGTGGAATAAACACAATTAATAAAAATATTAGTAATGCTAATCTCACAAATTTTCAGTGAGATTAGAATGTACAGGAACCTCGCCACCTGCTGGCTAAGTAGATCTATTTTAATTTTTATTATTTTTTGAATCATCTAACTAGATCTATGTGTATTACAAAAATAGACTCTAACTTCATATATTTATGAAATGACCCCAAATCACTTAAACGTAACATTGCCTAATACTCCACCATAAACATGAATTTCAATTGTACACAATAACTAGAATCAATAAATTTTGTGATTGACTTCTAAACAAGATAATTAACAAAAAAAAAAAAGACTTCTACACAAAATTATTAGCTTGGACTTTATTTTGAAAGTTATGTGTAAATATTTCTAAGGAAAGCACAAGCGGATAAATATTGATTTGCAAACATGTGATAACATATGAATCTATTAAATAAGTTATTAGTGAATAAAAACAAGTTTATTTTCATATTACGCTTATACGTATCATGCTTATATGAAGTTTTAATTTTAGATTAGATTGGGAATAATTACGATGTTTTTTTTTTATGGTAACTAGGGAACCCACAGCCGCTACCCGAATGTGCGCTCTGGGTAAACCCCGCCCTCAGGCAATAGCCCGCAAACCACATGAGGGGGGTAAGCCGCACTAGGAAAACCCTGTGCGACGGGCTCATGTCCCCAGAGCGGTTTGAACCCAGGTTGCCTTGGTAGAAAATACCCTACCAAACCAACTCGGCCAACTCTTGGGGACTAATTACGATGTTCTAATTTATCATTTGCTGTTGGCCACAATTTGTTGCTAAGAGTAGTCTGTAACAGGCCGTAAGACACTTTTTTTTCTAAAAATAAATTAAAGATTAAAAATATAACTATCGAGATTTTGCCTTTCAAATCTTGCACGTGTTGAAAGTAAAAGATCAAAAATATAAACTGAATGTTTTCTTAATATATTACATGTATACCATTTTAAGATAAAGGTATTAAGTTACATTTCTTGATTTTTCTTTAAATCTAACTGCGTAATATGGTTAAATAAGACTAATAAATAAAATATAACAATATCGTAGTTAGAGGTTCAATAGGTTCACTTTTTTTTTAATTTAATTAACGAATTTGTAAGAAGTAAAAAGAAAAAAGAAATAGTAAACATAAAATTAATGTCCAAGACAATTTACATAATAAAGATATCTACAATAGATATTGTTCAATGCAGTAAACCATATTTTACTCTTTAAGATATCTACAATAGTAAGTTGTATAAATATTAAGACTACACAATATAATTACTATAGATAATTATCAGATGTAAAGTAATGTAAGAACACTACAAATTGTTCATTAGCAGATGCCTATAGATCTTACTAACACCCTTTCTTGGTAGAATAAGAAAAGTGAGTCAATCATGTATATCATGTTTATAGTAGTACTCAATTGAAGTTAAGCAAACTTCAAGGGCCCAATTGCAAATATTTGCTTGGTGTCACCTTATTTATTGACACCTTAGCACAATTCTCTACACATCAACATCAGATTTTAGTATACATACAAGATAAGAGAAGAGAATCATCTAGTCAAACCACATCATCTCACCTCTTTATGTTGTCTTTACACCTAAACCCCTTCATGCCTTCATGTGCCAACACCTCACCTATTTACTTTTAAGTTGGAGCCCTCTCCACCTCTTAACCTCAGGCTTATACTTATTCATTCCCTAAAAAAAACCTAAAGAAACCTTCACAAGACACCTTTTTCAACCTTAAAGGAAAGAAAAAATGCAGTCTGCGCAGTGTTGGGAGTTTGCACATTTGAAGGGTCAAATGACATCCAAATTGAGTGTAATTGGTCTTTATTTCTTTCTAAGAGGTAGCGAAACATCACGGTGTCTTTATGTTATACATATCAGTTCTGAGTTTCTCGAAAAATTCGTCCAACCGAAAGCCTTCTGTACAGACACAAAACCTGCTAGGATGGGAGTTTTGGCTAGCTTTGGATTGGAAGTTGGCTCTTTTATCTCTCTCAGTCATAGGTATCAAATCCTCACATCTTTAGTAATATCGTAAGCTTAAATGTTGTTGGGTTATTGACCTGGTAGTTAGATTATGTCATACAAGGTATGAATATGGTTATCTAGAATTTCAGTTTTTGGAGTTGTCAATTAGGCCGTATTTAGATGATCAAATGAATGAATTTTCTTATGTAAATTTTAACGAGAGATATTGTCATGTCTGGAGTATACCTGTAAAATTTTGTAATAATTGAACGTGTAGTGAATTTTCTAAAATTACTTGAATGAGACTGCCAGTCAGTTTGGCGGGACTAAAAAAGGTTATTGTTTTTAGCTGATTTGACAAACTTGGAAATTTTATTTAGCTCCTAAAGTTTTATTGTAAACTTATATATTTGTTTTGAGTGTTTCAGAAAAAATTGGGAATTTTTAAAGAAACAGGAGAGTTTATAAAAATCTTTGAAATGGGACAGGTTGTCTAGGAAAACAAGTTTTAGTGCAACAATGTTTTGGTGATCGAATCCCAATTGAACGAAGTCAATGATCCTCAAATTTTTATGGCATATACTTCATGTTGATGCCTCGGTTTGTGAAAAATCTGAGAGAAAAATAATATTTATAGAATTTATAAGAATTTCTGTGATAACGCTGCGCAAGTATGTAGCTTGAGGCTTGTATGAATTATATGGCCTATATGTTTGGATACTACTACATATAGGATGACTTGTTGTATTTGATTGAATTATAAAGTATATAAGTTAAAAATATGACATTGTATTTGGACAACAGGATCCATACGTGATTTAGACGAGGCACGAGACTATTATGTCTTGTAACTGTGAGGGTTTCTATTCCATTCTTCTTGCTTGACTTTACTTTACCTATTTTCATATATATCATTTGACTGTCTTGCTTCGTTTTACGATTATCTTACTGGTATTGTTGGTGTTTGATTCTGATGATTGTAAATTCTTAAATATCTTGTTCGGTTCAATATCCCATTATCCTCGATGATGATTCATTTCACGTCTGTAGTACATGTCTTGCCTGGAAATGATCTTTGGTCTGATCGGTGTCAATCACCTTATGTCTTGTCGTACCAATAACTAGTTCGTATCTTTCATCATCTTATTGAGACCATTGTACTTCTTGGCTCTACTCTGTCGGCTAAGAAAGCTAAGTGCTATGCCATGGGAGCCACCTCCTGAGGCTTCGGCGCAAAGTGTTACATGGCGGGATCCACCTCTAGAGTCCCGATGTCTGGCATTCATCTGTGATATGTCTCTTTTCTTGATTTAAAGCTTTGACTCTTAAAGACAGAGTGAAGGGAGCTAAGTGCTATGCCATGAGAGCCACCTCTTGAGGTTTCGGCACAAAGTGCTACACAGTGGGAACCACCTCTAGAGTCCCGACACCTATAGATCAGTGAAGGGAGCTAAGTGCTATATGGGGCAAAGTGCTACGCGACGACGGGAGCCATCTCTTGAGCCCATAGGAGCCACCTCTAGAGTCTTGACACTTGAAACCATATGGTATGCATTGAAAGGTGTGAATTCTCCTGCTGGTATGGGACAACGGGGAGACGGAACACAATAGCATGACATGAATCTAAAGTATATGAGTTATTCATTCTAGCTTCGTTATATGTTTTGTAATTGTTGTTCATCGTTTGATAGTTTGTTTTCTTCAATGATTCACTCGATACATGTGATCTTGTTTCTTTTGTAATCTTCTGCTGCAGATTCCATTTTAAAGATAAAGGTAAAGCAAACCATTAGCCTACCTCACTGAGTCATTCGGACTCACCCCTCCTTCTTTCTTCCTTTTCAAAAAAGCTTAGTATGTTGGATACGAATGGAGAAATGAGGAGTAAAGAAAGCATTGGTTCGTTGCTATTAGAGTCAGTATGTTTTGGGATGTATAATTTGGTATATAGATGTTTTTGTCTTGGAGACCTTTGATTGATAGAGTTGTCGTTGACTTATGTACGACTGATGGATGTATTGTTGGTTTAAATGGGAATGTAAAAGTTTAGTTTCAGTAGATGACGTATTGGTATAGTTCTGACGCTTGGCGTTGGCTCGAGAAGGGACGGTCTCCTGTAGCGCCCACCGACTAAGGTGGCCCGCCACACCGCGACGCTAGCTCGATCCAGGAAACTGTCCTTTCTCGAGCCAGCTAGGCGTCAGAACTATACCAATACGTCATCTACTGAAACTAAACTTTTACATTCCCATTTAAACCAACAATACATCCATCAGTCGTACATACGTCAACGACAACTCTATCAATCAAAGGTCTCCAAGACATTGTTGCACAAAAACTTATTTTCTAGGACAACCAGTCCCATTTCAAAGATTTTTATAAAATCTCTTGTTTCTTTAAAACTTCTCAATTTTTCCTGAAACACTCAAAACACTTATATAAGTTTACAGTAAATCTTTAGGAGCTAAATAAAATCTCCAAGTTCGTCAAATCAGCTAAGAACAATAACCTTTTTTAGTCCCGCCAAACTGACAGGCAGTCCCATTCAAGTAATTGTAGAAAATCCACTACACGTTCAATTACTACAAAATTTTACAGGTATACTCCAAACATGACAATATCTCCCCAGAAATTTAGCGTAAGGAAATTCATTCATTTGATCATCTAAATACGGCCTAAGACAACTCCAAAAACTAAAATTCTAGAAAACTATATTCATACCTTGTATGACAATCTAACTACCAAGTCAATAACCCAACAACATTTAAGCTTAAGATATTACTAAATATGTGAGAATTTGATATCTATCCCTGAGAGAGATAAAAGAGCCAACTTCCAATCCAAAGCTAGGCAAAACTCCCATCCTAGCAGGTTTTGTGTCTGTACAGAAGGCTTTTGGTTGGAGGAAGTGTTCGAGAAACTCAGAACTTATATGTATAACTTAAAGACACCGTGATGTTCCACTACCTCTTAGGAAGAAAAGAAAACCAACCAAACTCAATTTGGATGTCATTTGACCCTTCAAATGTGCAAACTCCCAACACTGCACAGACTGCATTTTTTCTTTCCTTTAAGGTTGACAGAGGTGTCTTGTAAAGGTTTCTTTCCATTTTTTTAAGGGAATGAATAATTATAAGCCTGGGGTTAAGAGGTAGAGAGGGCTCCAACTCAAAAGTAAATATGTGAGGTGTTGGCACATGAAGGCATGAAGGGGTTTAGGTGTAAAGACAACATAAAGAGGTGAGATGATTTGGTTTGACTAGATGATTCTCTTCTCTTATCTTGTATGTATACTAAAATCTGATGTTGACGTGTGTAGAATTGTGCTAAGGTGTCAATAAATCAGCCATTGTTTTGGAAAAAGTGTCATCAACATCAGATTTTAGTATACATACAAGATAAGAGAAGAGAATCATCTAGTCAAACCACACCATCTCACCTCTTTATGTTGTTTTTACACTTAAACCCTTTCATGCCTTCATGTGCCAACACCTCATCTATTTACTTTTGAGTTGGAGCCCTCTCCGCCTCTTAACCTCAGGCTTATACTTATTCATTCCTTGAAAGAAACCTTCACAAGACACCTCTTTCAACCTTAAAGGAAAGAAAAAACGCAGTCTGCATAGTGTTGGGAGTTTGCACATTTAAAGGGTAAAATGACATCCAAATTGTGTGGTTGGTCTTCCTTTCTTCCTAAGAGGTAGGGGAGCATCATGGTGTCTTTAGGTTATACATATCCGTTCTGAGTTTCTCGAAAAGGTCGTCTAATTGAAAGCCTTTTGAACAGACACAAAACCTGCTAGGATGGGAGTTTTAGCTAGCTTTGGATTGGAAGTTGGCTCTTTTATCTCTCTCAGTCATAGGTATCAAATTCTCACATCTTTAGTAATATCTTAAGCTTAAATGTTGTTGGGCTCGCCACACCGCGACGCTAGCTCAATCCAGGAGACCGTCACTTCGCAAACTAGCGCCAAGTGTCAAAACTTTACGAATACATCATTTACTGAAATTAAACTTTTACATTCCAATTAAACTAACAATACATCCTTCATCAGTCGTACATAAGTCAATGACAACTCTATCAATCAAAGGTCTCCAAGACAAAACATATACATACCCTAAACATAACTCCCTGTAATGGCAATGAACCCATGCTTCTGTTACTCCTCATTTCTCCCTTTGTATTCGACATAGTAAGTTCATCTGAAAAGGAAGAAAGAAGGAGGGGTGAGTCCGAATGACTCAGTGAGGTATAATTGGTTTGCTTTACCTTTGATCTCTGAAACAGAATATGCAGCGGAAGATATAACAAAAACAAACATATATAGCGACAAGTATATGAATCAATCAAGATATCAGAAAGGCGAACAATCGAGTATTGAAACAAAGTAAGAACGAAGAAAACAACTCGTGTACTTTAGAACTCATGAAAAACGATTGTGTTCCGTCTCCCCATTGTCCCATACCAGCAGGAGACTTCACACCTTTCAATGCATACCATATTGTTTTTCGTGTCGGGACTCTAGAGGTGGTTCTTACGGGCTCAAGAGGTGGCTCCCGCCGTCGCCTAGCACTTTGACCCGTATAGCACGTAGCTCCCTCCACTGATCTATAGGTGTCGGGACTCTAGAGGTGGCTCCGGCCGTTTAGCACTTTGCGCCGAAGCCTCAAGAGGTGGCTCCCATGGCGTAGCACTTAGATCCTTTACCCGACAGAGTAGAGCCAAGAAGTACAATGATCTCAATGTGATGATGAAAGATACGAACTAGGTATTGGTACAGTGAGACATAAGGTATTTGACACCGATCAAACCGAAGACCATTTCGAGGCAAGACATGTACTATAGACGCAAAAAATCATCGTCAAGGATAACGAGATATTGAGCCGAATGAAATATAAAGGAATCAACAATCATCACGAACCAATCAACAAGATACTGATAAGGCAGTTGTACAACGAAACAAGTAAATCACAAGTAGGAAAGCAATTAAAGAGTTTTAAAGGAAAAGAGAAACCCTCACTATTACTACTCGTTGTTGTAGTCTCGTCTCTTGTTCGAACCCTGGATATATCCTGCTATGCAAACACATCATCATATTGTTGAAATATGATACTTTATAACCTAACCAAAACTCATACGTCACACTATATATATACACTAGACGTATTGGTACTTTAGTTCAAACAAGCCTCAAACTACTTAACGGCGCAGCTTCACTACGAAAATTATCACAAATTCTCAAAGTACGATTTTGCTTTCAAATTTTAGAGAAATCCCCTTTAATAACATGTCATAAAAATTTCAGAATTAATTGATGTCGTTAAATTGGGTTTCGATCACCAAAACATGGCTACACGAAAATATTTTTCCAGGACAGCCAGTCTTGTTTCAAATATTTTTATAAGTCCCGTGTTTCTTGAAAAACTCCAAATGTGTATGAAATCTCCCTAATACATGTATATATCCACTGTAAAAGTTTCAGAGCAAACTCAAATTTTCAGATTCACTAAATAACCTCAAAACAGTAGCAATTGTCAATCCCGCCGAACAGACTGACAATTTCATTCAAAGAATTTTAGAAAAATCCACAGAACTCCAATCCTTACCAAATTTTGAAGATAGGTTCAAAACACAAAAAATATGATCTAGAAAATTTAACATCAGAAGTTTGTCACTGAACTAGAGCCGTAAAGTCCAACGGTAGAAACTGAAATTTTACAAAAACTTGGTGTTATGCAAATCAAGTTGACAAAAATACATATATATGATGTAATACTTTTTTTTTGGAAGAAATGACTTTCAATTTCAATTTTTCAAGGTGTTCTTCATCTAAAACACAACATTTTCATCTACTTAAAGCATATAATAAAAATATCTAAATTAACTAAACTAAACTAGTAACTAATTTTGTACGGCGGACTAAAAGCTTAATTAGTTAGTTAAAGCAAGTACCTAAACAAAATGCTCAATTAAACTAGCTGGTTAATGATTAAGAAGAAAATTAATTAATCAAGAAACTAAGAATGAAGAGAACGTCCCTGAAGGTGGTGTTAAGGAAGGAAAATAGGTTGAGTTTTATATGCACCATATATATACATAGGTGAGTTGTATCTATATATATATACATGTATAAAATGAGTGGAATGAGTAGATGTGGCAGGTCCCAAGGTGAGAGAAGTGGCAGGAAAGCAATGGCATGCCATCTTCCTCTTCTTCCTTATCTCATTCCTTACTAAACTTTAAAAAGTTACAAAGTAGTCCCTCAAGTCTTTTTGTCTTACAATCCAACCCCAAAAGTTTATGAAACTGGCATTTCAGTCCAATAGGCTTGATATCCATCTTACACTTCAGTCCTAAATGTACAATCAATTTAATATATGTCCACTGAAGATTCAGATTGGTCCTTCTTCCTTCTAATTATTCCACTTTAATCCTCAAAGTTTGATAGAATCTTTTCTTTGACCCAAATTTGTAGAAATCCTCTACAATAATTTTCAACGACAAAGAATATGCACGACATTGAATAGACCACATCTATATCACTTAACTCACCTTAGTCTAATAGAACAATAGAATCGCATAAAATTATCAGTAAGGTAAACTAGGGTGTTACAACATAATTACTATAGATAATTATCAGATGTAAAGTAATGTAAGAACACTACAAATTGTTCATCAGCAGAAAGAAGAAGATAAAAGCAAACTTAATTTGCTTGAACTCGGAAAGGACAAATTTACAATACAAATATATATTATGGTTAACGTCATAGTTTATATCTAACTTTTTAATTGATTAAATAAATATTGCATTGATGGAGAAAATTGAGGATCATTACAAAAAATATACTAGATAATTTTCTATATATGTGTTTGGTATTATAGTGAAAGCCTATATTTTTAATGATATATTTTTTGAAAGACTCATACTAACTTTTTAATACTATATCAATAATATATTCATACCTCATTTTATTGTGATTTTTTAATCATTTATTCTTTTTAGAAATTAGTTTAATGTCCATATTTTGTTGATTAGACTTCCGTTAGCTCTTTCTTAATCTTTAATTATGTTATATTCGTTAATGGAATATGTACTTACATGTTTATATATATATCATTTATATTAGGGGTAATGTCACTTTTGGTCCCCCTATATTTGCTGTTAGTATGACTTGAGTCCTGCATGTTTAATTTGTGAGTTTAGCATCGCTAACGTTCTAATTTAATTTAATTATTTTTAAACATATTTACCTTTAAATTTGGTTTCACTCAAGTCCTTTCATATGAGCAATACATTCTCACATTTAAGAGTAAAAATGTCCAAAAAGACTTAAATGAAACCAAATACGTATGAACACTAAAGATGCTAAAGTCACAATTTAAACATAAGAGACTAAATTGATTATTATATTAAACATGTGGGACCAAAAGTCTCATATGAGCAATACATTGTCACATTTACTTCTCCTACATTTTCTATAAATGGAAAAGATGATTCAATAGTAGTGAACCAAACAAAAAAAAAAAAAACAAAGCATTATCCATGTCAACGATAAATATTGATTTGCAAACATCTGATAAAATATGAATCTAATAAACGAGTTATTAGTGAATAAAAACAAGTTTATTTTCATATTACGCTTATATGTATCATGCTTATATGAAGTTTTAATTTTAGATTAGATTGGGTATAATTACGATGTTCTAATTTATCATTTGGCTATTGGCCACAATTTGTTGGTAGGAATAGTCTGTAACAGGCAGTAAGACACTCTTTTTTCTAAAAATAATTTAAAGATTAAAAATATAACTATTGAGATTTTGCCTTTCAAATTTTGCACGTGTTGAAAGTAAAAGATCAAAAATATAAACCGAATGTTTTCTAATATATTACATATATACCATTTTAAGATAAAGATATTAAGTTACATCTCTTGATTTCTCTTTAAAGCTAACTACATAATAT
This sequence comes from Buddleja alternifolia, assembly GCA_019426215.1. Taxonomy (NCBI): domain Eukaryota; kingdom Viridiplantae; phylum Streptophyta; class Magnoliopsida; order Lamiales; family Scrophulariaceae; genus Buddleja; species Buddleja alternifolia. The sequence goes on from CM033408.1 coordinate 8,941,077, forward strand.
GGTTTAATAAGAATAATGAATAAAATAAAACAATATTGCAGTTAGAGGTTCAATAGGTTCACCTTTTTTTTATTTAATTAACGAATTTGAAAGAAGTAAAACGAAAAAGAAATATTAAACATAAAAATAATGTCCGAGACAATTTACATAATAAGAAAGGGGGTAAATAATATGAAAAATATTTTTTTTTTTGGGTGGGGTGTTGATGCAATGGATATTGTTCAATGTAGTAAATAGAGGTGTTCACGAGCCGAGCTCGAGCCAAGCTTGGTCATTTTTCCAGGCTCGAGCTCGATCGAGCCGTATAGCATGAGCTCGAGCTCGATTATTTCCACTGAGCTCGAGCTCGAGCTCGAGCTAAACATATATATAGTTTATTTTTAATAAATTATATTATTATATAAATATTATATTATAATATATATATATATTAAAATATATTAATTAAAAAATATATATATAAAGGGAGCTCGTGAGCCGGCTCGCGAGCTCCCGAACACTTATAAAAAAGCTCGAGCTCGGCTCGATCGTCGGCTCGAGCTCGTGAGGCTCGGCTCAAGCTCGAGCCGAGTTTTTTTCGAGCCGGCTCGGCTCGGTGAACACCCCTAGTAGTAAACCGTATTTTACTCTTTAAGATATCTACATAGTAAGCTTTATATATAGTAAGACTACACAACATAATTATTATAGATAATTATCAGATGTAAAGTAATGTATGAACATTACAAGTTGTTCATCAGCAAAAAGAAGAAGATAAAGCAAACTTAATTTGCTTGAACTTGGAAAGGACAAATTTACAATATATATTATGGTTAACGTCATAGTTTACATTTAATTTTTTAATTGATTAAGTAAATATTGCATTGATGGAGAAAAATGAGGAACATTACAAAAAACATACAATGGATAATTTTCTATATATGTGGTTGGTATTATAGTGAAAGCTCATATATTTAATGATATATTTTTTGAAAGACTCATACTAACTTTTTAATAATATATCAACAGTATATTCATACATCATTATATTGTGATTTTTTTAATCATTTATTCTTTTTAGAAATTAACTTAATGTCCATATTTCATTGATTGGACGTCCATTAGCTCTTTCTTAATCTTTAATTATGTTATATTCGTTAACGGAATATGTGCTTACATGTTTATATAGATCATTTATATTAGGGGTAATGTCACTTTTGGTCCCCTATGTTTGCTTGTTAGTATGACTTGAGTCCTGCATGTTTGATTTGTGGGCTTAGCATTGGTAACGTTATAATTTAATTTCATTTAATTCTTTATAACATATTTACCCTTAAATTTGGTTTCACTCAAGTTCTTTCATATGAGCAATACATTCTCACATTTAAGAGTAAAAATGTCCAAAAAGACTTAAATGAAACCAAATGCGTACGAACACTAGAGATGCTAAAGTCATGATTTAAACATGAGGGACTAAATTGATTCTAACATTAAACATGTAGGACCAAAAGTATCATATGAGCAATACATTGTCACATTTACTTCTCCTACATTTTCTATAAATGGAAAAGATGATTCAATAGTAGTGAACCAAACAAAGAGAAAAGCATTATCCATGTCAAACTATGGTGATTTCCCGAAGAATGCATTAGTATTCAAATGTAGACACGTCGAATGATCTTGAATAAAATTTTGCTACAATTGCTAATAGAGAAAGAAAAATAATAATAATAATAATAATAATAATAAAAAAGACTACATAGATACCCAATTTTTAGTCATAATGAAGAGACAATCGTAAAAGAAAAAGAGAGTATTCAATCCATAAAAGGTAAAGAAATGAAGAAACAAATGAAAAGATGAATTTACATAAAAAAATATTTACATTATTATATATGTTTCAATTTTCAATAAACTATCAAATATTTTAAGTATTCATTTAGTGAGTCTTTCATGTCAATCATTTTTAGTATTTCAAACGATTATAATTTATTGGATAATAACACATTTAGTTAAATTACTATAAAATTTTGATATATAATATTTTCAAATTGAACAATATTTATATACATGGATTATTTTAACGAGATCTTATGGTTCACGTGCAACGCACGTGGCTTTTACTAGTGTAATAAAAGAGACATGTTATGTCAATAATTCTCATTAAAAAGATATCACATCAACCGTCGGCATTACACCTGGAAAGAACACCTCGAAATATACTTCTCATCTCCTAAAAATGATTTGTATGTTCATCAGACAACAAGCTAGTAATGCGGTTCTATTCATAATCACACCTTCATAACTCGAGGAAATTTTTCTCGATTAAACTATCGATGGTATCCTTAAGGCTCACCTCAAGGGGCGTGAAATTGATGCCCAAAACTTGAGCTTTCGTCTTGGATACTTGGAAGGTCGGACTCCCAGCAACACTGCAGTTTTTTTAAAAAAGTAAATAACGATAAATACACTAAGAATTCCTTGTAGACAAGAGTTGCGATCTTAAAATATATTTAATATAATTCAATTAGATTGAAAAAAAATTGGCCAAACTATTTCTTGTTTCATTTAGAGAAATGGTCAACATCACTAATAGACTGATAATATTTTGGACGAACAAAGTATATACTTATAGAACCATAATAAAGTGCTACAATGTTTATGTTAATTACCCTATAATGACACAAAAACATATAAAGCAAAATAGCATTATAATAAAATGAACAAAATTTTCTATAACATAGCTAGGAATGAATGTTGAAAATTTTCTATTAGCTAATTACTCAATAGCATACATGTTTAGATTTCGGGTGTTAATCTTCTCAAAAAGAAAGGAAGAGAAAGTGATTAGAAAAACACTCATCATAACTAGTATGGACTTACTTGTTCGGAATGTTTAGAGAAGGATAAAGATTACGTAATATCTGCAAAGCTTCAAAACAATTTATCGACTGTTCAACTAAAATATATCTTCCGGTAGTTGAAGGATTCTCAAACACAAGAATATGCGCATGAGCAACATCTCTAACATCGATGAATTGATAATCTGGAAGTATTTCCTTTCCTGTCAAATTTGAAACCAACATAATTAAAAATTACGTTGATTAGCAATTACTATTCAATAGCAGGCAAATGTTATTCTACATAAGCACTAGAAGAGACACATCTAACATAGGAATAATATTTTGATCAATATCAAACAACAATATGATGCTTTAGAAGAAATGAAAAAGAACGTTGATGAAGGCAAAAACTAGGTCAATTTTTTAAACATTTCCATGCTTCATAAAGTACAAATCAGAAAGAAGATACCAAAAGAAGAATTTAAACAAGAGAACATTTTATTTATCAATTCTTTTGAGTAAGCAAGTAACTATGTAATAAAAGAAAGTCCATTGGTTTTTGAAATTAATAGACCAAATCCTCGTGAATGTTACTTGTTTTGACTCTACACTAAGCAATTTTTAATCTAGCACTCATTTTTTTGAACGAAATTAATGCAATTTTTTTTTTCATTACATATGATATTACCTTTAAGAAGGTACAAGATATGTTGAGAAGTCGCATTAAGAGTAGGCTGAAGAAGTGGACCAATCACAAAGCCGGGATTTATCACTAACAAATTAATCCCATTTTCTTCGGCATATTTCCATGCGGCTTCCTCGGCCAAGGTTTTTGCAAGCCAATACCATTTCTGAAGTAGCAATAATAATTTGCTCAATATTATTTATTTACAATCCCTCATGCATGCATTACCATTGCTTATTTTTCCATGTAATTGAAGATATGTTTTATTTGTAGCAAAATACTTCATTTACATACTCCCTCCATCCCCCGAAAATGTGGTGTTTGAATTTTGTTAGGAATTAAGAAAAATCGGTTGCTTCCAAAATTATCTTTTATGTGAGAAATAAATTACGAATGAAAACCTTTGCGCAACTTATGGCATAATTTCAGTTGTGTTTTCTTTTGTGACTGGAGTGTATAAAACTTCATTCCTTGAATAAGGCATCTTGTTAATTAAATTGAAGGGCGCAATGGTCTCATGTTACAATAAATCAATACTTATATAGAAAGGATAAACATATTGGGTCAAATGAAAATAGAGTTGGTGAAATCTTTATAGGAACGGAGGAGTTTTAGTTTAATAGAACACGTTACAGATATCAAATATCATATATTGGCCTTTTTAAATATGTAGTACATAGTATGTGCAATGCAAGTGAGTATCCAACTATTTTCATATACATACATATATTTATATGTGTGTGTATATATATTTGTTGAGAATAAGAATTGTATGTGAGAAAGCATAGATGCAGATGATTGCACTAAAATAGTTGGTCATGTATGAAATTTTTAATCGTTGATCTATATCATTGCATTTTATTTACAACATTTAAGTGATAGTGAACCTAGAAACTTCACATACTTAGAGTTTTGGAGATGAGTTTTCTTACCCCGATCACGGAATTTGAAGGTTTGAAATCTTGAATGAACCCATAACTGATTGGTATAAGTAGAAATGTTATATATACATGGTGGAAGTTGGAAGACAAGCTTTTTATTAAATATTTTGTAAATAATTCAACACAAGTTTGGAAGGTGGGAGGTTGAAAGGTGCAATTTTCGGACTAAATGTGTTATAAAAGATTAAGGGCTTCTATTATTCATTAATTTTGTAAGGAAGTAGACAGTTCTATATGCAATAAATATCACTTATTTTCAATTGTAATCGTTGTGGTAATTAGCAATAAGGACAGAAAAGTCAATTTCACAATTAAAGAAACACTGATCATTCATGCTTTTAGTGTAAATATAAATATAAATTTTATTTCAACGTAGCATTACAGTTGTAACATCTTCTAAATAAATATTTATTTCAATTTTGAACCTATATGCAAAAGAGTTTAGCAAAAACATGCTTCATTACAAACAGAGCCCCAACAAAGAGCATTAATCTTAATATGCATTGTCATACCTTAGTTTCTTTGCAAAATTCAGGGTCTGAAAACCAGGTTTCATCGACTACAACATCCGGGCCTTGTGGCTTCCGATTGCAAATGACTGCAGCGACAGACGATGTTACCACCACTCTTTTAACAGATGCTGCTTTGCTACACGATTTGAGAACATTAAGTGTTCCCTCCACGGCAGGTTCTATCAATTCTGCCTGAATATAACATAAAACATACGTACAATTTTGAATTCTGATCAAGTAGAAAAATGCAAATAAAAATGATGCAATTGCATCTGTACAATAAAAAGTGTACATAAATATTTGGGTAAATTACATAGACACACTCTGGATAAGATCATAATTTCAAAGAACACATCCTAAGGTTGGAGAAATTACCATAAGTTTTTCTATTAATAAATATATATAACAATTTTACCTTCTATCAATAAAAGTAGATTACATTTTCCCCCTGTTTTTTCGAATTGTAAGGATCTAACAGGGAGTGTCTTGGTAATCCGCAAGACGTGAGTCTCGTAATAATTACTAAATAAATAAGTGAGTCTGCATATAATCATCCTTAAAAATTTCTAGCAACCTGTGGATCAGATATTGCATCCATAGCCATTACTGGAGATGCTGTGTGAAAAACGCCGTCACAGCCATCCACAATCGAATCAAAAGATCCGTGTTCGGTTAAGTTGGCTTCGAACAAGTGTAGTCTTTCCTTAGCTCCTTCAAATGCCTTAAGATGTGCAACTTTATTCGGATCACCTGCGACATTATTTATGTTTCCGAAATTTTATTACAAAATGGAATAGTCAAGCTCAAGTTAATAACACATCACTTGGATATCCCGTGTACACTAAATTGGAACGGATTCTAGAGAGAATAATCAATTATAAGAATGTAATCGACTCGACTAAAACCAGCCAAACATTAACTAGAGTTCTTAATTATTAATATGAAAAATATTATATGTCGTCTGCTAACATTCACCTATTTAAATACGTAATAAAATGATTAAGATATATTTCGAGTTCGTTCCTACCTAAACTTGTTTACTGTCCATGAAAAGACTTCATTGACCTCTCCCAAAAGCAAGTAAAAACAAGAGCAACTAAAGGAGGATGCTTACCTAATGATTATCATTCTCAAGTTACTCTTTTTCTCTGATTGTTAAAGAGCTTAAGACCTTGTTTAGATTTTACATATATACATTATTGTGATTATCCCAAAATTTGATTTTCGAGATCCCAATAAATGACTTCTTTCATTGTTGCATGCTAATTCCAAAATTTAGCTGTTCTGATTTGTTCTAAAGTCATTGAAGCTGATGAGTTTAATCTTAAGTCTGTTCCTAGATTAGTTAAGAGGGATAGAGTTCACGAAAAAGTGCTCAAACTTAGATGATTTACACTAAAATAGAGCAAGTATTATTGATTGATTATCGAGGAAATAAATAGGTCAAACCCACAAACTTATGCAAAAAAATTAAATATAAAGAAATGTTAGTACAAGGTGAGTAGAAAAAATAATAATAATAATAATGAAAAAGTGCTCAAACTTAGCTGATTTACACTAAAATAGAGCAAGTATTGTTTGACTGATTAATCGAGAAAATAAATAGGCCAAACCCACAAACTTATGCAAAAAATTAAAAATAAAAAGAAATGCTTGTACAAGGTGACTAGAAAACATAATAATAATAATAATAATAAATTCTTTTTCTGAAAAAATAAACCGAATTCAAACATCAAAGGAATTATCCCCATCAAGAATAGACTCTGAAAAATTAGAAGGCGGCTCAACAGAATCCTCCACGCTAACAATAGTATGATGTAGCTAAAAGATGAGCAACACCGTTACACAGCCTCCTAACTTCGGGTTATTCTATGTCACACTGATACAAATAATCCCGGTGTGTCATACACTATTGGATCCCCAATAGGAGGGACATTTACTAAAATACCCCCGATCCAATGGTGTATGCCACACCGGTAGAATTTTCCCCTAACTTCACTCAACAGTCAACTAGAAAAATGAAAAATAGAAAACTTAATGTCAAAAATAAAGATACATTCACATACTACATTAAGTAGAACACAATCATCATGTTTGTAACAAAATTATTTAAATAATTCAATAACACGGTAAAACTCAAACTACTAACAAAATCATAAGTTTCTACGTACTATCATAGAAAAAGATTCAAGAATTCTAAAGTATATTTGAAACTTAACCAGAGTCTGGAGATAAAATACTAACTGAGGTTGCGGACGGTGCCCTTCACTGTGTAACCATGGTTGAGCAAAAGCTTAACCAGCCATGATGCTACGTAACCCGATGCTCCAGTCACACACACTACTTTCCCCATTGATCGACTCAATTTTTTCTCTCAACCTCGGTTTATATATGTGATAAGGCTAATAATACAAGTCTTAATTATTTGAGTGGTTGCCCTGTCTCTGTCCCTCTTATTGATTCATGTTATTTTCTTGACAATGATATATATATAATGCTCAAACACAAATATATATATATTTATATGGAAGTCGACATTGACTGCGGATATCTTTCCTTTTTGGCTAAATTATTGACTTAGGATATCACTTTAATATGACCTTTACAGGCTGCTGTCGGCACAATAGTTTCGTTTAGCTTTAATGATACTGAGTTCGAATTTCATACAAGATGTAGAGTTTGCTATTTTGTGTCGGCATAGTGTTGAAAAATTGGTTAAAATTAAATGAAACTTGAGTTTTGACCTACTTATGATTAATTATAGTTTTGACCTAATTATGATCAATTATTTAAATGTGCAGCGTCTGTTTGACAATAGATTTCTTTGCCTTAACATACTCCGAGACAAGATAAGCTTAGTGTAATTAATTACTCAACACCAACTACGGGCTCCGCCGGCGATGATTTGGTGAAGCAGTCCTCTACTTCACCACTATTATCACCACCATCATCGATGGATTGGGTTGGAGCACCCTTCTTCAAATTGTACATCCATATCTTCAAATCTGACGAGACGGATATTGATCTAAAGATGCATTTCCAAATCTACCGAGACGGATATGGATCTAAAGAGACATAAACAAATCTGACGAGCTGAAAACGGATGATACTTAAGTTTTTAAATTTATATAGCGTTTTAGATATTTTATTTATTATTTTATTTTCTCTCTCGTATGAGAGTTTGCTTTCTCTGTCGAATGAGAGTTTCATCTCTTCTTGAATAGGAGTTTGCACAAAAATTTTCTTCTGTTTGTTTGTGAATTCTTAAAATTTATTATATTCAAAAACTTGATAGTTGGTGTTTCAGATGTTCTTACTACATCATTTGAGTCGATATGAATTGTATTATTCCAGACATTGTAAACTTTCGATTAAATGATATGTAAAATCGATTTTTCTTAAAAAAAAAAAAAAACTACTACAGGCAAATCAAAAACTAATGTTCAAAATGGGTCACCAATCGTGCTCATGTAACGAATTTGGGTTTGGTCTTCTGCCCGCCCATATATATCTATCTATATAATAAATTCAAAATATTTAATTTATTTTTTTTCTATCAATGCTGGATAGCTGGTGTTGCTCGGTAGTGCAAGACGTGGCGAGATAACCAATGAAGATGGACGTTCCAAGTGCCACATTGATGAACAGACGGTTGAAGAGCTGAGTCGTCCAATTAACGACTATGACGGTACGAAATTGCACATATTTGGACGAGTCTAGTTGCTGATATACTCACGTTCGTCCAATGGGTGTGTCTACTGATTGTGTCCTTTCGCACACAACTTTTCAACTCTGATAAGTGAACCCCTCATATTCGATTTTTTCATTTACTAGCAAAAAGCACGTGCATTGCACGTGAACGCATCTGTCGGGGAAAAAAATAACACATCCAAAGCTAGGGTTATTTGCATCTACCTCTTCGAGTTATATCGTTTTGGCAAAAACGTTCCCTAATGTATTAAACTTTGCATCCACTATCCCTATGCGTAAAAAATTATATATACTACATTTTCACCCTTAATTTTTCCTTTTTCTCTTTCCTATTTCTCCTTTCATTTCTTTCTTTTTCTTATTAAAAGAAAGAATGAAATACAAATTAAGCTCACAAAATTTTTTAATTAAACATAATTCTAACAAACAACTATCTTTTAAATAAAAATAATTTTAACAAATAATATATTAAATTTATTTTTAAGTAAACTTAAATATTTGGTTTCTCAATTTCCTTCGTGTGACTCTTGAGTTATATTTTTAATGTTTCGGTGTTGTTTTATAAAAAAACAATTTTTTTCTCATGTTTTCTATCATATTAGATACTTCGAATCATAATTCTTTTTCAAGTGTATATTCATGTAAATAAATGTCTCATCTGATTGTCATACTGATATTATACGACTCAATTTAGAAATCTACATTTAACATCTTAAAACTTGATATTATTTAGCATGAATACAAAATAACTGCTAGAAGTATATGTACACTACAAAAAATAAAATTGAAAAATAAACAATTTTGTGCATGAATCTCTCATTTTGGGTAATGTAAGTTCAATAATTTTTATATTAATCAACTCTAAAATTTCTTTCAACAAGTTTATTTTTCTAATGGGGAGATTATAGTAGTGATTTAATATAATTGAAAAAATACTATATGTTTCTCAGGTTTGTATTTAACTTTTCTTTGAATCAAGTAAATAATGACATCCCAAAAAAACAGTAAATAATGACATCCAAAACAATAAGGCATATTAAAACTACCATATGCAATATAATTTTATGTTCTATGATAAAAAAAATAATGTTTAAAATAACATATTTACATAGTTTTTAATGAAAAAGAAAAAATTGAGATTAAGTGACTTTTATAAAAACACACACATATCTTTGATATTTATGATTTTTTTTGTATGTTTATTTGTTGGTGGAGTGAAATGCAATATAATTTTTTGTTCTATGATAAAAAGAATAATGTTTAAAATGACAACATAGTTTTAATGAAAAAGGGAAAAAAAATGAAATTAAGTGACTTTTATAACCATACAAATCATGAACTTTTGGAATAGCCACTGGCCCACTACCATTGAATAGGGAAAGAAGGTGTGAAAAGCTTGGAGAAGTTCTAAGGGTTATCAATAGTCATTAATTTGTAGGAAAGTTGGAGTAAAATCTTTTATTATTTATAATTCTTGCAACCGAGTGGAGTATTAAATATGTATGATAAAAATAATAATTTTCAATATGTATCAATTTTTGGTACATAAATCAGAAATAACTGAGATTCATGAAGGTACTATCATGGAATCTAAAAATGCTTCGTTTTTCGAGGATGTCTTTCCAAGTAAGAAAAGAAACGAGCAAGTTCCTCTTAAAAGAACATTTGATGAGTCTACGAGTAGTTCTAATCCAAGGGACGAAGAACCACATTGTAGCAAAAGGGCAAGAGTTCCAAAATCATTTCTTCCCGATTTTGTATCATATACATTAAAAAGGGGAGCCAAGAACGATTAAGGAAGCTATGTCCGGTCCAAATGCTCAACTCTGGGAAGAAACTATCAATAGTGAAATCGAGTCTATTTTGCACAACCATACCTGGGAGTTGGTTGATCTTCCAAAGGGAAGTAAGCCTTTAGGCTGTAAATAGATTCTGAAAAGAAAGTATAAGACTGATGGAACTATTGATAAGTATAAGGCCCGTTTGGTAGTCAAAGGATACCGACAAATTGAAGGTCTTGATTTCTTCGATACTTATTCTCTGGTAACGAGAATAACATCCATAAGATTATTCATCACTATTGCCGCGTTGCATAACCTTGAGATACATCAAATGGATGTTAAGACTGTGTTTCTGAATGAAGAATTAGATGAAGAAATATACATGGAACAACCTGAGGGTTATGTTGCTCCTGGAAAGGAGAAGAAAGTGTGTAAACTTGTAAAGTCGCTATACGGACTTAAACAAGCGCCAAAGCAGTGGCATGAAAATTTTGATAGCACGATGTTATCAAATGGTTTCAAGATCAACGAGTGTGATAAATGCATGTATGTTAGACAAACACATAATGCATACGTCATAGTGTGTCTATATGTAGACGACATGTTGATAATGGGTAGTAATTATGAAATCATCATGAATACTAAAGGAATGTTAAAGAAGAACTTTGACATGAAGGATATGGGACTTGCAGACGTCATCTTAGGGATTAAAATCTTGAGGACTTCTGAAGGACTAGTCTTATTGCAATCTCATTATATTGAGACGGTTTTGGAAAGGTTCCTTCCGAGCGATAGTGCACCAGTCAAGACTCCAGTGGACTTGAGCGTTCATCTGTGCAAGAACCATGGCGAACCCGTATCGCAATTAGAATATGCTAGGGTCATTGGGAGTTTGATGTATATCATGAACTGTACTCGCCCTAATCTAGCTTATTCTATGAGCAAGTTGAGTAGGTTCACGAGTAATCCTAGTGTAGAGCATTGGAATGCTTTAACTAGAGTTCTTAAGTATTTAACGTATACTAAAGATTATGGATTACACTACTCAAGATATCCAGCTGTAATAGAGGGATACATCGATGCTAATTGGATATCAGACACGAATGACTCTAAGTCCACAAGTGGGTATGTATTTACCATTGGTAGAAGAGCAGTGTCGTGAAAATCTTCTAAGCAAACTTGCATAGCCGTTCCACGATGGAATTAGAATTCATAGTTTTTGATAAAGCTGATGAAGAAGCTGAGTGGCTAAGAAATTTCTTAGAAGATGTTCCCTGTTAGGAAAAACTTGTGCCTCCGATTTTGATTATTGGGAGGGCTTAGAGTAGTATGTATAATGGTAAGTCTAGACATATTCATCGTAGGCATAATATCATTAATCAGTTGATCTCTAACTGGATTATTTCCATTGATTATGTGAAATCAAAGGAGAATATTGCAGATCCTTTGACGAAAGGATTGCCTAGAGATCAAATATACTGCCTATTAAGAGGAATGGGAATAAAGTCTACAATTTAAGAATGGACACAGTGGTAACCCGACCATGTTGATTGGAGATCCCAAGATCATGGTTCAATGGGACAACTAAGTTGTGAAAATTCATTAAGGCAATTAGGAGTTTAAACTTCAAACCTATTGCCTAGGATAAAGAAGTGCATCCTGCAAATATAGAAAAGGCTAAGTTTGGAACTTTTAATGATTCCTATACTGTCATGAAAATGAAGTGGAGTATGGTAGGATACTCTTAAATAGGAGATCACCTATGTAAGTGTGAGGTGTAGGCCGCCTCAACATTGAGTACAAATGTAAACACTTATGAATCCAAGAAGGGGTGCCATGGCCAAAATGGACCCAACCGTGAGAACTGAAGCAACTGAGAATTTATCATGTGAATATCATTGTCTAGTTTTACACGAACAGCCGACCAATTCAAGACATCGTATTCATTGGGGAGCCTAGTAAATCCGATTATATCTCACTAAGAGAGGTTCAAAGCCAAAAGCTACCTCTTCTGATGTGATAAATTTTTGTCTGAACTCTTGAAATCATGCATTGCATTAATTTCATTCGTGTGGGGGATTGTTGGATATTTGTGTTATGAAAAGTGTGTTGGACAGGACTTTTGCATACGAAATTCGAACACCATAAGTATCCAGGATAATATTAATCTACGTTCCGAGAAGATGAGTTTAGCATTTTGAATTTCTCAAATCGGATTAAAAACGAATGAGAAATCAAGTGCTAAAGTGGGGTGTTTGAAGTGGGATATCCCACATAGGATATGGATCAAAGTTTGGAATGGTTTATAACCCATTGCCTTGAAACTAAGGGTTGGCCCTTTGGGTCATAAGATTTTTGTGGGCTTTGTGAGGAGGAAGGACCTAGCCATGGTCCGGTCCACCACACACGTGCGCGCGCGATGCCGCTGCCGTCTGTCCGCCCGCTCAGACTAGGCCTTGGACCTTGGGCTTTGTGCTTGGATAGGGCTTGAATTGTATTGGGCTTTGAGCATTGGGCTTGGGCTTGCAATATATTAATTTTTTAGAGAAAATTTATTTCACAAAATCTGATCCATTATTTATTTATCCAATATTTGGAAAAATCCGAACCGTTAAATGGAGATTGATCAAACGCTGGCCACTTTTTATCAAGTTAGCCTTCTAGAAGGACCAACGTTCGAATGTTGGGGGTCTAACGTTCGAACGTTGACTGCTTCTAGAAGAAAATTTGAAATGTTCTTGCGGTTTCAGATGAATTTATAGCTGAACACGTTTTGACCCAACATTCAAACGTTGGGGTGCCAACGTTCGAAGATTGAGTGCAGCTTCAGTATGCTAATTAATTCTCGTATTTAATTCTTGGTTTTTTCCTTTCCTATATGAAGGCCCCTCCAGCAGAATGAAAAATCACACCAAAGCAATCTGCTTTATCTATTCTCTCACTCTAAAAAAAATCTCTCTCAAGAGTTCTAAGTTGCCTAAAGTTCGGTGGTTCTAAATTCAACGTGGTCTTGATTTTAGAATGTATATCGTTGTATCTTGGGACGTTTGTTGCATAAACCTGTACCACCTTGGCGGGGCAATTTAGCGTTAAAGATAGAGAGTTCTCTCTCGCCTCAATATAATTTTTCTCTGTTATTAGCTGTTTTGATACGTTTGTGAAGTTTTGATCCAACATATATATATATATATATATATATGTATCTATATGATATATAGAAATCACAAAATTTATGAATTGGCCGTATACCACCTAAAATCTGAATGGATGGTTTTTCTGGAGCATTATAAAACCTATGGGAAGACACGTAATCAGTGCTACATAGTTCTCTTGCTTTGAAAAGAATTGGTGCTTAAATCATTATTAAGAGTTGGCACTTTTTTTCTTGATTATGAAAGAACTACATACAGTAGGCTTAAATGCACATGATATGTGAAATCCATTCTTGTAACTAATCAAGCTCTTATGCTAAGACACCTCTGGGATATTATTGTTGAATCTAAGGAATCTATCTGGGTGACTTGGATTTATGGAACCGATTGAGAAATAAATCGATAAGGACAGTTAAGTCATGTCAATCGACTACATGGAGTTGGAAGCAATTTTTGAAACTGAGAGCTTTGATTCAATCTAGTGTTCAGTATCATGTGGGAAATGGAAATAATATATGGCTATGGGGTGATCCATGGCATGTTTTGGGTATTTTAGGGGATGTATTTCCACATGGATCAGCCACTCTCGGATTGCCTAAGGATGCTAGGCTCTCAGCTGTTATAACTCAAAGAGATTGGTCATGGCCTCGATCTCGCTCTTTGATTATTTTGGAAATCACGGATTCGCTCCCTAGTATTCATGCAAATAGGGAAGACTCGGTTACGTGGAAGCTTACCAAGAATGGTCTCTTTTCTACAAAATATGCCTATGAACTTTTGAGACCGCACAACACGCCTAAAGAGTGGAGTAATTTATTACGGGGGCCAGGTAAAATACCGAAGCATGGCTTTATCCTTTGGCTAGCCATTCGGGGTAGCCTATCGACAAAGGATAAGCCATGGATTGGGATTTCAATTAATTTTTGCATGCTTTGTAATACGTCTGTTATTGAATCGCATGATCACTTATTTTTTGAATGCTCGTATTCTTCACAGTGTCTTTATTCTTCTTCAGCAGGTAAAGTTTCATTGGCCGAACATCCCTTGGCAACAAGGGGTACTTCAGGCAGCAAGAACTTGGAGGGGAAAGCATTTGGTTAACATATCGTATCGTATTTTATTGGCTACTATTATATATTTAATTTGGCAAGAACGGAACTCTCGACTATTTATTGGAAAAGTGACGGATTCGAGAATTACAGTGTTTAATGCTATGGACATTGTGAGAGATCGTATCATATCTCTAAGGTTGAAAGATTCGATTCAAAGTGTTCCTCTTCGAAGACTTTGGAAAATCGCTTGATAGTGATGTATGTGTGGAGTATGTTTGATGGTTTTGACATTTGAATTTGTGTGGTTGTACACCGTGTATAACCATCTATGAGTGGGTTATGGATTAGGACTTGCTAGCCAAGATAAGAGCATAATGATCTAGAGTGGTTTGTGGCCTTTATAAGCCGAGTAAGTAGATCCTGAGGGGTGTCTTAACACCTAGTGCCTTAAGACCAACAGGTTTGAGTGCGTTGGATAGAAAGCTCGTTACATGGTTTGTATAGAAAGCCTAATAGACTAATTCATTGCACGGATTATAGGGTTCTCAATCTTGGTATTTGGTCCCAAAGACATTAGAGCACAAGTAGATGGGATCGGTTTTTCACACTTTTGGTGATAGATTCGTTTTCTTGTATGTGAGAAGGTATTCCTTGGGCACTTTCCTTGTTCTCTTTTTATTTTAATGAAAGTTTTATTCTCCAAAAACAAAGAAGCCTGATGATAGTTCCTAAATTTTATACATATAAGGGCCTTCTTTGTGTTGCTTCAGATTTGATCTATTAATTGTATGTTTATTGTAATGTCATATGTACATACAAGTGTGCATACTTCTGTATGGATATTCCTGTTTACATGAATTGTGATTTTTATGGTTCTAATTGTATTAAACTCATGTATTAAAGTCTCCATATGAAATTTATTTGAAAGGTGATTTGTCAGTCATCAAAGTGGCTTGATCATTAAGTTTATAAATTTCAAAGCCTATTAAAGTTTGCATATGAAATCTATTTGATAGATGATTTGTTAGTCACCAAAGTGGTCTGATCATTGAAGATGTAGATTTCAATACATATTAAAGTATTTCAATTACCCATAAATTTAATATTCTCATAAACGACATAGAAATATATGGGTATGTTGAAGTTTAATATTATAAGACATTCGGGAATAGCCCAGAGGTTGATTCATTGTTCTTATAATATATAAACATAATCGTTAAGTATAGTATGTTATATTAGATTCATTTTGTATATCCAAAGATAACAAATAAATTTAATAAGTACATATATTAATAGTTTATGGTTTATGTATCTTAATATATCCCAAATGAGAACTTTGATATATAGTTATAGTATTTCCATGAAAAGTGGCATTGGTTGAAAATCGACTTTTTATCGATTACTAAGAAAGACATTATTATGGTTTTGGTGACTCATTATGACTTAGAGTTACACCAAATGAATGTTAAATTATCTTTTTTAGTGGAGATTAGATGAAGAGGTTTATCTATTAGCCTAAAGTGTGTGTAAACTTAACATGTCAATTCACAGACTAAATCAAGCTTCTTGTGTATGTACATGAAGGTCAGTGGGAGCTCGTTTATTTTCTTAGTCTTGTATATTGATGAATTGGTGTCTTACTAATTGCCACTAATGGTCTTGGTTTATTACGTGAAATCAAGATATCTTTCTAAGAACTATGAAAGATAGGAGAGACACAACTTATATGATAAGCATTGAAATATTCCGTGATGGTTCACAATGATTGTTAGGATTGTCTCAGAAAATGTATGTGAACAGAGTTCTAGAAAGATGTAAGATGGAAATGTTCGGTAAAGATAGTTCCAATTCAGAAGGGAGATATGTTTGGCATTATGAAAAGTCCAAAAAATGAATTGGAACAAGAACATATGAAAACAATTCATTATGTATTTAATGTTGAGAGTTTGACGAATTTTCAAACTTATATTCTATCACAGTCTTTTTGAAAGAACGACATGAATTTTAAGGATGCTATGCATATGAAAAGGTAAATGATATTGGCACTCCAAAAGTGTTATTGACACTCCACTATTCAATACAAATTTCTTTCTAAAAATAATGAAAAGTGGAACTCCAGTAGTAATTTTTGGAGTGCCAATATCAACTTCCTATGAAAATTATGTAACTTGTCACTAAAGAAGAATTTAGAAACAAAGAGTATCAATCAAAACATACTAGCACCATTTGCCTAAGATATTAATGAGCATGTCGAAAGAAAGGCATTATAGATTACCGCCTAAGATATTAATGAGCATATTAAAAGAATAATCATTATAGTACATCATCATAATTGAATTATGTTATATTAAGTTATCATGTGATACTCTTGAGCTCAATTAAGTGTTTCTGAAATCTCTTGTTTTTCTGTATTGTATACATTATTCAATAGAAATATGATAGCGGGAGTTGTCTTTGATAAGACATTAAAGGTGGATCTTTATGTTCTCTTCATTAAGGGTCATGATTAATTAGAAGTTTGTGTTGTGGTACATGGAAGGGACTATGTTGAGCTAAATGATGTACAATCGCCATGACTCACATTAATTTTGACTTAATCGTGATATAATAGTATAGCCAATTTAAGAAAAGATTTAGAATAATTCATTGTGCACATTATATTTATTCTAAATTATAAATGCAAATATATGAGCCAAGTGGGAGAATGTAAAAAATATATGAAGTACAACCTCCATGACTCACATTAATTTTGACTTAATCGTGATATAATAATATTGCTAATTTAAGAAAAGATTTAGGATAATTCATTGTGCACATTATGTTTATTCTAAATCATAAATGCAAATATATGAGCCAAGTGAGAAAATGTAAAAAATATATGGCTCGCATATTATTATTTACATATGATTATTATCAATGTTAAAGTTTATTTGATAAAATATTGTTTCTGTAAATATTAAGTGATTAAGTATCCTATTTGGCTAGAAGAATGGCTAGAAGAAGAGCCATGACTGTACTGAAAAGATGCCTTGATGGGAGGCATTTGTTAGTGTTCCATTTAAAGAGGAGTCTGGTCCTCTCTCTACCCCTACACAATTACACATTACCAACATAACGTATAAGGCAAAAACATAAAGCAGAAAAGTATACGTTGTTTTTTTTCTATCACTGAAGAGGGGTCAAGGTAGAGAAACCTTTCTTCCTTACAAGATTTTTTATGTGAAAATCATGAAGTTCAAGATTTATGGAAATTATGTAATTTATGAAATTTAACTTACAAGTCTTTCAACAATAAATACATAATAAAGGATTTTATCGTCGGGCTAAAAATTAAGAAAGTCAATTGGATGCCTCAGAGTTTCAGACTGAATCCGAAAATATTTATGGAGGGTAAGATTAATTTGGTAGAACCAAATACTGGCAAGTGAATTAGCTATGGTCGGAGTATGGGTAAGGCGAAAATCTTCCGAGTAAGGGTGTACACGTACCGAACTAAAATAGAAGAGCTCGAGTTTGAGTTGAAACGATTCGAGCTCGAGCTCGAGCTCAGAATTAAAAATAAAATAAAGTGAAATACTTACATATTATATATATATATATTATTATTAAATATATCATGATAAATATTAAATATGTGATTATATCTGAATATTGATAAGTAAATAAATATTTTTCTATTTTAAACTCGTGAGCTGGAGTATATGTATAGTTGGGCTCGAACTCAGCTCGTCAAACTCAGAAAAAATTGAGTTCAAGTCGAGCTCTAATAGAACCGTCTCGACTCAATGCCCACCCCTATTTATGAGGGAATTGCCACAATTATGGAAAACCGAACCATATGGTTTGGGATTGTCAACTAGCTGAGAAAGTACATAACCAAGTTTGTACTAGTGAGGACAAAACTATGTTAATTGATTATGTTGTTAGTAAAAGAGTAGAGTGCGGTTGCGGTTGCAATTTCTGTGTCGTGAGAAAGTTGAAGCTTTAGGAGATCTAATATAATGGTTTTGAAACGGAGATATTTGGAGGGGAGAATCGGGTAGATATTCAGACCCCAATTGGATGGAACCTCATTTTCCATTTTCTAATTTTTCATAGATTTTTTTTATAAAAAATGCACTTGTTTGACAACTCTTAAAAATATTCCAAAGAAATGCTACAGTAAATATTTCCTAAAAAATCTAAAATTCTCTTGAAAAATGGATTTAATTGGATTTCTCTCAAATTTTTCTTAAGAAAATCAAATTACTTACTATTCATGATTTGACAGTATACCCAATAATTAAAAGGCTTTTATCCACCAATATATTAACATATACAACTAAATAATTACATATTTTTATTTGAAATGACGCAAGGTGCGAAATAAGATCCATTTTGTATTTTTTTTTATGTCTTAATCGATGAGTTTAATTAAGATATGTCTAGATTTTCTTATAAATAAAAACTCATCCATATCATTTCTCTAAAAAAACAACTTTTCTTACAAGACAAAAAAATCACATCATACCCAATTATTACACTTTAGTCTATCAAAAAGCTCATTCAAACACACTTACATCTTATCTTTACTTCCTAAAAATAAAATCTCTTACTTTTTCTAAAGAAAATGAAAATTGAAAAATAGCATTCCATCCGATCGGGGCTTCAGCTTCTCCCTTTTAGTGGAAGGAAGAGAGATAAGCAGCCAAAGAAGAACACTACAACAATCAATGTAAAGAATTGAAGAAGAACATAAACAACGTCGGGACGACCGATCAACATAGAAGATAAACTCAAAAGTAAGAAATAAAAGATAAAGTCAAAAGTAAGAAATTAACTTTTAGAAAAACCTTTTCGCCCATGATATGCTGAAATCATTCGGATTCTTCTAATCAAATCTACATATAGATAGGATATTACATAAGCAAATGGAGACAACTTTCCTTGAAGGAAATAGTGATGAAGAAATTTATATGCTAATTACGAAGTAACATGTGGGTCAGTAATTGCAGTCAATAATTGAGATATTATATACAAACACCATCACATCGACGATAGAATCTGAAGATCCAACTTTGATTAAGTTGGCTTGGAATAACTGCAGTCTTCCCATATGCTACTTTACTCGGATTACCTATGTTTACAAAATGTTTTTTTTTTTTTTTTGGAAGTTAATAGTACAAGTAGATTTCTCATCTACACTTGATATAGGATCCAATGATATAGGATCCAAGCAGAATGGCAGGTTATAAGAAAAGTCTCACTGCGATTAGGGTGATTAGCTTATTGCAATCCCAAATTGTTAGCTCAATGCACCCTTAAATTGCCATGTTGGCACTTTGTTCTTAGGAATCACGTATAATTTGGCATTTTGCAATTTGAAGCGATTTACCCCATTTTACCCAATGAATAAACAAGTTAACTCCATTTTTAGAAATAAAAGCTAAATTTCATCCCCTCTTTTTTTCAGCTTAACTCTACGTTAATTACCCTAAAATATTTCAAGCGTTCTCAAGTATATAAAAGAGGGAAAAAAAACAGACATTAAATCACTGAAACATTAGAGCATTATCTATCTAAAACTCAATCCATCCTTCATGTTTTAAGATTTATCTTATTACCATGGTTCAAAGTATCGGCCGAAATCCAATGATATCGGCCGATACATAACTAGATCAGACTCCTCTGATCCGATGACAAAGCAAAAGAGAATATGTTGCTTTTCTTTTCATTTTTCAGAGAATAGATTTGTCTTTCTTTGGTATGTATAGGCGTCGAACGAATAGGTTTGCTTTTCTTTTTCAGAGAATTTCCCAGCTTTATGTCTCTCTTTGTATTATTCACGACAGTGGTTCACGGGATGAAGTGTAAATATAGTTTGAAGAAAGTATATAAGCATGTATATACTATATATTGTTTATTAACTCATACTTCTCTACTCATTATTCCACTCTTTCTTCAAATTTGTGTTATTTACATTCTTCTTTAATTTTACTAATTCTTTGATAATTTTTGGAGCATTTTATAATGCTTTTGTATCGTATCGCCTGATAATATCCCAATCGTTCCGACCGATATGGAACAACACCCCCCCGATATTATCACCGATACCGCGACTTTGAACCATGCTTATTACTCCAAATTGGCTCCCAACATCTGCTTCTTCGTTCAATTCTTCACAACTCAATTGACTTCATAACAATTTTTATTTCTTTAACATTGTTGTGGTAATGATATTTTGTAAGAAAAACTAGTCAACCTTTTCTCAATTACCTTCTGTTATTTTAATTAAAATCTATTTAAAAAAGGTTGTATCCTGACACGATTACGGGGTTAATACTAGTTATAATTATATTATAACGGCAAAATTGTCAATTTAGTCTCATTATAACTTAGCCGAGCCCCATTTTAGTCCAGTTAATTTATTTTTTTTGAAATTATTGGTCACATTATTAATTTCTCCAACTTTCCAATTAAGTCCCAATTCTTAGAAATACTCCCATAATTTTCGAGAAATTTGCCAATTAAGGACCAAGTTAGTAAATAAAGGAACAAGTTAGCCACTTAAGGACCATAATTTTTTTTTTCACCAACAAACTCGCCAGAGCAAATGTCACGACTCACGAGACAAACACATAATCCCCAAAAAAAGATTTGAAAAAAAGTTTTCAATAAAAATCTGAGTTTTTAGCCGATTAAACAAACCCATTTCCCTCTGCACTCTCTCGTGCCCTATTTCACCCCTTTCCTATTTTTTCCTAGATTATGATTATTTAGCCAAAATACTTTATTGCCTACTGAAAATGTTGAGTGCTTCCACAAGAGGTGTATCCATCCAAATGAAATAATGCATGCATAATGAGAAATTTGCACAAAATTGAATACTTAATTTAGAGAAAAATATTTAAAAATGAAATCCTTGGGTTTTTTTTTTTGCGTGCAAATAAGACTTTTGTTGGAAATTTCCCCACCAAATCGTTTTTGGGGATCACATGACATTTGCTCCAGTGAGTTGCTTGTTGGAAAATGAAATTGTTCCTTAAGTGACTAACCCCTCAACAGTTTGTAATGGCTATCAAAGGAAATGACAAAATAAATCTGGACCGTTCAAAAGAAATCAATCCGAGACGACAAATTGATAAATCAAAAATTGAATTAGGTCAAAAATACTACCCAAGCGACGACGTTTTACAAAAAGAGTGGAGAAGCCAAATCGCGACACGTGTTAAGAAGGACGACGTCGTTTTGATGAAGGGACCACAAACAATGAAGGGCCACAGTTTCACCAAAATCAACGCTCAAGATGGATTAGTTAGATTAACTAATCTGACAAATGCAGAGGAATTCCAACTCTTCATTCCTCATTCAAGGGAACCAGTACAAAAAGGACACCTGGCTTTGCTGAATTCAAAATAGATTCTTATCCAGAATTGTACCATTTTTATCAAGAATTGTACCGTTTGAATTATAGCTTTAAATACCTTGTACCTAGAGGATTTTATTTTTAAGCAATGAAGAAAGTTCTAAGTATTTCTTATCTCCAATTCTTCTAATTACCCATCTCCTTTCTCTAATCAATTAAAAAGCTCGCTCAATCTTACACTTGGTATCACCCATTCAATCCATGTCTGAATCTACTCGTAGTAAAGACATCCAGGACACTCTTAAACGTCAAGAAGCTCTTCGGATTGAAGAAAGATCCTTACGGCAAAACAATGAACTTCATTTTCACTCCAAGTTTGAAACAATGGTTGCTCTGCAAATTGAATTGCAACAGTCCGTTTCTGCTATGCAGACTCAACTTCATAGTCTTGCTGAGCAAACGCATTCGTATCATAAGAATAAATCTGTTCTTGGGGAAGGTTTAGCTATGCCCCCTGAGAAAGGTTCCACCTCTAACAATCCTTTTCCCATTCCCCCCAATTCACCTGATAACCCCACTTCACATAACCATTTGTCTTCATTTCCTCGCATTGAGTTTCCCTTTTTTGATGGGGATAATCCACGTGCTTGGATCAGACGTACACAAAGATATTTTCAGGTTATCACCACTATTTTTGAAGAACACAAAGTTCCATTGGCTTCCATTCATTTTGAAGGAAAAGCTGAACTGTGGTTTCAATCTTATATGGAGGGCAAGGATACCATTACCTGGTCTCAATTCTTACTCGCTCTCCTTGACAAATTTGATGACATTGACCGTGAGTTAATGATTGGCGATTTCAACAAAATTCATCAAACCTCTACTGTTTCTCACTATATAGAACAGTTTGAAGAATTGAAATCTTACATGCTCATCTTTAACAAAGACTTTCCTGATGATTACTTCATTGCTAGTTTCATTAGTGGTTTAAGGAAAGACATAAAGGGCTCAGTTATGACACTCAAACCTCCTAACCTTTTACAAGCTATCTCACTAGCTAAAAGACAAGAAACTACCATTAATGTCATTATTCACAGAGCCTCTTCTATGCACAAACCATCTCTACCTCCCAAACCTCCATATAGAGCCCCACCACCTTCTACATCTTCCCATCCTAGATTCTCTCCTCAACCTCCTAAACCATCTTTTCAACCTCACAGAAAACTCTTAACAACTGTTGAAATGAGGGCTAGGAGAGAACAAAATCTTTGTTACAATTGTGATGAAGTTTTTGTCCCTGGCCTTAGATGTAAACAAAGACAAGTTTACATGATTATGACTCAAGATGAAGAAGATGTTTACTGCCAAGAAATTCCTGAACCTAATACCTTTTCTGATCCACCCACCCCTGAAGATATGACCATTTCTATCAATGCTATCTCTGGCAGTTCTGATATGAATACTCTCAGAATCTAAGGACCCTTCAAAAACTCACCAGTTCAAATTCTAATTGATAGTGGCAGTACTCATTGTTTTTTAGATGAAGATATTGCCATTAAACTTGGTTGTTCAGTTGAGTACACCACTCCCATGTTAATCAGTGTTGCTGATGGCAACAAGCTTGTTAGTAGGACTATCTGTCCTGATTTCTCTTGGGATATTCAAGGATCTAAATTTACATATCCAATGAGACTCTTCAAACTTGGTGGCTGTGATGTAGTCTTAGGTGGTGATTGGCTCCGGCTTCATAGCCCTGTGGAGTTTGACTATCATAAAATGAGATTAACCATTTGCAAAAATGGAAAAAAATTGATAATCAAAGCTATTACAGATTTTGCAGAACTCCAACTTATTTTAGCAAAGTTTATGGGAATTTTTTTTAAAAAGAGTTCTTATGGTTTACTTAGCCAACTTTTCTCTGTCCAAGTTTCTGATTTCACACCCTCTCCTATTCACCCATCCATCTTTGCCATTCTTACTCACTTTTCTGATGTTTTCACAGAGCCAACAAGTTTACCACCTTCTAGAAATATTGAACACCAAATCACTCTTATTCCACACACTGCTCCAAAGAAACAGTTTCCTTATAGATGCCCTTATGCTCACAAAGCTGAGATTGAATCTCTTATTAAATCCATGTTAGATGAAGGCATTATTCGGCCCAGTCAAAGTTCCTTTGCTTCTCCTATTCTGTTAGTTAAAAAGAAGGATGGTGGCTGGAGAATGTGTTATATTATAGATATTTAAATAGCATTACTGTTAAGCATAACTTCCCTATCCCTGTTATTGATGAACTTTTGGATGAAGTTTATGGCTCTAAATTCTTTTCCAAGCTTGATTTAAGATCTCGTTATTTTCAGATCAAAATGAAAGATGCTGACATTGAGAAAATTGGTTTTATTACACACCATGGTCACTTTGAATTTCTAGTAATGCCCTTTGGACTTTGTAATGCTCCAGCTACCTTTCAATCCCTCATGAATCAAATTTCTTCTCAGCATCTTAAATCTTTTATCCTTGTTTTCTTTGATGACATCTTAGTATATAGCAAAACATGGGAAGATCACTTATCACATTTGCACATTGTTTTGAGTATTCTCAGAAAACATCAATTATATGCTAAACTTTCTAAATGCAGTTTTGGTCATTCTCAAATTGAGTATCTTGGCCATATTATCTCTGATCAAGGGGTAGCTATTGATCCTCAAAAGGTGGAAGCTATGTTAAATTGGCCTGTTCCAACATCCATTAAATCCTTGAGAGGTTTCTTAGGCCTCACTGGTTATTATAGAAAGTTTGTTTTAAACTATGGCTCCATTAGCAAACCACTCACAGATTTGCTCAAAAAGGATGCTTTTATTTGGACTAATGATGCTCTAACTGCTTTTAATTCTTTGAAATAGGCTATGACAACCACTCCAATTTTAGCTTTACCCAATTTCACATTACTCTTTATTGTTGAGACTGATGCTAGCTCAAAAGGAATTGGTGTTGTTCTTATGCAACAAGGAAGACCTATTGCCTATCTCAGTAAAGCTTTGGGAATCAGAAATCAGGGACTATCTGTCTATGAAAAGGAATTTTTGGCCATCTAACTAGTTGTTTCAAAATGGAGGCAATATTTGCAAGGTAATCACTTTATCATTAGAACAGATCAACAAAGCTTAAAACATATTCTAGAACAAAGAATGGACTCTTTACTTCAACAAAAATGGATTTCTAAGTTACTAGGCTTTGATTATGAGATTCAATATAAAAAAGGTTCAGAAATTAAAGCTGTTGATGCTTTATCCAGAGTTGATTTTCCTTCTACTGAATGTAATGTTACTACTCTTGTTCTTCCTAATTGGATGAAAGAAGTTCAATCTAGTTACACTATAGATCCTATTTTACAAAGAGTAATTCAAGATAAACTGTTACAACCAAATACCCATCCTGATTACTCTTTTGATCATGGTATTTTAAGATTACAAGGGAAAATTTGTATTGGTAATGATGCCACTTTAAAATCTAAAATTATTAAAGCTCTCCATGATTCATTTGTGGGAGGCCATTCTGGAATCCATGGCACTTATCAGAGAGCCAAATCTCTATTTATATGGCTCCTCATGAAAAAAAGATATCATATCTTGGATAACTGAATGTGAGGTATGCCAAAGAGCTAAACATGAACATATCCATCCACCTGGCCTTCTCCAACCATTACCTATTCTAGAACAATCATGGTCGCACATTTCCATGGATTTCATTAAAGGTCTACCTTCTTCTGTAGGTAAGTCTTCTATCCTAGTCATAGTTGATAGGTTTACTAAATATGCCCACTTTATTCCCCTCTCTTATCCTTACGCTGCTGAACACATTGCACAACTCTTTCTTGATAATATTTATAAGTTACATGGCTTACATGTGAACATTGTTTCTGATAGAGACAAAATCTTTACTAGTAAATTTTGGAAAGAATTGTTTAAATTACTGGGCACATCCTTGGATATGTCCTCGGTTTATCATCCCCAAAGTGATGGGCAAACTGAACGAGTCAATCAATGTCTTGAAACTTATCTTAGATGCATGTGCCATCAAAAACCAAGACAATGGTGTAAGTGATTATCTTTGGTAGAATTCTGGTACACCAATTTTCATTCAAGTTTAAAAATTACCCCTTTCAAAGCCCTCTATGGTTATGATCCACCACACCTTTTTTTGGGTCCTTACCTACAAACTACTCATAAAGATGTGGAAACTTTATTACAAGAAAAACTGATTATGGTTCAAATGCTTAAGGACAATCTTCTTCATACTCAACAAAGAATGAAATGGTATGCTGATAAAAATAGAAGTGAAAGATCCTTTCTTATTTGTGAGGGCGTTTTTCTTAAATTACATCCTTACAAGCAAAATTATCTGGCTTTAAGAAAGAATCTCAAACTTTCTCCCAAATATTATGGTCCCTACAAAATCCTTAAAAAAATTGGTACTGTTGCATATAAATTGCTTTTAACCCCCTATTCTATTATTCACCCTGTTTTCCATGTCTCTTTATTAAAGAAAAAAATAGGTCAAAAACATTTTCCAGTCACTCTCCTTCCCCAGATTGAAGTTGGTGGATCCTTCAAAGTTTATCCAGAAAACATCCTTGCTTGCAGAATTATTCCCCGAAATAACAAACCAGTCACTCAAATTCTTGTGCAATGCAATCATTCCAGCCCCGAACAAGCTACGTGGGAAGATTACACCTACATTCATGCTAAATTTCCTCACTTTGATCCTTGGGGTCAAGGATCTCAAAAACAGGGGAGAGATGTAATGGCTATCAAAGGAAATGACAAAACAAATCTGGACCGTTCAAAAGAAATCAATCCGAGCCGATAGATTGATAAATCAGAAATTGAATTACGTAAAAAATACTACCAAGCGACGGTGTTTTACAAAAAGAGGGGAGAAGCCAATTCGCGACATGTGTTAAGAAGGACAACGTCGTTTTGATGAAGGGACCACAAACAATGAAGGGCCACGGTTTCACCAAAATCAACGCTCAAGATGGATTAGTTAGATTAACTAATCTGACATGCAGAGGAATTCCAGCTCTTCATTCCTCATTCAAGGGAACCAGTACAAAAAGGACACTTGGCTTTGCTTAATTCAAAGTAGATTCTTATCCAGAATTGACCGTTTTCATCAAGAATTGTACTATTTGAATTATGGCTTAAATACCTTGTACCTAGAGGATTTTATTTTTAAGCAATGAAGAAAGTTCTAAGTATTTCTTATCTCCAATTCTTCTAATTTCCCATCTCCTTTCTCTAATCAATCAAAAAGCTAGTTCAATCTTAACACAATTATGAAACTGCCTCACTCTCTTTCCATCTCTCTAAACCCTAATCTTCTTTTTTCTTCTATTTTTTTCCCCCGGCGATGGTTTGGTGAAGCGGTCATCTACTTCACCATTGTTACCACCACCATCGTCGGCGGATTGGGTTGGAGCATCTTTTTTCAAGTTGTACATCATATCTTCAAATCTGATGAGACAGATATTGATCTAAAGAGACATAGAAGATCTGACGAGATGAAGACGGGTGATACATAAGTTTTTATATAGCTTTTTTAGATATTATTTTGTATTTTATTTTCTCTCTCGTATAAGAGTTTGCTTTCTGTCTCGAATAAGAATTTCACCTCTCATGGAATAGGAGTTGTATATGAATTTTCTTGTGTTCGTTTGCGAGTTCTTAAAATTTGTTATCTCCAAGAACTTGATAGTTGGTTTTTGAGATGTTCCTACTACATCGTTTGAGTCGATATGAATTGTGTTATTCCAGACGTTGCAAACATAATTTTGAATGATATATAAGACCGATTCAAAAAAAAAAAAAAAGATTAGGACCACATTGGAGATACATAAAAATTAATAGGGCAACTCAAATCTTGTAAGTTTAGTGGTATCAACTTTCACTTATATGTTAGAGTTATGTGTTTAATTCTAGGCCGTCACAAATTGTGAGGATTTATGTGGCCAATAATTAGAAACTATCGACTCGAATTTATTAGGTCAAGTATCCCTTCGTATAGAATTAAAAAAGATCTAGAATTAACAAAAAAAAAAAAAATTAATAGGGCAATTAATTTCAATTTTTATTTTAACTGAATTAAAATGGGACTTCGCCTAAGTTATGAGACATTTTGGTAATTTTGCCTATTACAAGAATCGTGCACCAAAACTAATTCTTTTATTTTATTTTTAATTTATGACGAAGTAGATACCCTAAATATGTAGCCTGATAAATTTAATAAATTCGAACTCAGAATTTTTCATATAAAGTGAGAGGTGGATACGACATTTAGGTGACTACGACGACATGGGTAATTCTTTCTTTAAAAGATGTACTAAAACGCTACTCATTTTAATTTGACCACAACCGACGTCGTTTTGCAAGAATAGAACGCCTATCCCCTCTAAAACCTCTTTCACCGGTTTCCTCCAAAACCCTGCAACCACAACCCTTCCCTCCCTCCCTCCCCGCCGCCGCTTTTTCCCTCTCTCCGACGCTGCGTACTTCCTTTTCTTTCCTCCGTCTGTGGCGGCGCAATTGTACAATAATGGGAATATTCGAACCATTTCGAGCAATCGGATACATAACCACTCACGTCCCCTTCTCCCTACAGCGTCTCGGCACCGAGACATTTGTCACCGTCAGCGTCGGCAAAGCTTTCCAAGTTTATAACGTAAATTTTTAGTTGTATTTATGCAATTTTTTTTTATATTTATTTCTCCCTTAAGAATCTAACATGTGTAAGTGTCTTTTCTGTGCAGTGTGCTAAGCTCAATTTGGTACTAGTCGGTAAGCTTCCCTGCCTTATTCTTTGATTTATTGCTAATCTTTGTTTGTGGTTGTTTTCGTTTTAATCGTTGTTGGTTTCGATTTTTGCCTTGAATCTTTTGAAACGCGTTAGAGCAGGTATAACTGGAAAGTGGGTTATTTCCGAGACTTTCTCTGTTATTTAGATTTATTTTGTGCAAAGATGTTGAAGAATGTGAGTACATAAGTATCTCAAATGGTTGCTTATGCAATATTTTCTTTGCCAAATGATGGATAAGAGGGCCATTTCTAGAATCTTATTCCGGAGTTTTTAAATCTCTTGCTGTTCAATTTCCAATGCGATATCAAACCTAAAAAGGATCTCTTGTTAAATTTCTCAATGTCTTTTATGGTTGGTTTTGATTTGATTGTGACATCTCACTGAAGTAGTACATGATCCTGTGTTGCGTGGTCCAGTTGAATAGTGTAAAGCTAGATGATTATTATTTTGTTTTGTGGAAAATGCAGGTCCTCAGCTGCCAAAGAAGATACGAGCTCTGGCCTCTTATCGTGACTACACATTTGCAGCGTATGGGAATAATGTCGGAGTTTTTAAGCGTGCTCATCTGGTATTTTCCTGAAAAACATCACTTTGGAAATATAGGATTTCTATCTAATTTACCTTGTGATTTATTGAATGTCTCCCACCTCAACGTATGTTGGTAAACTTTTATTATCAGCTCTGAAAAATTTAATTAAAAAATAATAAACTAGGAGAAAAAAAGAGGCCCTTGATGATATGTGGTGGCAAATGATTCATATAGCCAGCCCGCAGGAGAAGGGATTAGGTGTAGTTTGAGTTACTTGAGTTAATTGTACTCGTTACATGCTGTTGAATTTATATATTTAGTATGAATGCTACTGTTCTTTCATGCATACCATATTTGACTTGGTTAGGGCATCTTCAATGTGGAGCAGAAAAATGGTGCAATTTTTGCACCATTTTTGTGCAGCTATAGTAATAGCACTCCCGTGTACTGCTCCATTTTTTGCACCAAAAGTATATATTCTCTAAAATATTCCTTTTTACACCTCATTTATATTATTTCTCATATTTTACAAATAACACCCAACTTTAAGTTTTTTATTACATATTCATCCAAGTAAATATATTGTGTTGTTTTATAATATTACACAACAATATTTTTGTTTTTTAATAATAATAAATAATTAAAATTTAATTTAATTCTATTTTGATATTTTGTAAATTAAATTAAAAATTTACACAATATATAAAGACCGGGTTTACAATTTATATAGTACATAAAACAAAATTTGATAGAGGAGACGTACAACACAAACATTATATTTATTAATTAACATTAATACAACATGATTGAAAAGGACTTGATAATATTATTCACTAATCTTGTGCATTACTATATTGTACTAGTTTTAATATATATCTATTATTCATAATTATATTAAAATCATATATAATTAAGTAAAAAAATAACAAACATAGGACCTAGTTATAACTTTTTCAAAGTTTAAGGACCTAATTGTAACTATATAAAATAAGAATACTAAATTGAAATAAAAAAAATAAAAAAATGGGGTCCACCCACGCCAAAAATGGCGTGGGTTTGCTGCTCCATTGGAGTTGGTCTTATATATTACATGACAGTCTTAGCATTAAAGAGGCAATAGGACACGTTCTCTATTGAACTCATGTCATGCGGCATTTGCTTATTCGACTGGTTGAATATGTTAGTTATATACGGGTTTTGCTTTTTGTTTTGGTTAGAAGCTTGGTTTACCTATGTTTATCATGTTTCTCTTCGCTGTTGCCCATTGAACCTTTTCTGCGTATCAGAAGAAAAAAAATGACTTGTAAGGCTAGATAACCTGGAAAGATTGAATACATCCTCTTTCAAAAATTACAAATGTTCTTGTTTTAAATGGAGAGATCAAAGCTTGTATGCATGCATGGTCATAGACATGTGGAGAGAAAAGCATGGAGGACCTACATCTGTTTGTAGTTTAACTTACGCGAATTAGCTGCTCATCCATGTGTGGATATAGTTTAAATTATGCAGTGGTGGTTTTAGAATGTATTCTACAGTATTGATCATTGGATATTGGACAAGTATCAGAATTTTGATCCTTTACTTATAAAGAGGTATCAAACTTGGATCTAATGGAGGATGTGAGGAGAAAATATCAAACATCATGGTATCAATAATAACTTGAACGAATCCATTGTTATGTTATACCTTAGTAAAACAATAATATTTTGGTCATCTCTGGCGAAATTGTCTGGGAAAATTCTTTTTCTTATCATAATACTGATCCTGAAAAACTAGCATTCTTTCCTTTCTCGTCTTTACTTCTTTATTTCATTTCTACCTTTTTTGGTATAAACCAAATAAACATACTTTCCTAAACAAAAAGTGGTCCTTAAATTCTCAGAGCAACGTCGTGACAGGATTAACCAAGTATGGTAAGCAGATGTCCTATTGCTTTTGTTGCCATGATTCAGAGAGGATTAGTTTATTATTCTAACAGTTCCAGTACCAGTATAGTTTTGGCATGTTGAGCATCATTCATGATAAGACTTGGGTCATGATGGCTGCTAGGTTGCAAATGTGTACGTAGTAGTACATGAATCTGGTCTTAAAGAAACAGACCATTGTCTACTGTTTATTCATACCAGAAATTCTCCAATTTCAGTTGTCTAGTATTTCGGGTCAGGTTGTTTAGAAATGTGTCTTCCGGTAATTGTTATGATCAATATAAGTTTCTTGGGGATTGTTATGATCAATTTAAGTTTCTTGCGGAGCGACGAATACAGAAATATTTTCCCTCTTTTTCTCTTCAACCTATTTCCTTTGCATGAGATAAGAAATTTGACATGATTTTGGTTCTTAGGATGCAGTTGATGAGATTTTGGAAGAATTGATTCAAGGAGAATATAATGTAGTAAAATAATATTTTGAATTACTGATTCTTTGAGATGGTAATCAGCCAAGAACTTCAATACTACTTTTGCAAAAGTTGAATATTGCATCTGGGCAGCACGCCAAAAACCTTTGCAGATTAGGTAGAGGTCGAAATTGGATTTTGAGTGGTACATCGCTGCGTGAAATGGGCTCTGAAGTCTTCGGACATTTTGTCATACTGATGATACAGATTTTTTGTTTAATGTTGTCCGGAAACTATATCATGTCTAGTTGTCTACTATGAGAACAATTAACATTAGCATATGAACATTTTATGGATGACATGAAGTAATTTAGAAGCCAATGGTTTGACATATCCACACTAAATGAGGGGGCTGGGTGCCGAATGTTTCATGTAAAACTGGAAGACAGCATAAATATCAGTTTATTCTCTCCTATGATTCAATCCTTTAGATTTTGGATTCTTCTGGAAATTTCTAGTGATGCTACTTCTGTAAATATGAACGAACAATAATATATGGGATGAAAATCTTGGAGATGCCAGCACAATAATATACAAAATATCAACTTAATAACCAGAAAAATATTTATACTGGAAACATTTTTTTCCCTTTTGTAAGCATGCAATGATTTTGCTAAACATAATCTGAGTAATCATAGTACTTCAATTTCACAGGTAGTAACGTGGGAAAGTCATAATGCTAAGGTCAGTCACCTGCTTCTTTTTGGTGAGCACATCTTAAGTGTGGATGTTAAAGGCAACATCTTCATCTGGGCATTTAAAGGAATAGCTGAGAGTCTTTCTCCAGTTGGTCATATATCACTAGGAAACAAGTTTACGCCGAGCTGCATAATGCATCCAGATACTTATTTGAACAAGGTACTTTATCGCTTCATCATTAATAAAAGCACTGGTAAAACCAAACAGGACTATGTGTTTGTCGCTAGCTGTTTTAGTTTCTTCCAAATCTCTGACAAAAAACATTGCAAACAGGTGATTGTAGGAAGTCAAGAAGGATCTTTGCAACTATGGAACATTAGCACAAAGAAAAAACTTTATGATTTCAAAGGGTGGGATGCAGCCATATGTTGCTGTGTTTCATCACCAGCACTAGATGTTATTGCTGTTGGTTGTGCCGATGGGAAGATTCATGTTCACAACATTCGGTATGATGAAGAGATTGTTACATTCACTAATTCTTCTCGAGGTGCCGTGACTGCTTTATCTTTCAGTACTGATGGGCAGCCTCTTTTAGCATCTGGTGGTTCATCTGGTGTGATTACTGTATGGAATCTTGAAAAGAGGAGACTTCAGTCTGTCATTGGGGAGGCCCATGATTGCTCTATAGTTTCTCTTCACTTTTTTGCTAATGAACCTGTACTAATGAGTTCATCAGCAGACAACTCCATAAAAATGTGGATCTTTGACACTACTGATGGTGATCCTCGTTTGCTACGTTTTAGAAGTGGGCATAGTGCCCCTCCTCTGTGTATCAGATTCTATGCAAATGGAAGACACATCCTTTCTGCGGGCCAGGATCGTGCCTTTCGGCTTTTCTCTGTCATCCAGGATCAGCAGAGTAGAGAACTTTCTCAACGCCATGTATCCAAAAGAGCTAAGAAACTCAAACTTAAAGAAGCGGAAATAAAACTTAGGCCCGTAATTGCATTTGATGTTGCTGAAATCAGGGAACGTGATTGGTGCAATGTAGTTACTTGTCACATGGATACTGCTCAAGCATATGTGTGGAGGCTTCAAAATTTTGTTATTGGAGAGCACATACTATCACCACGCCCTGAGGATCCAACACCCGTTAAGGCATGTGCAATTAGTGCATGTGGCAATTTTGCGGTAATAGGGACAGCTAGCGGTTGGATTGAGCGATTCAATCTTCAGTCAGGAATTAGTCGAGGCAGTTATATTGATATTTCAGAAAGAAAACCCTGTGCTCATAATGGAGAAGTGGTTGGCGTTGCTTGTGATTCGACGAATACCATCATGATAAGTGGCGGATACAATGGAGATGTAAAAGTTTGGGATTTCAAGGGACGTGGATTTAAATCCAGATGGGAAATAGGAAGTTCATTGGTCAAGATTGTCTACCACCGTTACAATGGTCTCCTAGCTACTGTAGCAGATGACTTAGTTATTCGTTTGTTTGATGTTATTGCACTTAGGATGGTCCGGAAATTTGAAGGCCATTCAGATCGTATAACGGATATTTGCTTTAGCGAGGATGGAAAATGGCTTTTGTCATCAAGCATGGATGGGACTCTCAGAATTTGGGATGTAATCTTAGCTAGACAAATAGATGCTATACATGTTGATGTTTCTGTAACTGCATTGTCTCTCTCACCAAACATGGATGTTTTAGCAACAACTCATGTGGATCAGAATGGGGTTTATCTTTGGGTTAACCAGGCAATGTTTTCTGCACCTACTAAAGGTGATTCGTATGGGAGTGGAACGGAAATTGTGAATGTCAAGTTACCATCAATCTCTGCAACGGGAGATTCTTTGGATAATGATTTTGACGAGGACAAAGAAAACCCGAAAAAAGTAGAAGTTGCTTCTGAGTCCCCAGTTTTAGATCAACAAATACCTGATCTTGTCACTCTTTCACTGTTGCCCAAGAGTCAGTGGCAAAGCTTGATCAATTTGGATATTATAAAAGCCAGGAATAAACCAATTGAGCCACCTAAAAAACCCGAAAAGGCTCCTTTTTTCTTGCCTTCAATTCCATCTCTTTCTGGAGACATATTGTTTAAACCTGGGGAATCTAATAACGATGAGAACGATTTACAAGATGGTGAAACAAAACAAACGAAAAAAATTGATACTTCATTATCCCACTTTTTGCAATTCCTTCAATCCTCCGCAGAGGAAAATAATTGTAAGTTTCCATTTTGTCATTGCTTACGCCTAATATTTTATTTTTAAATATTCTTTAGTGCTTTATGACTGTAAATGTGAGCTTGATTCAGATTTGGAAGTATTTTTGCTGTTGCAGCATCTCCAGATTAATTGTTTCTTTTTAAATATTCTTTATTGCAGTTGCAGCATTTGGATGAATATTTTATTTTTAAATGTTCTTTATTGCGTAGAACAGGAAATCTGAGATTATTTACATTTGGATTGTTTTTTGCAGTTGCAGCATTTACAGATTATATTAAAGGTTTGTCGTCTTCAACTTTGGATATGGAACTTAGGATGCTTCAGATTATAGATGATGAGGATGAGGATGAGGATGAGGAAGAACCCAGGAAGAGACCAGAACTTTGTTTCATTGAACATCTGCTGGATTATTTTATACAAGAGATATCATGCAGAAATAATTTTGAGTTTATACAGGCTGTAATCAGGTTATTCTTAAAGGTATGGATTTACTTTGATGTTTCTTTGTTAAATAATTACCGTCTTAGAAGCATCAAATACCCCCTTAGTATGTCAAGTTCGCATCTCGGAGGGCAATATAGATATCTTGGCACATATAGGAAGGACATTTATGCACCTGAAAAGAAAAAGGGATAATTACATGCACACCCCTCACTTATTGGATAATTACCACGAAGCCCCTGAAGTTTTTCAAATTATCAAGACACCCCGTCAATCCTGACAAGTCGAAAAGCATGGGGTGAATTTGTAATATGATTTTACTGATAGGGGGTGCCAATGTAATGCTTTTACTGTTAGGGGAACTATGGTAATATCTCAAACCCCGGGGTGCTTTTCGTAATTAGAATCTCATGCAGGGTTGTCTATGTAATTTACCCAGAGGAAAATGAAAAGCAATTAAGAATTTGAATGAGACAAATATAATTTAATTTACATAGAAAATGTGCAATTATTCTCACTTGAGGAGGGTGGTTCTATGTATGGTGAAATTCAATATGTTCAGGTCATTAGCTGCGGTTTCGAACTTTGCGAAGGTCAATATTTATTTGTTACGCTCGATTATCTTGCTTAATGAGTATTATTGGACTCATTTAACATCTTTTTTTTTTTTGTGTATAATCAGATTCATGGTGAAAGTATTCGTCGCCAGACCGTATTACAGGAGAAAGCACGGAAACTTCTTGATATTCAATCTGCAGTATGGCAAAAAGTAGATAATTTATTTCAGAGTACAAGATGTATGGTTGCATTTCTTAGTAACTCACAGTTTTGAGCATCATTCCATTTGTATTACTTGTTTGTGTAATTTTGATATCAATTTTGTTTTTGATATTTCATTTTCTCTACCTACAATTGTCTCTGACACACTGAGTCAGCTGTAATAGCAAATTTTGATGTTGGAGATTAAGCTTTAATGACAATGGCGGCATATAGAGACACTACTTTGATTTCATATTACTTTTGAGTCTTCTGATTATGAGACTTTTAAATTGTTGGTTGTGTTTGGCTTCCTTGACTGGTATAGAAACGTAAGATGACCTTTGTGTAATTTTCGTCGCAACGAGTATATGAAGTTACAAAACATGCATCGAATTAATCGAAATTATTTGTCTTATAATTATTATTTAATTTTTTATTTACTTATAATCACCATTTAACTGAGAAAAGAATAATATTACTTGAATATCATTACAATATATTGTATTTAATTTTTAAGTACTATGTTTATAGAATTTAAATATTGCACACACATATATAATTCTGTAGTATTCTGAAGATAAGTAATAGTTGGAGAAATGCTCAATTTTCTGTCAGATTGCCAACTTATTATTTGAACATACTAACAAGACATTAATTATATACGACAATAGAAATCCACTCAAAGTTTCTCAGCAAGGAAGTAGTTAAAAACATCAAATAGACATTATCATCTTCGGTAACTTCCTTACCTCTGTCTTTCTTTATCTCACCAGGTTCTGTCCTTCTTCCAAGTTCCAAAACATGATAACAATTTGGATACCACCTTGTCCAGAAAATCAAAATACTCGTCACTCCAAGGTTTTTTAATCACCAATACAAGGCACGGAACAAGGATACCGGCTGCAAATCCTAACCTGACACTAAGATAAAACCATCTATCAACTAACATGTTGTTTCTCCCACAATTATCATCGTTCCCATTTCCCGACTCTTTCCGTGTGCCCGGTTCTTCACCCCGGCACTCTACAACAACGGGAGCTCCACATAGTCTCGGGTTTCCCACAAACGCTTTTCTACCAAAAGTGGACATCTGGCCCCCACCAGGGATCTCGCCATATAAATTGTTGTTCGACAAGTTGAGGTAACCCAGAAAAGATAACGAGGCCATGCTAGTAGGAATAGGACCCGAGAGATCAAGGGATGAAAGTTGACGTAATTTTGAAACTTCCCTTACAGGTTGTTTCCAGAAATGTCTATTACTGTCACAAGGGACAACGTCTTGGTGAACTTCCAAAGAGGGTTTTTCCAATATACAACCAAATTTTCTTCATAGTATACACAACGAAATTCACTACCAAATTCAGGACCGGATCTTCCGTATAAAAGATACTCGTGTGTCATTTGCTCTTGTGCCATAGCTTTTAGGTCCCCCAAGCCCGTTGGGATTCCACCTGTGAAGTTGTTCTCGCCAAGATCAAGAATCTGGAGTGAAGCTAATTATGAGAAATCGAAGAGTATCTCCCCGGAAAATGCATTTGACCTCAAGTTAAGAATTCTAAGACCAGTGGAACCTTCACCTAACCATAGTGGAAAGCTACCTTCTAAGTCGTTTGTCCCGAGATCTAGAGTCTCTAAACTCGATAAATTTTTCCAGGAAGAGGGCAGATTTTCTCGAGATCAGGTTGTCGTTTAAGTGCAACGACTGGAGCTGCTTCAATTGGCCTATAGAGGTTGGGATTTCTCCAGACAAGTTATTGTTTCCTCGGTCCGGTACTTCCAAATAAGAACACATTTTCCTATACTTGGAGGTATAGTTCCCGTTAGATTATTTCTTGAAAGATCCATCATAAAAAGATAAGACACATTTCCTATGCCTGGTGGAATTTGTCCTGTGAGTTGGTTACCAGAAACGGAAAGAAATATCACGTCGGGCAAAACATTGCTAATATTATGAGGAATTGGGCCCTGGAACCTGTTATTCGAGAGATCAAGCAGCTGGACCGGGACAGTGGGGACTGGAACGGGGCCTTCAAACAGGTTAGAGCTGAGATCAACATCTGCATATGGACTTACCTCAAACGAACTTGGCAACTAACCTTGTAATTTGATTGAAAGAGACGTTTAATAATGAAAGATTGAAGGAAATATCCCAAAACCATGCAGGAATAGAACCCCATATGCTTGCGGTGGATATATCACGAAATCATGGTTTTGTTCTGAGATTTCAGCCAGCCTGGAAGTGAAGGGCCTAAATGACACGAACCCATGTCAAGGTTACGAATTTGGGACGATGGAAGCCAATTCGAACTCACATTCAAGCTGAAGGAGTTTGAAGATAGTCTCAAGATTTTTAACTTTCTCAGATTGGAGAAATGCACCTCGGATAAAATCCAGGTTAAATAATTAGTAGAAACATCGAAAACAACCAACTGCAAGAGCTGCCCAATATTTTCGGGCAGAGTTCCGGTCAGTCTGTTCCCTGCTAAGCCCACACCAGTCAAATTTTGGAGTGAACCTAAAGAAGCTGGTAAAGGGCCTTCGAAATAGTTGTAATCCAACGAAAGTTCCTCGATAGTTGTAAGTTGTCCCAACCAATCTGGCAATCTTGCATGAAGTTGGTTATTGTTTAATCTTAACTTCATCAAGCTAGGCAAATGACTATGGCCCCCACACTTTTCGGTCCCCTCGGGCCTCGAGTGACTCGGGTAAAGTTTACTCCATTTTATTGCCGGATACATCAAAATATACCAACTTACAAAGTGAGCCAATAGTGCTTGGTACTCCACCATCAACGTTATTATTAGAAAGGTCAAAGTCCACAAGAAGACGCCATATTTCCAATACTTCCGGGGATTTTCCCTTGTAATCTTATTTGAACATAAATTAAGAACTTCTATCTTTTTCCAGCTTCCTCTAAATAGAGCAAGGCTACAGGCACTTAGATTACCATTTAAAGCAAGGTTTAAAAATCTAAGATTTGGTAATTCGCTTACCAAACATGCAGTAGCTGAAGTCAACGTACACGAGAGTGGTGATATTAACTAGCCAATTAGGAAACATCGAGTTAAAAGTGTTTAAACTAAGGTCGATTACAGCGAGTGAGGTGAAGTTTACACAACGGAGGTACGAAATCGGACCAGACAAGCCACAGGCTGAAACATGCAACTCTGTCAGTTGAGGCAACGTGTTTAATATTTGTAACCAGTTCGAGTTTACTAATGAAAGGTTGACTCTGTTCATTTCGAGATGTCTTTAACGAAACAAGACTAGTTATCCATTGGAAGTCATGGACGGCTAATCCTGTAAAGTCATTAGAAACATCAAGAAACTGCAACTTGGATAGATTTCCTTGAGTCTGAGGGATTATTCCATCAAATCCCGCGTTTGACAGATTGAGATACTGCAAATTCTTTAAGGAACCGAAGAATTCAGGAATCGTGATGTCTTCAAATGTGTTGAAACTAAAATCTAAATGTGTTAAGGACTTGAGCTGGATTAGCGAAGGCCTAATCTCCCCACTCAAGTTCCAGAATCCATACCTGGGATTATCTGTACTTAAATAGCCAAATGGATAAGGGTTGTGAAGATCAACAACCATGATACCACCGGTGATACTATCACAGCTAATTCCACTCCAGCTGGTGCAACAGTCGACGCCTCGCCATGATGAAAGCGTGTTCTTAGGATCATTCAGTCCAATATTCTTGAAATCCAAAAGCTCTTTTCTATCACTTCCTAGACATTTCGCGATATTCGTTTGAGAGTTACATAGTGAGGTGAAAATGGAAATAACTAAAGAAACAGCTAAAAGAACTCCCTTCATTTGATGAAAACTTCAACTGGAATTAAGCAAATACTGGTTTGAGTCTTTTTATTTTCTTGATCATTCGCAAGGAAAGATGGTTTATAGAATGTAGGAGGAAATCTCTAGGAACATAATTACTAGCTGGTACGAGATTTTGCCATCTTAAAGAACATATTTATAAAATTTGAAAGTTGAAAAACAGTGTTTAGCAAACATTATTATAATTGGAGTGATGACTGATGAACAAGTTTCATCTTTGGTTAGTAAGAAATGGATTGAGAAATTGCAACCAGCTTTGATTTCACGCATATTCTTCTTTAAGAAATATTATTCCGTTATTTTGTCAACTTGATTGAAGAAGATTAGAACATTGACTTCATTTAGAATTTTTAATGTTGAATCTATTGTGTACATGTAAAGGACATAGGCTTTTCTTTTCTTTTTGTAATTTTTATTTTGATTCGAACATAAGCTATAACAATCAATTACATTTAAATGTATCAAAATCCAAACTATATCATGGTCAAAGACTCAAAACTGTTGAGGTCCAATTGGATCACCTATCGTTTCTCATTTTCTATTTTTTTCAAAGATTTACTTCATCAGGATTACATTTGTTTTGGCACATCCTAAGAATATCTCAAAAAAATGATAAAGTAGAAATTCTCTAGAAACATATTAAATTTGCTTGAGAAATGGGATTGATTTGCATTTCTCAAAGAAAATTAGACTTTTTAATATTCATAATTAGATAGTTCATCCAACAACTAAAAGGTTTTTATTTGCTCATATATCAATATTGGCGTCAAACAATTACATATTTTGATACGAAATGACTTACGGCGCAAAATAAGATCCACTTTGACTATTTTTGGATACTCTAATCAATGAGTTTAGATCAAATATGTCTACATTTTCCAACCATGAGTTCCCCTATAACATAAGCGCTCTTGGGTGGAGTATCCAAACACACTTTACCATCCAATTAGGGCCTAAATAAGCACCTTCCTTCATTATAGTTAATTATCAACACATTTCCTCAATTTTATGGAAGTTGAAAAACTCTAGCAAGATTTGTGAATGACTATTTTACGCATGATTAAAATTATTTCAAAAAAGAAAGAAAGAGAACCTTCGAAGGGGGAGATTTTAGAACACAAAAGT
This sequence comes from Buddleja alternifolia, assembly GCA_019426215.1. Classification (NCBI taxonomy): domain Eukaryota; kingdom Viridiplantae; phylum Streptophyta; class Magnoliopsida; order Lamiales; family Scrophulariaceae; genus Buddleja; species Buddleja alternifolia. Next base: position 8,981,900 of record CM033408.1, read on the forward strand.
ACCCTTGGTTATAGAAGAAAAACTGAAAATAGGAAAAAACAGTATTGATCTAGCCCAGCCTCCCCACCACCCAACTCAACTGACCCTTGGGTGACTAACGAGCCGAATCGAACTTTTATGACGAGTCGAATTCTAGCCAAAGGCTCACGGGCCTAAATAAAAAATAATATTTTATGTATTTATTTGTTAACATATAATATAATATTTGTTCATTTATTAATATATATACATAGATATAAATATAATATTTTATATGTATAAATAATGATATATTTAATATTTAGCATGATTATAGTTAATAATATATATACATAGATATATATATATATATATAAATTAATAATATACATTAATAAAAGAATTACTTTTTGTTTTTTGAGTTCGAGCTCGACTCGACTCAACCCAAGCTCGAGCTCAAGCTTAAGTTCAAACCAAAAAACTTGCTCGGCTCTTGGACACCCCAATGATGATGTATAATAAAGTGGCTTGGAGAATCTTAGGAGAAAAAAAAAAGGTTGGTTGGAGATGCACTAAATTAAAGAAGCAAAAATGTGTAATAAAACCAAATTATCTTTTCATGAATGGCAAGAAAAATAGATAAATTACCAAAAAGAGAGAAAGAGAGGACTTTAATGTCATTTTAACGTTCCATCAATACATACAGACAGAGGGTCTCTATTGCAGATAACACACACAAACAAAACCCTACCCGCCTGAATTGATTGAGATCAGGCTGCCATGGGAATTCTATCTTGGTTCAGCAGCAAAGGCGGCAACAATAACAACGTCAAAAAGGACGACGAACCCCGTACCTCTAAACCCGAACCCGTGGAGGTCCCGGGCATGAACGGCGCCGTTGAGGTCCGAAGACCCGACCCGGTCGCTGATGTGTCGGTTTTTGAGTTCGGTTCGGTGGCCGCCTCCGCCGACAAGGTCACTCTGGCCGGTTACTGTCCTGTTTCCGATGAACTCGAACCCTGCCGCTGGGAGATTTTGCCGGCGAGTGGCTCCGACGCGCCTCAGTTTCGCGTTGTCTTTTGAATATCTTCTTTCTTTTTCTCGTCCCCTCCCCTCCTCTTGTAAACTATCTGATTTTCGGTGGTATGCTGAAACATGAAATGAAGTTTAAATTTTCCTAGAGATTTTATTCGAATTATTTCTTGTGTGCATATGTGTTGTGTTTTGCTTATTTTAGGTATGCGTTAATGTAGAACCTGCATATTCACATTTGGAAATTCTTTTATATGCTTGTGGAATGATAAAATTCAATCCCAATTTCGGGTTGTGTGTTTCTGACTCTATCTGTTGAAGAAATATATGAGAAATGTGTTGATGATCATTTCGGCGTGGATGGTGGGTCGACGGAAGCTTGAAAACTGAAGATGCTTTGTGTGGTTTATGCAATTACTCAATTCTGATGATTTCATGCTCAATGCTGGTGTGGTTGCTAATTAGATGACCAACGAAGGTTGTCTGCCGATGCTGGAGTGTGGTGAGCCATCTTTCTTTATGATCTCATGTCATAATTCTACATATCAATTGATTTTTATGTTAAAATTATCTCAAGAAGCTACAGATTGCATTGATCAATAGTACACTTGTGCATATTAAAATTGCCGCTTCAATGATAGCAGCAATATTTCTTGGTCTTATGTTTAACATACATCAACGGCATGTTAAATCTGCGATATTTGATAATAGATTCAAAAACTTTGTTTTAAAGGAGTTGGTGACAAATTATCTTGTTTAGATGTTGTTTTGTGTCTTGGTAGCTAACTATTTGATATTAGCCTTATATCTTTGCTTCTGGAATTTGAACTTATCATCAACCATTTTGCTCCATCGTGGGTCTCTACTACAACTTAAAGCTAATACGTTTTACAGTAACTGATATCAATTCTAAGTTTCTGCCTATCGTTTGAAGCAGCACAGTTGTTCTAATTCTGGAACCCATGAAGGATTCCAATTCTCGAAGCATTTGACAATGTCATTGGTTGCTAGTGCTTAGATAGTGCAAAATGATTCTTTCAATGGAAATTGGAGATATACTGCATATTGCTTATGAAACCTGTTGCTAAACATCCGTCGGGGAACGTTTTTGTCATTGTTTGTGGATATGCTTGTGGTACACAAATGAGAAATTGTTGCTAAACTAGGTAGAGGGATGTTTTTTGTGGTCGTGTGTGGTTGTGCTTTGTGATACAAAAATGTGAATTGAGCTTTGTGAGTTTTTGTGCGACGTTCTTGAATCCTGTACAAGTCATTGTGGCCTGATCAATCCTTTACCTGTCAGAAGCATTCTGGTATTTCGTAGATACTTAACTACGTTTTCACATGGGTCTTGAGTTCTGTGAGCCTGAATGTGTCTTCTTTATTCTTCTTTACCTCGTACATGTTCTATGATTTAATAGCAGCTAATGCTCTGTCTTTGGAATTTTTAAGTGGTTTTAGTTTTATCTTCCCCATCTTCCTCGCATCTGATTCTAGTAAGGAATTACACTTTCAACTTTAAGTCTTTAATAGAACTTTGTATGTACCAATATTGGGATACACTGGGCATTGGCGACTTTTTTTTTTGGTTAGAATAGGTTAGAGGGGGAGGTCTAATCCCTCAAGCCTGGTCGCACAAAGAGAAGTCCGCCTTAAGATGATGTCTCCAGTAGGATTTGAACCTTTGTCAACTCTGGGGGATAACAAGCCGATTATCATTTGGTCCAACCACCTTGGGTGGGGCATTGGCTACTGCTAGTGCTAGTCAGAAGTAAACTAAATGTGTAGGACTAAAGGATGCAAAATGATGTCCTTTGTTTTGGTATGTAATGCAAGGAGTAGGGATATGACGACAACGAAACATGAAAACATGGTATTCTTTTACAAAAATTTTAGGATATGACACGCAACAATGAACAAGTACTCTGAACTTGTGAATATGAAAACATTGTATTGTCGTAAAATACGCTTTTTATATGGATTAAAATTACATCTATCCACCCTCTATATAGAGACTTGTGCCCAAAATACAAACGAGTGAAAATGCATAATTCTGGCACCATGGTAACGTAACGTAAAGTTGGGGCCCCAGTGCTCTTGAATCCCGGGAGGGGTACCGGTCATACGAGAAGGCTATAAATGCCTCTTTTAAGGCTTTGGTCAATGGATTTTTGATTTTTCTTCGAGTGGCCTCCTTTGAATAAGAACTCTTGTAAACTTGAAGATTTTTGCTAACTAATAAACCTTTCATGATTGGATTATAACTCGTCTATGTAAACGCATGAGATTTGCTTTTGCATCGATGGGTAACGATCCAATTAACCGAATTAAGGCTTCAAGATGTAAACAAAACTTGACAACAAATTGTGAACTTGTCTGCAAACCACAGAAAATAAGGGAATTGCACCATTGGAGACTGGCACCAGACACAGCGCGGGACAAATAAAAGTTGTTATAAAAAGTAAAGTGCGTTTGCCGGGAGTCGAACCCGGGTCTATTGCTTGGAAGGCAATTATCCTAACCGTTGGACTACAAACGCTTGCTGATCTCTATTTGTAGGTCCTATTACAAGTATCTGAATCATTTACAATGGTCAATGGGAGTGGCTTTGAGTAATCAACAGCTTGTGAGGCCCTTTTTTCTTTTTCCCTTTTTTTAAAAGTAAAATGGTTATATTATTTCATCATAATATCAATTAACAATAAATAAACAATCATCAATCGAGCCGCAAATTATTAGCATGAACTAGACATGACCCCGTGTCAGGAAAAAAGAGACTGAATATGTAAATATATATATACACTGCTACATAATTTTTTTTATAATCTATAAAATAAATAAAATATATGATTCAATTTTGATGATTATTATCGAGGGATTTCTTTATGTTAGTGTTAAATTATATATTTCGTTTAAAAAATAATAATTCATTATAAATAATTTTAACGAAATAAATACTAAAAAATAAAATGAGAGGTAGCTCTCATTACAAATTGACTCAAGTTTGTTGATTATCATTGGAAACTTTATTTATATGAGTATTAGATCTTATTATTATTTCGAAAAAAAAGTTAAGAATACATGATTGGTAAATATAATTAAATAATTATTAAAAATGATTAATGTATATCTACACTATTAATATATTATTAATAAAGGGAGGGGATCTTAGAGTAGCCATATTGATTTGCCAATTTTTGGGTTTGACATCTTCCACCCTCTACAACTTTGACAAGATAATATTCTCCGCTTCTCTCATTTTATCACGTTGTGTCTCTCTCTCACACACTTTTTCTGCTTAATTCTCTCCAAATATTCTTTTCTGTTTTTATCATTCTTTTTTTCTTTCTCTTTCACTAATTTCTCATTATTTATAACGATTGACATAAAATTATATATAAATTTTATGCTTGCATAATTTCAGGCAACATATTTAATATTAATAAAATTTTATATTATAAAATAATATATTTATAATTTTTAAATAATTAAGCATACGCATTGAGTGTGCCATCGCGACTAGTAGCTACTACTACAAGCGAAATGATATAGAATTATTCAAATGATTGTGGATAAAGATAAATGTTGATTTTTTTCAACATATAACAACCAATTTCTGAGTCAAAATTGAGTTCAATTAGGTCATCTCCGTGTACGTTTACTTGGATGGCCTCAAAGGTTCTGTTTTATTATATGTAGATATAGTATGTACTCCATGCTATGGACGGATATTATTAATGAAAAGTTCATTTATCAAAGTCTTTTTTTTTAGTGAATCCTTCACACGTAATAAAGGCAATATTCATCGATTCATTAGTAACTATCAATCAACTACAACTACTACAATTAACTAAGACCCATTAAAAAGGTACAAAAAGACTTGCATGTTGGTGGGAGTAGAATCGAAGACCTTAACATCTTGGGACATCAGATTTGCTAGAATTTAGGGATAATTATGGATTTTGAATATTGAAATCAGAACATATGAAATAAGATAAATTAAACAAAGATAGTTAACTCAATTTTGAAAACCAACTTCGAAAGCTATAATTAAGGAAAAATATCTAATCATCCTCTTTCGATCTTCTTCACTCTGAGGACTCATCATTTTGGAGAGGTGAAGTCCATGTCTCATGGGCAGCAAGCCTCTCTTAGAATATTTCATTCCGAACCTTTTCAGAACCTTTTCTAAGTAGAGGGTCTTGGAAAGCCCCATTTTCCTATTCACTCTATCCCTGTAGATGCAAATTCCAAAGATATAGGTGGCTTCTCCCAAGTTTTCATGGACAGCGTGCTTGAGAATCATATTTTGATCGAGGTCAACAGGCCTGTATCACTTCCTATAAGTAGCATCTCGTGCACATATAAAACCAGAAATGATATTTTGCTCCCACTGATTTTCTTGTAAATGCATGGTTCATCTTCGTTCTTGATGAAGCCATAGTTCCTAACTTCTTTATCAAAACAGAAATTCCAACTCCGCGAGGTTTGTTTGAGTCCATAAATGACGACTTGGTTCGAATACATCAAATCCATTTTTGTTTTAATAACCTCAAGCTATTTTGCAAAGTCTTTATCCGCCATTCCCTGATTGTAAGTAGAGGGATCATCTCCATAGTTCCCTTCCACTACAACATATAGATTATGCTCTCCCTGTAACAGATAACCATATTTCTCAGGCAGTTGAGATACTTTACTCGATCTGCGCGATGGTCGTTGCATTTGGGTTAGTTCAGTTTGGATTTCTTGAACAGTGGTCTCTAAAGGAGTTTCAGTTGTTCTTCCAGAACAATCTTTCTTCCTGCACCTCCTTCTCGACTCATCTTCAAGAAAGTAAGAGTGTAAAGCTACAATGATCCTTTGATCATCATGCATCTAAAAGAGATATCCCATAGAATCTTCTGGGAAACCAATGAAACGTCTTTTAGGGATCTTTCTTTCAATTTCTCCATCCTAGTCTTCTTCACGTTCGCTCGAAAATCCCATATCCTTATGTGTTTAAGACTATGAGTCTTTCAACTCCATATCTCATAAGGAATTTTGGGAATAGACCTAGATGGACATCTGTTCCAGATGTGCGCTGCAGTAAGCAATGCATGACCCCACATTGATATGTGGATATCTGTGTAGTTGAGCATTGAATGAACCATATCTAATAAAGTTATGTTTCGTTGCTCAGCCACCCCATTTAACAGTGGAGTCGCTGGAGGAGTTAATTGTAATACTATTTCATGTTCTAACAGAACTCACCAAATGCGGCACTCGTATATTCCCCAGCTCTATTCGATCGAAGTGTCTTAATATGTTTGTCAGTTTGGTTTTCAATCAAGACCTTGAATTCCTGAAGCCATTCAATGGATTCAGACTTATACTTCATTAGGTATACAAGATCATACTTTGAATGGTTGTCTGTAAATGTTATAAAGTACTAAAAACCTCCGCGGGTCGGATCCCTAAAGGGCCCGCAGTCGTCGTTATGATCCCTAAAGGGCCCGCAGGCGTTGTTATGTAGTAAACTAATGATTTCACTGGCCTTTTCAAAATGCCTTGTGAAGACGGACCTAGTCATTTTGTTTGAGACAAGATTCGGAAGTGGGAGACGAGTCCGATTATAGTGTGCTTATGAGCCCATCTCTCTCAAGTTTGTGAATATTGTATTCTCCAGCATGACCTAATCTTAGGTGCCAGATGAGTCTTTGGTTTGTCCTAGACATACCATGTTTCTTGATGACAGTGTTCATAGTACATCTATTTTGGACATTCAAGTAATTTAAACCATTTAGTAAAGATGCAGAGCCAACACATTTATTCCTAAAATAAATATCAAAAACATTTTTCATAACGTATCCTATCTTAACCAAAGCAGGAATAGAACAAATATTTTTAAGCCCATTGGTCAAAACAAAGCAATCATCTAATGTAACTAAATGTCCAGAAGATGAAATAGGGGAAGTGGATCCTATATGCATGGCTACTACACTATGTCTGTTGCCAAGATTGATCATCACTTCTCACTCTTCGAGCTTTCTACTTATTTTCAAATCCTGTTTCAAAACACGGACATGAGCACTAGCTTCAGAGTCTAGAATCCAAGAAGTAGAAAATACAGTCATAGAATAATTTGTTTCTAAAACATCAAGCTCCATACTTGATGCAGCTTCAGCCTTCAACTTGGGGCAGTCATGCTTCCAGTGACCAGCCTCTTGGCAGTGAAGGTAGATGTCTGAATTTTTCGGGTCACTGCCCTTAAACCTCTGAATCTTACATGGTTTTTCCTTTCTGATACGCCCATCTAATTTCGACACGCCCAATGGCCCTGCCACTGGAACAGTGAACGCACTCTGTTTCCTTTTTATCAATCTTTGTGCATTTATCAGCTTGTACATTAGCACAGCCAATGATCCATCAGTCTCATTTATATCAAAATTTATGACGAAGTAAGAGAAGGATTTAGGAGTGATTAAAGAATGAGATCGACTTGAAAATGAAAGTCCATGTAGTAATCCAAAGACCTCAATTTCTCTAGCATGGATATCATCTTAAGGACGTGGTCCACCACATCTTCCCATTCTTTAATTTTCATGTTGAAGAGCTCCCTCGATATGAAGTGTTGAACAGTCCTACCGTGCTCTCCAAAAAGCTCTTCCAAATGAAGCATGATAGACCTGGCATCCTCTATTATTTCATGGGAGCTTTGTAGCTCACTGCTCATCGAGCTTAACGTATATCCCCTGACTTAATGGTAATCAGTGACCTAGTCAAAAAAGAAAATACGAACTCTTTCCTCCTCATTGAATTTAGGAATGGTAGGGCGATCGAGTTCCAGTATATTTTCCAACGATTCATCACATGAGGACAATCCTCAATTTTCTGATCCAGTCAGCGTAATTTGGTCCAGTGAGAACATTTTTCTTAAGCAAGACGAACAATGGGTTATTATTAACCATTGTATGAGAGAGAGAGAGATATAAAACTGCAGAGAATAAAGAACGATTCAATTAGGTTATTATCTTGTACACTAAGTAAAAAGTAGGACTTTGATTTTTGACTTGGCTCCCACTACATTTTTTGAATCATTGCACTCCCGCTGTAACATTCAGGAATCTCATTGGAGAGACTTCGTAGTGAGTGATTAAGTTCTGTAATGAATCCGGTGAGCTGCAACTCTTTAACGATATATGGCTCACGAGATTCATTAAAGTGGCAATCCTTGCCAGCCTTTTCAAAAAATCGTTCAATCTTAGTTTAGCTCATAGATCACGAGACCACAACCCTTAACGATATATAGGTTGTGATATATCTTAATTAGGGCCCATCAACTCCTATCAATCTAACAATTTAATTTCACCTTGCAATTCTTTAACGATATATGGGGTAAAATTTGCTTCGATTGATGGCATCAAATGCACTTAGAAAATTTGAACAAATATCTTAGTGCATAACCCCCACTTACTGGGATGAAATTATATGTTAGATATTAATTTATTTTTTCTAATTTTGATGGAGAGCCAGGATATCCAATTCCCCTTTATATAAATTCAATATTATTTATGTGGGAGAATTTTGCGTTTGATGATTAGCCTCACTTTGCACATTAACCATTTTATCGCACAGACATGGATATAAATATTAGAGTAGAAAATGTCTAGCAACTCTACCACACATGCTTGCCATGGACTTATCTAGATTAGACCAAGCCATTGGTCCAATCAAGGGTTAGGGGGCTTATAATATCTAAACCTATCGTCGAACTCCGAGTTCCATGCTCCAAGAAAATTTTCTAACTCTGAGGCCCAATACTAATAATTACATAGAAATTGCAACCCATACATAGATCTATGAAAAAAAATTAAAATACAAACTGGGGAGCTAAAAAATTGGCCCAATACAACCCAAAAAACAAAAGTAAAGAAAAAAATTAGTCCATGAAAGGCATCCCACAAAACATGCATCAAAGCAATAAATAAAACATTAATCATTATGTTGGATTCCTTTCAAATTAGATGAGGATTGAAAAATAATAAGAATCAATTTAAATCCAATTTAAAATTAATCCACATTTAAACCTACTTGTCATTAAATCTAATATAAATTCAAAAAATTATTTTCCAAATGATTTGACAAGGAGCTAATTCAAAATAAATACATTAGTCTAGGATGAATCATAATTTCAAATCTAATTTACAATTATGTATAAAATCAATTCCAAATCCATTTTATTCAAATTTAATTTTCAAAACCAAAACAATGTTAAATAAATTAACTATTAATTTTAGTTTAAAACTGGGTTGACCGGTGGGTCGCGTTGGTGATCCACCGGGGATCACCCACGACCCACCGGGTCGGGTTTTAAATTTTTATTTATTTAATTAAGTGGATCGCAAGCAGTCCGCGGCAGCGCCGCTAGGTGGGGTATGCTCCCTATGTGCAGCCTGTTCCCGTGGCTGCCGACGACTTCTCCAAGTCATTTTTCGTGTAATTTTTCTCATTCCCAATTTTATATTCATGGATTAATTCAAATATAATATTTACAAACCGATTTATTTTCAAAACATAAATCCTGCATTTGTCTAACAACTCATATTTAATATTTAAAAATTAAATCTACACATGAAAATATAATGTAATAAAATTTTCATGATGAATCAATCATAAATATAAAATGTTGCGATATAACAAGAAAAAAAAATCATTAAACGCCATAAATTGGCACTGATACAACTGTTGTGAATCCTGGTTCATGCGCAGTTGAAAGAAAAATATATTCGAATTCACACATGGATCACGTTTGGAGTTTAATAATTTTTAAACTATAAAAATGAAAAATAACTAAGCTACCAACCTCGCTGAAGCGTATATTTTTCTTGATCTTCCATTACAGCAACAACCCCGGGCTCCTGCCTCTAGATATCACACCACAATAAGCTTGAAAAAAAAATCCGCTTCCTCTTTGGCTATGGTGGCCGACAACTTGTGATAGGGTGTGGTTTTACGTGTTTTACAGCCTCATATTTATATGATTTACATTGATTTATACATGATTTATGTCCCATATGCTTGTAATTTGTGTGTTTATTGAGTAAAGTTGGAAAATCATTGCAATCAAGAAATAATATAAGTAAAAGTGGCATTTTAGTATCATTAAATACCGAATTTGATGAAATTTTCTGCTACAAAGTTGTAGATCTATTTCTTAACTTCACATGGCAACTTGAATCACCCAAATCTAATGTCTGTGAAAAAAGTTATGAAGAAAACAATACCGCTGCACGAGCAAAAAACTTACAAATCCAAAAGAATCTGTCTCCGATGACCAAACGTGAGAAATCCGACGTTCAAACGTCCTGAAGGATAGAAAAAGTCAAATTTTAATGAAAAAGTCAATGTCCGAACATGGAAAAAATGCAATGTTTGAACGCCAGGGTCGGTAGTAGCAATTTTGGAAATTTTCAATTCTAATTCAAAGAGGAGTCTTGCAACCCTTGGTTATAAATACCAGATCAGTTCTCTAGGGTTAGAAGAGCCGAAATAAACATGATATAGAGCCTTTTGGGGTAGTTTTCAGTCTTAGATTAGATTAGTTATGAATATTTCTAAGAACTTTTGAAGATGAAGAAATCAAGAAGCATGGGTAATGAAGATCGAAGTTTAACCATTCAATATGAGAGGAAGTTTTCTTAGATTAGATTCGTTTTTGTCTATAAATATGAATCTTTATTTAAGTTTCTATCTTTTATATGCTATGATTAATTAGATTCTTTAGACTAAGGCCATGTTGAGTCTAATTTATGATATTTGAGTTATAAATTGTGTTTTTCATATTAATTATATTGTTGCTTTGTGTCTTAATCTTGTTCTTAATGCTTTATGTGTTTGGCCAACATATGTATGTTTTATTGCTTACATTATAACACTCGAGAGAGGGTAATTTAAGGTACAAGAGGGGTTAATACATCTTCTAAGTTAGTTTATCCTAGGGATGGCTACATACCCTGATGCAGTTGTTGGGGAAAATTAAACCAAATGCAGCTAAAAACGGAATTTAAAATTTTTGGATTTTCCCTTCGCAGGGTCAATCTCGGGGTTTAATCACATGTATGTATAATAGGGTAAATTACACATTACCGGTTGTAGCGAAGTGGTTGATTATTCCTACGAATTTGAATTCTTCAATTCTTCGCGAAATATCTCCGCCTGAATTAATGATGATCCAGCAGTCCAAGTGTTTTGCCTCTAAATTGTCTCGCCGGAAAAAACTTGATGAAAAACTTCCTCCTTCTTTGGTGATGAAACCGACGGCTAAGTGAGAGAGAGGGAGAGGAATTCTTTTTCTTGTGGTGTTGTGTAATGCAACTTCTGACCTAGGCTTATAACCGATGTGATATTTATATCACTTAAGTTATAATCTTGGACTCAAACTAAGCCCATTAATGCTCCTAGTGGCCGCACCTCATAGGGTTTAGTGTGTTACATGGTGTATTAATTTTGTGCTTAGTTTAATATAATATTTAATTAATTAACTTAATCCAATTAATTAATTCAATTAAATAATAGATAACTCATTTAGTTAATTTTATTTCTCCAAGAAATATTATATTAATTAAATCATAAACAAATTAACTTATTTTTTCAAATAATTAATTCTATTTATTTAATTTTAAGTATCCAATACTTAAAATATAACCACAAGAAATATTCTACTTTTCATCAATTTTTCCTTTGTAAGCGTGACTCTTGAGGTTCATCAATATTTGGCAATGGGAGCATTTCATTAAATATGGATCCCACCTAACCAATCAAGTGGTCCATATTTTAACCCAAATTAGATGAAATAATTAGATCATTTATACCTTTCCATTTGTAAATACCGTGTGGATACAAACTCTTCGTTTCCTTATCCCGGTTAAGTGAGAGTCATAGTTGTGGTCAAACTCACTAACTTAACACTATGCTATATTTAGAATAAGCTCAAATCATTGAATGCTTTAGCCAAAGACTTTAAGATCTAACTTACTTATAAATGCATAGGATAATTCCTTCGTCCACTTACGAGGGAACGAATCCTTTCTTAGATATCAGTTAAGAGTACTAATTGCCCATTAGGTTGCAGTTCGAGGTTGACCCCACCAACGGGTGAATTGGGCTTAACTACTCTAATGACAAACCTAACGTCACAAGTATATCTTCCACTCGATTCCTCAAGTCTAAAGTTCAGACACACCTATTACAATTTAATCAATTCTGTCATTGACTGTCAAAGAGTGAAAATCTATGTGACCTAATCGATGCGAGTTATGTCTGAGTGCCACTATCTCCATCAGTGCACCCATGATATGAGTTCTTCACTACTTTCTAGTGATTGACGGGCACCTCTATCGTCAAAACTCATACTGTACAAGTCTTCATGATTTTCAATGCCCAATTGAAAATCTTTGACTTGCAGACTATTTTAGTACACAAGTATCAGACTCCTCTAGTGTCTTAGAGAGTTAACTCTTGTGTTCATGGACTTATAGATGATTACAATATATAAATGCCAATATGAATGTAAACAACTAAAATGCCTTTTATTGATTGATTTAATAAACAATTACAAATCGATAATGTCCTATCATTTACTAATCCTCTAGTGGCATTTGAGGACATTAACCGAACAGCAGTTAGCAGGATTTATCGAGAAAATTTCTAGTTCTTTAATGTGTGCATATAATTGATTACCCCCAATTAAGCATATGTTATCAATACAGAGGGATCGCTTGATAATAATCTTAAAAAAAATTCCACCTTAGCAATATTAGTCTAATAATATGAAAAGATGATCATAATAGAAGTTGATTAATTTGTGCCAATTCATATGTCTTACTTGCTCTCTTTCATCGATTTCTTGTTTTTTTATCTTGATTTCACTAATATTTAAGTTGTCAACCTGTATTCTTTAGTTTTAGTTTAATTCTTGCTTGTTTTAAAATCACGAATCTAATATACAAGTCTCTGTGCGATCGACAATCCGGACTTGTTGTCCACTTTATTACTACACACGATCAGTCCACTTCCTGTGCAAACACGCGAGGATTTCTCTTCTATTAAGTTGTCAAGTGGAGGCTTAGGTTAATGATTAATTTGGAGTGTATTTAAATAAGGTTATGTGTTTGGAATTAATTAATTCCTTGACCCCATCCACCTCATTATACACACCTATAAGCATGTAAGAGGGCTACGTTGACTTTCAACTTAGTCCACTTATTAATTAAGTCATCTTAACATTAGTCCAATCAATATATGACACTAATTAATATTTTTCTAAATTAATTTAATTCAGACTAAGAAGAATAAATAATAAATAAATCTGATTAATTATTATTTACTCTTTAATTTATTTAATTAATTTTAATGAATCTAATTAATTAAATAAATTAATTCCTTTGCTCATATTATTAATTTGTTCATCAAATGTCAAATTTCGTATTAACTTTGTTTGTCAACTTAGAGACTTTTTCCACTTATTCCTTGAAAGCGCGACTCTCTAAATTCGTCTCAATTGGCAATGGGAGAAAACCAATGATGTGGTAGTTAACCTAACCAGTCCCATGGACCCACATTGAAACCAATTGAGATTAATATAATTTGATCAATACAAACCTCTAGGTCACATACATCGTGTGAGTATAAGTCTTTCACTATAACATCCCAATTGAGTAAGAGCATGGCATGTGTCAAACTCACAGGACTTGATGATGTACTTATGAATCATTGTAAAAAAATAAAATCACCAAACTACCCTTTGTGTTCCACACAAGTTAGTTTACCTATTTTGGCCAAAGACTAGTCATTTTATTTACCTATGATCGTACAGGACGTTAACTCGTTTACTACACAAGACAATGAATTCCATCTTGACAGTCACTAAAAAGTTGCTACTTGCCCACCTAAACTGCACTTCGAGGTCGACCCCACCAACGGGTGAAACGGGTCTGATTACTCTAATGAGGAGTCTAGTGTCACAAGTACAATTTTCATGATCCCTCAGGTCTAAAGTTCATGCACACTATTGTGACTAGTAATCCAATAATTGACAGTCATCAAGTATATACCCACGTGATTGGATTAATTACGGCGAGTCGTGTTCGAATATGTCAATTCCATTGGCATATCTATGGCACAAACTCCTACTAATACCTAGTGACCGACTGACACTCCTTGTCAAAGTCTGTGTCATACAAGTCGAGTCATAATGCGCAATTAAGACTTTTCGATCTGCGAACCCTCTTTAAGTAATCAAGAAATTAATGCTTCTAGTGTCCCTCTCATTAATCCTTAAGGAGTAGAAGGTTTCTCTTGATTACTTTGAACTTATATTTTCAACAATTGGTAATGCCATTAAGATTTACGTGAACATAAGTAAATTACCTTTTATTAACTCAAAAGATAGTTTGTGCATCATAATGGAAAACCTTATACAATCTAATTCCTTGTTGGCATTTAGAGCATAATCCTAACAGAATCGGGTCTGACTACTCTAATGACGAGTCTAGTGTAACAAGCATAATCTTTGTAACTCCTTAGGTCTAAGGCTCATGCACACTATTGTGACTAGTAATCTATTCATTGACAGTCACTGAGTAAATACCTATGTGATTGGTTTAGGCGAGCTGTGTTTGAATATGTCAATTGCATTGACATATCACGACAAAATCTCCCACTAATACATAGTGACCGCTTGACACTCTTTGATAGGAAATTTCATGTTAAAATTTTGATGATGACAATTAGGAATTTTGTTAGACCCCAAAGTTATGTACGCTTAAATTTCATAGATACTTGTATAAGCATTTGAACATTAGAAATGTATAGGCTCTATTTTATCTTTTACTTTTGACATTCTTAAATCAAGAAGTCGGTTAGATTAAGCGTTTGATACTTTCTGAGTGAGCTTATCAAGACGGCGAAATCTGAAGACTTCAAGCGTCCAAGAAATCAACAGTGAATGAAGTTTGAAGAAGTTTACTCTAAGCGCCTGACATGCTCTGAGTGAGGTGTCAAGTAACGAAGACTGAAGTCTCAAGCGTTTACACTTCTAAATGAAGTCTGAAGACTTTTCCAAGCGTCCAAACATTAAATAGTCCTCCAGATTAAATGGAACTTTCAGCTCATGAATGAAGCGTCTATCAAATGACAAACATTCTCCTGAAGCGTCAGATCGGAAGGAGTTTAATGCAAATATTCTCAGAGCATTAAAATCCAACAGGCATTTATTTAAAATGCATTAAATGCTGATAAGAGCATTAAATGTGATAAGCACTTTCAGACGTACGGAGAAGCCACCCTATTGGACTGTCAACTATTTAAAGACTGCAGCACCAACTTTTGTGCAGCAGATTTTCAGGAAAAAGGACAAAAGTTGTTCACTCGCGGAAGTGAGAGACACGCGCCCTTGCATGTGTCAAACGGACACTTTTTCCAAGAATACCTATAAATAGAATTTCAACAACAAGCAAAATACAGAGAGAACAATTATCAAGCCAAATTGCTGTTGTATTGAAGTCTCATTCCTTAAACTCTCAGAAAAGCCAGAATACTCAAGAAAATATTCTCTTCGCTTTTTATCTAATCCTGAGACAGTCAACCCAATATCTCAAACATTCTTTTCGGAGAAACTACACTACTACTGAGATATTTCCAGTTGTTTGAACTTTATCAAAATCAAACAAACCCTTTTAAAAAAACCCCTATCCAAGCCTCGCGATCTGTGTGAAGTCGAAGTTGGATACTTGCCATATTTCTGGGTGAAAGAAGCAAGGGGATTGAAGTGATTTGGAGCAGAATCTATGTGATCAAGGAGCTCAAGTCATCGACATACATCTCTTCCTAATTTGTAGAAGATTCTGTGTGATTCTTTGAGAATCATTTTAGTGGATTGCCTCCAAGTGTTCAAGGAGAAGAAGGACGTAGTTGGGATTACACCACCCAACGAACCTTACAAATACTGTGTCATTTACTTTTCAGTCAATTCTTTTATCTATCATATCATTGCATAAACTGATTAAGTAAAACACAATCGAACGCTAAGCACTAAGAAACTTTCTGTGACGCTAAAGCTTTTAAAAGAAGGCTACAAAAATCATTCCGCTGTGCTAATACTGATCAAAGAAGTGAACGCTCTAACCTACTCGATTAAAGTATTCAATTCTTAAAATCTAAGTTAACTTTATAAAAGTAGTCTTTAGACGCTTCACCAAAGCGCCTATATTTTAAGTGAACGCTTAAGTCAAGCGTTAGACTCTTCAAGCGTCTACTTTTTCAAGAGTCCAAAAACAATTTCAGTACGAAATCTTTTGAAGTCGAAAAAGGCTTCAGGGTCTATTCAACCCCCCCTTTTCTAGACCCTTTCATATGCCACTTGGGACCAACAAGTGGTATCAGAGCGGTTAAAATTGAAATTTTAAAATTTCCAAGCATAACTGCTTGTTTAGATCCTTTTTTTTCAAAATCTAGTTGCTTTTAAAATTTTCGATATGGCATTTGCTAAAGTTCCCAAACTGACTGAATCAAATTTTGACACATGGAAAGTCAAAGCATTTACATATCTCTGTTCATGTGATGATGACATGTGTGATATTATTTCAGATGGGCCAATCAAAATATACAAAATTATCACAAGAGCGCCTGGAGCCATGGAAGAAACTCCCGATGGTTATGTTGAGAAACCAAAACAAGAATGGTCTCCAGATGAGTGTCGAAGAGCTAATTTGGACAATGTTGGTCGTAACGCTCTATATACGGCTACTGGTGATAATGACAACTTATTTAACAAGATCAAGTCTTGCAAAACTACTAAAGAAATATGGGATAAGTTGGCTCCAATTTGTGGTGGTTCAGCTCAAATCAAAGAAAACAAACTTTCCATTGCCAAGGAAAAGTTTAACGGATTTAAGATGCTACGCAATGAAACTTTAGAGCAATTGGATATAAGATTTACAGATCTAGTTACAGAACTTACATCGTTGGGAATGGATTTACAGAACAGAGAAATGGTGCTTAAAATATTTAGAAGCTTACCAAGTAAATTTTTGATGAAGACAACCGCTATGAGAGAATCAAATATGCTGGATCTCCTAACTCCAGAAGACGCCTTTTCAGAGCTAAAAGCATTTGAGTTCGAGTTGAATTCTGCTAGTGATGTTGTGAGTAGTCCGGTGATTGAATCTGGAGCGCTTATAGCATCAATCAAAGGCAAATCGGGGAATAAAGGAAAGAATTTAGATATCAATGAAGAAGAGGAATTAGCCTTGCTAAATAGATTCAGAAAGTTCTTCAGATATGAAAAGAAAGGAAAAGGTTTCAATAATCAAGGACAAAGTTCATATCAAGCACCTTCTCCGTTGCAACAACAACTTCAAGCGCCTCAATATTCTGTTTTGTCACCCCAACCGCCTGTTCAGTACCAAGCGTCTACTCAAAGTCTCTCAGCTCCAGTAGTCTCAAAATCACACATTGCAAGGTTAACAAATGAACAAAAGATGAAAACTAATCTTTGTTACAATTGCAGGAAACTAGGGCACTACCATGTAAATTGCCCTTGTCCAAACGTATCCAAGCCCTCAAGGCAGGATTACTTGGATAGAAACCAATTCAAGAGCAACCTTCGTCAACAAGGTTTGCTAGCGGAATCAGAACCAGCATCCGCACCTGAAGATTTAGAATCATCAGAAGAAAGTAGCGATGATGATGAGCCATTAGATGACTCAGCGCTCATATGTCTCATGGCCAGAGATGATGAAGCATCTCCTGAGGTAATCAATGAATTATCTATTCCTCTTTCTTACGATGAATTACTTGACAAAGTCAAAGAATACTACAATGAATGTCAAGAAGCTGCCAAAATATATCAAAATGATCTCGCTATTATCTCATCACTCATAAGAGATAAAGTGACGCTCAAAGCAGAGTTGCGAGTTCAGCAATAGTGCATTGAGAAGAACCAATCGCTTGAGAGTGAAATTATTCAATTAAAAAGCGATCTTGATATAATAGTCAAGAGAGAAGCTGATTTGATCGCTAGACTTGCTAAATCAGAGCAGCTCATCTCATCATTATCAAAAGCTTCTAGAAAGTTGGATAATGTGACTGAAGTAACTAGATTATTTGGTGAGAAGACCGGTTTAGGATGCGATAAACTCGGTAAACAATCCAATCAATCTAATGTTACGGCAAACAACAAAGGAAAGGGTGTTATCTTTGTTGAAAAAGGTTCACAAGGGGAAACACAAAATGAACCAAGTGACAATGGTAAGAGGCCAAATGAGAAAGTCAAAGCTAACTCGGGCAAGGGTAAGGCTAAGGCAAATGATTCACAAAGACGGGTTTATTCGAATGCTCAAAATGATAAAGATAAGACTGACCACTGTGAATCAAGCGCTAAGCGTCCAGCACTAAAAGTGCAACCCAAGCCAGCGCCAAGGAAATACCAGCGTTAATATCCGAGACAGTCAAGGTCATATTATCGATACTATGATGATTATGATTATGACTACCACTATAATCGAGGATATTATTATACACCCAAAAAGCACACACAACACTGTGTGAAACCCAAAAAGGCCAGTATTCCTACAATGAAGACTAGGCAAGTATGGGTTCCTAAAGTTTTAATTCAAACTAACAATGTTACTAATGTTAAAGGACCCAAACAACAATGGGTACCTAAACAGAAATAGAACTTCCCTTTTGATTGCAGGTGCCTAGAGCTAGAGGCGATAAATCTGTATGGTACTTTGATAGTGGATCATCAAGGCACATGACTGGTTCCAAAGATCTTCTGATCAACTATAAAGCTGCCAATGGTCCTCAGGTCGTATTTGGTGACAACTCCAAAGGTAAAACCAAAGGTATAGGTACTGTGCATAGGGGGAACATCATGATAAGTGATGTTTATTATGTTGAGGGTTTGAAGCACAATTTATTAAGCATAAGTCAATTTTGTGATAAAGGCTTCGAAGTCATATTCTCAAGTGACTGCTGCTATTTAAATGACGCTAAGACTAAGTCTACTAAATTGAAAGGAAAAAGAACTAACAACGTATATTTAGTAGATTGGGGTTCAACACTTGATAACAACCCAACATGTTTTGTTGCTAAGAATGAATCTAAAATGGGTTGGTTATGGCATAGAAAAATGAATCACCTCAACTTTAAGACAATCTCTCAGCTAATAAGTCAAAATCTTGTAGAGGGATTACCAAATGGACCATTTCATAAGGATCGTCTTTATGACGCTTGTCAAATGGGTAAACAAGTTAAATCATCGTTCAAGAGAAAACCTCATCTATCTACCTCTAGAATACTTGAACTACTTCACATGGATTTGTTTGGACCTGTTCAAACGATCAGTGTAAGGGGTAAAAAACATGCTTTGGTGATAGTAGATGATTTCTCTCGATTTACTTGGGTGGAATTTCTTTCATTCAAAGATGAAACATGTGACAAGTTAACAACGCTTATTCGGCAATTTCAAATATTGAAAAATCTTAAGGTTGCAAGAATAAGAAGCCATCACGGTACTGAGTTTACTAACAAGACTGTTGAGAAGTTTTGTGTAGAAAATAGAATACATCATGAGTATTCAGCTCCCAGAACTCCCCAACAAAATGGTGTTGCTGAGCGCTGGAACCGAATGCTTAAGGAAGCCGCTAGGACTATGTTAGCAGAATCCAAGCTCGCTCCTAGATTTTGGGCCGAAGCGATCAACACTGCCTGTTACACTCAAAACCACTGTATGATCAACAAACAGCATGGGAAAACTCCATATGAATTGTGGAAGGAGCGTAAGCCAAATGTTTCATATTTTCACGTCTTTGGTTCTAAATGTTTTATCTATAATAATAGATCCCAAAGCCCAAAGACTTTTGATCCTAAAGCGGATGAGGGAATCTTTCTAGGCTATGCCAAGAATTGAAAGAATTTTCGCATTCTCAATAAGATCAAATCAAAGGTTGAGGAATCTATTCATGTTGTTTTTGATGATGCTAACCAAGAACCGAGTAAGGTTAATATAAATGATGTAGGAGTTGAAGATCTATGTCATCAAGAATCTAAGATTACTATTGATGAAGATACTGACGACGAAGATGAGATCTCAGTGCCACCTCCTAAGATTACTCGTGAGATTACTCTGGATAATCATGTAAGAAATGCTGATGATCATGAAGAGAGTGATCATCAAGAGCACACAAGGAATTGTGAACTTGGAGCGCCTACGCAAGAAGGTAGTCAAGCGTATGTTCCTCAAGCGCCTGTTCAACCTCTGAACCCCTTCCAACCAGACAGACTATGGCTGCGTGATCATCCACCTGAGCAGATTATTGGAGATATTGAAGCGCCTGTTAGGACTAAGCCGCTACGTTCAATGAGGCTATGTTCGCAAGCTTTCTATCTCAAATGGAACCTAAGAAAGTGGATGAAGCGCTAAACGACCCAAGTTGGATTGAAACTATGCAAGAAGAGCTTAATCAATTTGAACGAAATAAGGTTTGGATGCTAGTACCAAGACCAACTCACCAAGGAGTTATTGGAACTAGATGGGTATATAGAAACAAGATGGATGAGAACGGCATTGTGACAAGAAACAAGGCCAGACTCGTAGCTCAAGGATATTGCCAAGAGGAGGGTATTGACTTTGATGAGACATACGCTCCTGTTGCTCGTCTTGAAGCAATTCGCATGTTTCTAGCGTATGCAGCGTTCAACAAGTTCATGGTGTATCAAATGGACGTGAAGAGTGCCTTCCTGAATGCTAAACTCCAAGAAGAAGTGTATGTGGAGCAACCACCAGGATTCATCAACAATCATGGTAAGAGTATGGTTTACAAGCTAGAAAAAGCACTTTATGGGCTTAAGCAAGCACCCCGATCATGGTATGACACTCTCTCTATCTTTCTTATTGGTAAAGGCTTTTCAAAAGGCAGCGTTGATATAACGTTATTTAAAATTACCAATAACTAAGATATTCTCTTAGTCCAAATTTACGTTGATGATATTATATTTGGCTCTACTAACAAGCGTCTGTGTGAGAAATTTTTGAAAATGATGCAAGAACAATTTGAAATGAGCATGATGGGTGAATTAACTTTCTTTTTAGGATTACAAGTTAAACAACTCCCTAATGGAATAGTTATTAACCAAGCTAAATATACATGAGATATGATTAAGAAATTTGGTATGGAAAATGCATCATATTCAAAAATTCCAATGAGCCAAACGCTTAAGTTAGATAAAGATGAAAGTGGAAAGAAATATTACTAATTATAGAGGTATCATCGGTTCACTCCTTTATCTTACTGCCAGTAGACCTGATATTATGTTTTCAGTATGCATGTGTGCACGATTTCAAGCCGATCCTAAAGAGTCACACTTAATTGCTGCCAAAAAGATCCTTAAATACCTGAAAGGCACACAAAATGTGGGCTTATGGTATCCTAGGGATTCTCCTTTTGAACTAATTGGTTACTCAGATGCAGATTTTGCAAGTTGCAAAATAGGTCGTAAAAGCACTAGTGGTACTTGTCAATTTCTAGGTGATAGGTTAGTTTCATGTCATAGCAAGAAACAACAATCCATAGCTACCTCCACAGCAAAAGCTGAGTATGTAGCTGCAGGAAGTTGTTGTGCACAAGTATTATGGATGAGACAACAACTTAGAGATTATGGAATAATCCTAGGTCCAACCCCCATTCATTGTGATAACCAAAGCGCTCTAGCCATGACTCAAAACCCTGTTCTTCATTCCAGAACCAAACACATTGACATTAGATATCATTTTCTTCGTGACCATGTTTAAAAGAAAGATATCTCCATGCACTTCATTGGAACCGATAAACAATTGGCAGATATCTTCACCAAAGCACTCAACGAACAACGTTTTCTCACTTTGAGGAGTGAATTAGGTATGATTGATTTAAACGCTTAATCATTTTGCATCATATTTTATAAGACATATAATTTAGGGGAAATTCACTTAATTTGTGTCTCAAAGATTTTCCTAACTGGTACAAGTTATCAAATTTAGGGGGAACCTTAAAGTTGTACTTAAAACCATATCTACAAGCGTCAATGATCAAAATTTTCAGATGCATGATCATCAACGCTCAGTATTACATATGCATAAAATATTGGACGCTCAAACATAAAAGTCTTTTCAATCCTAAGCGTCTAATTTTCATACATAAAAGTCATATACCAACAAGTGGTATCAGTTAAGCGTTGAATCAATTCCAATCAACTCTTAATATAAAAATACTTTCTTTACAAGCCATGCATAAAGTTTACAAACTTCTTTCGAAGTAGTGGGTAGACTCAAAAGTCTATTTTGTGCTCTGCTCGCACGCTTCTATCACATCAAACATGCGGGTAATCAAAAGTTTCTTTTTCAAAATGACGGTTCAGAGATAGTACGTGTTTGTGTACGTGTCAGTGTACAAACAGTCGCGTGCGTTACACTCTGAAATGCCAAACGTTTTAAAAATTTTAACTCAGATGTCAAATCTTTATATATGAGAATTACCAAATGTAACTTCTCTCTATTACACAAAACTCGCGTCCGCAGTTAATGACTTTATGGCTGAGATTCAAAAGTCGTTACACGTGTCTAAATCCTACAGAGACTAGAGAACACGAGTTTCAAAAATTCTTTACTGTGTCATTTAAAATACAATTTCTGCAGAAAGACAATTCACTTTTACTCAAACATATCTGCAAACTTTATTCTCTCTCTCTCAAAGCAAAAGAAAATCTCAGTTCATCTCTTTCACTAAAAATGGCACCAAAGAAATCTTCGTCTACTTCTGCTGAACTTACCATCAAGATTACTGAAGGCCTTGTTGTCGACTGGAAATTCCTCTATGAACAACCTCAGATCAATCGTACAGACATGATGAACATGGTCTCAAAGCTAGGCTTAAACTGTTCTTGATCCAATACTCCTATCTGTTTCCGACTGAAGTCGACACCTTCTGGAAAACTACTAAACTTTCAGAGGACAAGAAGTCTATCTCTTGTCGAATTCCTTTATCCAAGAAGGAGTCTCCAAAGGAATTTATCTTGTCTGCTGCCACCATTGCCAAGAACTTCAATCTTCCAAATGAGGGTGAGGCGTTGGACTGTGTTACTTTAAAACAAATCAAGGAAGCATGGACAACCATGAGTGCGTACGATGATGTACCCTACACTCAATACTTTGAAAAGAAAGATCTGGTATTCAAATACCGTCTGTTGGCTGATTTCTGCAGCAAGATCATAGAATGCCGAGTGGGAACCTTTGATAAGGTGAACCCAGTACAATTTCAGATGATGACTGCTATACTCCTCAACATCAAGATCAACTGGAGTGAGTACATCTTTGGAAGGTTTCGGAACTATTTAAGCGCCTCGAATAAACCTTATGGACTCGTTCTAAGCGACTTGTTGTGCAAATCACAGTGTGTATACTCGTCTGGTCTCCCATTGAATAAGTCCAAGTTGCTGGGAAAAAGGATTCTAAATAATCTCTTCAATCCTCCCAAAATTGGTGGTGCTGCTAAACCACTATCTAAGCGCCTGGAAGTACGTCAAGTGTCCGATGAAGAAGTGGAGCGTCCAGTGCCAGAAGAAGCCGTGAAGAGTCCGACTACAACAAAGAAGAGGGCTCCCAGAAAGCCCAAGGTTCAATTTGTCCCCTCTCCTCAAAAGGTTGATGAGGAAACCGATGAGGATGCTGAGGACAAGTTACCTCTCAAGAGAAGGAAGTTGGCAGGGATCATCAAACAAATAGACTTTGAAAAACCAGCTGTTGATCCTCCCGCTCCACCGCTTAAGCTCGTTGAAGGAGTCAACGTAAAGAAAATTTTCAAGCATTCCAGGACTAGCAAGCGTCGAGTTGCTCCTATTCCTGAAGAGCATGAGACTGTTGAGCCAAGCGCTCAAAGTATTGCTGTTGAGATAAGTTCTCAGGGTAAGTATATTTCTTCCCACAGCTCTTTCGTTCCTACATCTGTAGAAGATCCTGCTCTTATAGAGGATGTTTCTCTCTCAGCTCTTATTCCAGCTGCGGCTGAAGCGTCAACTGATGTCTATCTGGATGTCAACTTGACTGAAGTGGTGGCCATTGCCAAAGATGTTGTCAGAAGCATGACTTTGGACATTGAGGAGCCTATCTCAGAGGAAGCTTCCCCACCACCAACAACATTGATTACAGCAGAGGCAATCTCAGAAAATCAGAGCATTGCTGAAGACGCTACAAAATCAATAGAGAGTTCTCCTGTGCCAAAGCACTTCTTCAGTCTGGACCCCTCCAGAACAATTGATCACTCTGTCATTTTCATGCCTCCAGTCCGTGAAGAAGAATTCATTCCACCTGGCTATAATGAAGAACGCTACATCGTCGCTGATAATGATTTAGCTGAGATAATTGATATAGATCGGGCTCTTGTGGAAATGCTGTTTAGCAATGAAGTCACAAGCGTTGAATTTGCATACTACTTGGCACTGGCCAATGGAGATCCTCTACCACCTACCCCGGCTTCTATACAGATTTTTGAAAAATGGGGTACTGATAAAATTCCACATGGGGATGTGGACTTAGCTTACTTTCTGGATATGGGACGCAGTAAGCCTTCAGGTTTTGCTCCAAGAAACTACAAGATTAGGGCCTATGAGCGTCTACCTATGGAGTTTTTAAATCCTGAAGAGGAAATTTTAAACAGAGAAGGTTATCCCCATTTTCCTAGAGTCGTGCACAGTGCTGCTAATAAGAGTCTTCCAAATCCCCTAAGATTGTGGAAGAATAAAAGTCCTTATATCGGTGAGCGTCCTGCCTCTCTAAATGCTCTCATTCAAGAGGAGGCTGATTACTTCTTACAAAGCGTCCTGAATGCAAACTATCAGTCTGATAAGCATCGCTTTGAAGCCATCCGAGATATTCATCATGAAGGCTTTCGTGCCATTCTGAATACAGGCACAACCTTCTGCATGAATGAGGTTACCTGGTGTGAAATCTACGTCGGCCAGCGTTACAAGTTTGAAGAACTGGTCAAGGAACCTCACCTGTTCACACTCGACATAGTAGATAAAAGAAGGCAGTTTGCCCGATATTGCTTACAGCGCTGAGAAGCAAGAGTTGGCCCACTTGCTCTCTTATCATCTTTCCATCAACCAATTGAACGCTTTCTGCATGAAGCGTTGGCTAGGATTGCAGATTTGCCAATCCATTATTGTGGCCAAGCGTCAACAAGTGGAACAACGCCTATTTCAGATTTGACGCTTACACCTGGCCAGCAGGAAGACAACATCAGACATATGTTGAAGATGCTCCCTCCGTTACGGGATTTCGACAACGTCTTCACTGCAAATCTGAGGAAGCCAAATGGATCCATTATCAGACCTCTTTTCGGATATCCATTGCTCTCCTCTTTCTGACAGGAACTGATAGAACACTATAAATATGTACTCTCTTTACTCGAGAGAAATCCAGATATCTCTCGCGCAACCCTGCTTTACGTTGAAGAATACATGGCAATGTACGTATCAGAGTCTGAGCGTCCATCGGCGATGCCAAAAGATAGAGTATTACATTTCTCATTCACTCCACGTGACGATGCTCTATTCTTTATTAAGGCTCCACGGTGCAAGATCTTTGTTAATCATATGCTTCAGATCTTAGGACCAGGATGGGTCATAGCACTGGACACTCCAATCCGAACTTTAAGGGATTTCTCGACCACTCCTGTTTCTCGAGTAAATGAGTTAATCAACAGTTCCTCAACGGAGTATGTTGATTCAGATTTTGGAAGGCTCAACTTCAGATTCTTTGACTTTAGTCATCTAACTACTGTCCTTTCTTTACCTTCCACATCTGATGCAGAAGTTTCCTTAGCGCCTATAGTGGAACCAGTTCAAGCATCTCAACCAGAGGCTGTGCCTGACGCTTCAACTTCAACTGTTCCTGAGGCTGCTGGGATGGAACTCCATCAGTCTGTATTTGATCCAGAATTTCAACAACCATCTCTAGAGTCACTAAAGCACACTTCAAAATTTAAACAACAAGCTACCTCTCAGAATGCGCTTCAAACATTTGTGCCTCTCCTCACTGACGCGTTGGAAGAGATGAACGCTCAAGCGTCAAATCATGCAGAATCTCTTCACTGGATCAAGGAAGACTTGGCTAAGATCGAGAAGGAGAATATGAGCGCTCAAGCTGCTCATATGCGCAGAGCTGCTGATGCTGCCGTAGATGCTGCTATTTCTCGTATGCAGACGATGATCGATGGACTTGCAGCCAATCAGATTGCAGTGAAAGAATCTCTTGAAGCAAAGTTTGATGCGTTGGCTGCATCTATGGCCTAAATGGCCGCTCAAATTGTCATCCTTACTAAAAATGCAGCAAAGACTGATGATGGCAATAAGGGGAAAAAGAGGAAAGCTACTGTAAGTTCAAGAGCTCAATCAAGTTCTAAGCGCCAAGAAGTGAAGCGTCCAGATCCGAAAAATCCACAAGATTTTGTCTTCTTGCCACCTCCTCCTCCTTTGCCCGAATCCAATTACCCTTCATGGGTTGCCGCCATGGGAATTCCTAGTACAAGAACTGGTTTTCCTCCCATCGCTTTCAGAGCAGATATACCTGTGCCATCTCAAGCGTTACTTGAACAATTCAATATACCGATGGAGCGAGTGCCACTTCCAGAGCCTACTACTCCTCAAGACTTGGCTGTGGAAATGGAGTTCTCAGATTTCTCTCAAGCATTCAGAGCAGTGCTTAGGCATATGGGTATTGATCCATCCGAATGGGATCGACGGCATAAAATGTATGATACAAGGAGAAAAAGGGAAAATCGCTTCGTAATTGACAGAGATCATCAGATAATGATCACCCTTCAAGATCTCATTGAAGAAGCCATCAGAACAGAAATGATCAGACGACGAAATCTTACCAGAAGAAAGTAGATCATGATAGTTCTTTGTAATTTAATCTTTTCTTTTGTTTCTACACAGTTTGTAAAATGTATGAATTCTTCGAATATATATAAAGTACATTTTTCAGCTGAAACATCTCGTTGAAGCTTAACTAACTCTAACCTACTAACATAACGCTTATTAACTTTGGCTGTCGTAACTTTTGCACTATAAAAGAGTGAGTATTGCCATCATCAAAAAGGGGGAAATTGATAGGAAATTTCATGTTAAGATTTTGATGATGACAATTAGGAATTTTGTTAGACCCCAAAGTTATGTACGCTTAAATTTCATAGATACTTGTATAAGTGTTTGAACATTAGAAATGTATAGGCTCTATTTTATCTTTTACTTTTGACATTCTTAAATCAACAAGTCGGTTAGATTAAGCGTTTGATACTTTCTGAGTGAGCTTATCAAGACGGCGAAATCTGAAGACTTCAAGCGTCCAAGAAATCAACAGTGAATGAAGTTTGAAGAAGTTTACTCTAAGCGCCTGACATGCTCTGAGTGAGGTGTCAAGTAATGAAGACTGAAGTCTCAAGCGTTTACCCTTCTAAATGAAGTCTGAAGAGTTTTCCAAGCGTCCAAACATTAAATAGTCCTCCAGATTAAATGGAACTTTCAGCTCATGAATGAAGCGTCTATCAAATGACAAACATTCTCCTGAAGCGTCAGATCGGAAGGAGTTTAATGCAAATATTCTCAGAGCATTAAAATCCAACTGGCATTTTTTTCAAATGCATTAAATGCTGATAAGAGCATTAAATGTGATAAGCACTTTCAGACGTATGGAGAAGCCACCCTATTGGACTGTCAACTATTCAAAGTCTGCAACACCAACTTTTGTGCAGCAGATTTTCAGGAAAAATGACAAAAGTAGTTCACTCGCGGAAGTGAGAGACACGCGCCCTTGCATGTGTCAAACGGACACTTTTTCTAAGAATGCCTATAAATAGAACTTCAACAACAAGCTAAATACAAAGAGAACAATTATCAAGCCAAATTGCTGTTGCATTGAAGTCTCATTCCTTAAACCCTCAGAAAAGCCAGAATACTCAAGAAAATATTCTCTTCGCTTTTCATCTAATCCTGAGACAGTCAACCCAATATCTCAAACATTCTTTTCGGAGAAACTACACTACTACTGAGATATTTCCAGTTGTTTGAACTTTATCAAAATCAAACAAACCCTTTTAGAAAAACCCCTATCCAAGCCTCGCGATCTGTGTGAAGTCGAAGTTGGATACTTGCCATATTTATGGGTGAAAGAAGCAAGGGGATTGAAGTGATTTGGAGCAGAAATCTATGTGATCAAGGAGCTCAAGTCATCGACATCCATCTCTTCCTAATTTGTAGAAGATTCTGTGTGATTCTTTGAGAATCATTTTAGTGGATTGCCTCCAAGTGTTCGAGGAGAAGAAGGACGTAGTTGGGATTACACCACCCAACGAACCTTACAAATATTGTGTCATTTACTTTTCAGTCAATTCTTTTATCTATCATATCATTGCATAAACTGATTAAGTAAAACACAATCGAATGCTAAGCACTAAGAAACTTTCTGTGACGCTAAAACTTTTAAAAGAAGGCTACAAAAATCATTCCGCTGTGCTAACACTGATCAAAGAAGTGAACGCTCAAACCTACTCGGTTAAAGTATTAAATTCTTAAAATCTAAGTTAACTTTATGAAAACGGTCTTCGTTAGACGCTTTACCAAAGCGCCTATATTTTAAGTGAACGCTTAAGTCAAGCGTTAGACTCTTCAAGCGTCTACTTTTTCAAGCGTCCAAAAACAATTTCAGTACGAAATCTTTTGAAGTCGAAAAAGACTTCAGGGTCTATTCAACCCCCTCTTCTAGACCCTTTCGTATGCCACTTGGGACCAACACTCTTTGTTAGATCTTGTTTCATACAAGTAGAGTCATAATGCCCAATTAAGACTCTTTGAATTGCAAACCCGTTTTGATTAATCAAGGACTTGACACTTCTCATGTCCCTCTCCTTAATCCTTAAGGAGTAGAAGGTCTCTCTTGATTAGTTTGGACTTACATGTTCAATACTTACCAATGCCATTAAGATTTACGTGAACAAATGTAAATTGTCTTTTATTCCATAATAAGAGTTTGTACAACATAAAGGAAAGAGTCCTATACTCGTTGGAATCAAGGGCATAATCCTAACACAAGCAATCCACGTACTCTACTCCCTAATAATAAACGTGGATGGAATCAGACCATCTATAACACATCAACGGGCCAAATAAATCAGTGGCAATTTATCGACATGCAACACTTCCCAGCGTAACTGGTTTAAGTTCGCATGCGGGCCGATTCGACCATCGTTTTAGGGTTTAAGTGGCCTAAACAGCAGTTATAGCCTGATCTTGATAACATGGATTATAGGTAATCATATGAAACTATGGTCTTCCTCAACTTGATAACCCCGCAGCCCCACAACAACCTATCAAATTAAATAAAAAAGAAAAAAAATTGGATTATCACGCAAAGGTATCTGGTAATGTTGGTCCCAAGTGGCATACAAAAGGGGGGGAGGGGGTTGAATAGACCTTGAAGTCTTTTTGGATTTCAAAAAATTTCGTATTAAAATGGTTTTTGACGCTTGGAATGTAGACGCTTGGCTGAGCGTTTACTTGAAATATAGACGCTTTGGCCTAGCGTCTAATGAAGACTATTTTAGAAAGTTAGCTTAGACTTTAAGATTTGAATACTTTAACCAAATAGGTTCAAGCGTTCAGTTCTTTGGTCAGTGTTAGCCCAACGGAATAATTTTAGAGTCTTTTCTTTTTGAAAGCTTTAGCGTCACAAGTTGTTTCTTAGTTGCTTAGCGTTTGATTGTGTTTTACTTAATCAATTTATGCAATGATATGATAATAAGAGAATTGACTGTAAAGTAAATGACACAATATTTGTAAGGTTCGTTGGGTGGTGTAATCTCAACTACATCCTTCTTCTCCTTGGACATTTGGAGTCAATCCACTAAAATGACTCTCAAAGAATCACACAGAATCTTCTACAAATTAGGGAGAGATAGATGTCGATGACTTAAGCTCCTTGATCACACAGATTTCTGCTCCAAATCACTTCAATCCCCTTGCTTCTTTTACCCAGAAATAATGCAAGTATCCAACTTTGACTTTACACAGATCACGAGGCTTGGATGGGGTTTTTCTAAACGGTTTGTTTGATTTTGATGAGGTTCAAACAACTGGGAATATCTCAATAGTAATGTGGGTTTCTTTGAAAAGAATGTTTGAGATACTGGTTGACGGTCTTAGGAATTAAAGAAAAGCAAAGAGAATGTTTTATTTGAAAATTCTGGCTTTTTTGAGAGTTTAAGGAATGAGACTTCAATTGACACGAAAAATCCTTACGTGTATTAAACAGCAAGTGGACTGGTCGTGTGTAGTAATAAATTGGACAATAAAGTCCGGGTTGTCGAACCTCAAGGACTTGTATTTTAGTTTATGATTTTAAAGCAATTGAATAACTTAAACTAAAACAAGAATTAACTAAAATATTATGTAAGTAAGATATAAGAAACAAGATGTCGAAATCAAGATAGCTATGGAAAAGAGCAACTAAGACACATGTGTTGGCATAAATTAATTAATTTTCATTATAAACATGTTCTCATATTATTAGACTAATGTTGCTTTGGTGGAAAAAACCTTAAATAATTACTACCCGATTTCTCGGCTGTAATAATCCTATGATTAATTGATGGTTCTCTAGATATGTCTATCCGAGAATCTAACCAACAATCATGCATTCAAGTTCTAGAATTTCCCCGGATTAATCCGGCTAACTGCACCCGGGAATCTCTACCTATCTCTAGGGCAATTCCCTATTTTTTACGGATTATGTGATGATCCTCTTTGCACCTTAAATTAACTTCTATCGAACGAATAATTTAAGCAATAAATCATGCATATGGTAGCTAAGCATATGATGCATTCAAACAAGATCAAGACACAAAGCAACAATAGAATTAATATGAAAAACACAATTTATAACTCAATTATCATAATTTAGCCTCAACATGGCCTTAGTTCGAAGAATCTATTTCATTATAAAAGATAAAAGATAGGAACTTAAATTAAGATTCATATTCATAGACAAAAATAAATCTAAATCTAAGAAACTCCCTCGTATTTTTGATGGTTGAACTTCGATCTTCATCTCTTCCATGCTTCTTGATTTCTTCACCTTCAGAGGTTGTTGATAATCTTCATAACTAATCTAAGGATGATGAAGATGATAGGATGTGTTTAGGCTCCCCCAATGGGGAATGTGTTTTCAAGTGTGTTTGTAGGATGGCCTCCAATCCTCCTTTTATAGCCAAAAGAATTCACCAACCAAGAACATGTGCTTCCATTCTCTTTTATTTCCACCTACCATTCTCTTGCTTTCCATCTACCAAGAATGTGAACTACCATTCTCTTGTTTTCCACCTACCATTCTCTTACTTTCCTCCTACCAAGAATGTGAACTACCATTCTCTTGTTTTCCACCTACCATTCTCTTACTTTCCTCCTACCAAGAATGTGAACTACCATTCTCTTGTTTTCCACCTACTAAGAATGGGAGCTGCCACTTTCGTATTTTCCAGCCCAGGGATAGTGTTTTATTCATAAACGTCTCCACAGACCTCCGAATTGGATGATTCAAGTACCCATGTAAAGATAAGACATAGATCTAAAATTTTGTAGAAGGACACTTCATCCAATTCTGTCTCTAAAAATATCAAAATGGCGTTCCAACGTGGAGGTTGTTTCTGATTTGGCGCCCAGGTGTGCGGAAATGGTACTAAAACATGATTTTGGCTAACTCCAACTTATTTCTTGCTTGTTTGGTCGTGGAGGTGTGAAACATCTTGGCGTAAACTTGTTTTATACATCATTTTTCCACCCTTTCTTCAATTGTATCCACTTAAGTCCTGAAATCACTTAATGCACGAATTAAACGCACAAGTGACAAAATCAAGTGATAAATGAACCTAAAACATAAACGCAAAGGGGCTTAAAAACACGTAAAAATGACTCCTATCATCAATGCAACAACAATTTGGCTTGTAGTATGTTGTTCTATGTTTGGCTTGTTGTTGAAGTCCTATTTATAGGCATTCTTAGAAAAAGTGTCTGTTTGACACATGTACAGGCGCGTGTCTCTCACTTCCTCGAGTGAACAACTTTTGTCCTTTTTCCTGAAAATCTGCTGCACAAAAGTTGGTGCTGCAGTCTGTGCATAGTTGATAGTCCAATAGGATGGCTTCTCCGTACGTCCGAAAGAGCTTATCACATTCAATTCTCTTATCAGCATTTAATGCATTTGAATTAAATGCCCGTTGGAATTTAATGCATTGAGAATATTTGCATTATACTACTTCTGGACTTAGAAATAAATTCAGGTGAAATCAATCATTGATAGATGCTCATTCATCTTTGAATTACTTCTGTCCTGTAAGTGACGCTTGATATAGCTGGTTTAATTTAGACGCTTGGAATCTTCATCTTCATTCTGACTTCAGACGCTTGAGTCTTCAAACTAAACTACTGATAAACTCACTCAGAAATCATCAGACGCTTAGTCTAAGAATACTTAGCCTAACAATCTAAAATAAAAATAAAATAAAGCTTGTAAAGCCTATTACAATTCTAACGCTTCAAAGCTTATACACTTACATATTATTAGGGTCTAACAAAAATCTTGATTGTCATCATCAAAACATTTAACATGAAATTCCTAACAGGTAATTACTAGGAACGACGACCATAGGCCACACATATAAAAACGAGACACACCAATTTACGACGCTGACCCAGTACACCTAAAATCACCATAAAAACACGCCGCTAAAAATTTAAAAAAAAAAGTAAAAATTAAAATAGCACAACGAATACAGCGTTGTACATCTGGTGCAACACATCCCAAAAAAAGTGTCAAATCGGCATCCTTTAACATCATAATCACAGGAACAACATCCTTTAGCTTGCATGCATGACATTTAAAAACAAATAAAACATACACTCAAAATAGCATCGTTTCATCAGGCCCCTAACAAACATGACAATCAAAGCGACAACAATTGTAAAACAGACACTCAAAACAGCGTCGTTTCATTGGGCCCGCGCATTAAACAAAAATAAAAATAAAAATTGAGTATACTGAAAACTCCAACATAGAATTAAAAAATGGCTGCATTTAATCTAATAATCACCTGAGCAACATCATCTAGCCTACATGACAGACGAATTTAATACAAAGCAAAAAACAAAAATAGGAAGACGAAATTTCTTCATGTGGACCAACAATTTCCCACACAAACATAACAATCGAAATGACAGAGCTAGATACCCCAGAACCTCAAAATAGGGTCGTCCCATCAGCCCCACACGTCTTTGTAAAAAACAAAAATAAATTATCGGACCACAAAAAGATTATTTTAGATATGAGAGACTTAGGCTACCAACATGACCCTTTTTTTAAAAAAATAAAACTAAAATATGGGACGATGAAATTACCATATGTGGACCCCAACAACGATTGTCATGATAATCGAAACGACCGTGCTAGAAACCTTTGGCAGACAAAACAGCGTCGTTTCATCTGGCCTACACATTAAAAAAAATAAAAAAATCAGACGACAAAGATTACTGTGGTCTGGGCCACTTAAGATAGCAAGCATGGGCATTTAAAAAAAGAAAAAAGAAATATGTGACGATGAAATGGCCCTGTGTGGACCCAACCAGCCCACATAAACATGATAAATGAACTGGCATCTTTAGAAAACCCCGTCAGACAAAACATCGATGACCCCCCCCACACATAAAAAAAAATAGATTAGTGGACGACGAAAAAATTACTGTAGATTTGAGGTGTTTCCTCTTATAGAAAGTAGTAATATATATAAATATATATAAGAATAATATTAGCGAAAGCCTTAACTGCGCCCCCCCCCCCCCCCGGCCGGGGCAAAAAAATAGCCAAACCTGTAATTTTCCATCCAAAATTCGAAAACCCCCCAAATGAGATGCAGAATCCCCAATTTTCTAGAATTTTTGGCTCAGAGGACCAAAATTGTCACTCTGAGGACTGAAATTGTCCCAAAATTGACAGATAAAAGACATAATTGTAAGTTGAAAATGATATTGTCTGAAAGTTGTCACCCTCCTAATATATAGAACCAAAAATGCAATTTTGCCTACTAACAATTTCACGAAGCAACGGGTCTGTTACGAACAAGGCATCATGAGCACGAAAAAATAATCAAGAAACAATATCAATCTAAGCCTAAACAAAAAAGATGAACAAGAGAATTTTAACGTGGTTTGGCAAAGTGCCTACATCCACGAGCCAACCTAAACTACATCTTTACTTCTCAAGAGTGAATCAAATAATCATAAGGAGAGTTATCATATTTATAAGAGCGAAGTAATCTAAAACCCTATCAAACTACAAAACATATTCCTAATACAAAGGAGTTCAAGTACTGCCAAAACCTCGCCAAACTGATTTCTTTTCGCACAAGAAAACTGCCAACTCACTGAAAAAAGCCACGACTTTTATTAGTTTTGCGACTACAGCGATCGCTACGACCTTCCATCAATCTTTCAAAACGTCAAAGCGTCTCTCCTCTGAAGTTGCAGCATTTCGTTTAAGAACAACGTTTTGGCCTGTTTTCGTCCTTTTTTGACCCTTTCGTGACCCGGGTCTCACCAACTTATCTTGGCTTCATCATAGCTCTAATTTAACTCCATTGTTTCCATCTCTCGATCCTCTTTTGATCTGACTCCACTATATCTCTACAATCTCCCACTTGGAGACTAATCAAAAATCTCAAACTCAACTTGAACCACCACTTCACTTTTTCTAAGTGAACCTTAATCTAGTTAGCACATCCCCAAACCCAATGGATATAGAAATCTAGAGACATCACCTTGCCTCGTCAACTCATCTAACCCCCAGTGTCACCCACTTGACGAACTCCCTCTCTATGAACATCGATCCCTCTTTTTGAACCCTCGCCACTACCTTATTCTTTCAGTGATCAGCTAACTAATTTTTGAATACCGTAACATATCTCCCTCGGTCCAACTGACCCACGAACATAGGTTATTGCAAAAACCCTGAATATGTCTCACAACTCAAAACCTCCTTGGTCAACCCGTCCACTAACATCCTTCTACGAAGAACTATTTCCAATGGCAATCCAGGATCCCTCACATATCTGCTATCTATCCCTGCATGAGCTATGTCTCATCCATCTGCCCACTCGGGTTTTCCAATGGCAAACTCGGGTCATTGACACATTTGCACTATGCGCCCACTCCATGAGCTATGTCACATCCCTCTGCCAAAAAACATCCGCGAATCTGCCTACCTGCCTCCATGACTGACCTCCCGGTGTTATGCCTCTGCCTCATGGTTCTCTCTACGTGGATCTGTCTCCACAACCCTGACCTCCGGTCTCTCGACTACACTGCTCTATCCTCTCGGCTACTGACTCTGTCACCCTGGCCTCTGACTCAGTGGATTTGCTTTCTTGGCACCATAACTCTTGCCCGCGGTCTTTGGCAACTCATTCATCCCTCTCGGCAACACGAATTTTCCCTTTGACCTCTGGCTCTACAAATCTGCCACTAGCACCGCAACTACTCCCACTGGCTTCGTGTCTACCCACCTGGCAACACAAATCTGCCTCTGCTGCTGGCACTATGATTTTTCAATATTTTCTCATTATCGTTCAACGAAATTACTCCTTAAGCATGTTCTCCAATGGCCATGGAAAGGATTCGCTCTATCGGACCATGTCTAGGAAAGCTATCAGGTCCAAGCTGAGTGGCATGTGAGGCCGAGGAAGAACTAAAGGTGGTAACGCACTCATGTTCTATGGCTCGTAGGCCGGCCGACAAAGTCTAAAAATGTTTGACATAGTGATGAGCATAGATACATAGTTGAAAGAGTCAAGCATGCTCTATCTCATATAGAGGGGTTAGAGATGCTTGATCTAGCGCGACCACATAGTTTAGGGTACACAACAATTTTTAGTGGAGTTGTAGGGTTATGTTAGTATGGTGATGGATTAATATAACTCTCCTCACTTGCTCCTTGTTCGCTTGGTCGCACGCCTTATTCCCGTATGAAAGAAGGGATGCGAGATGACAATTCTGAAGGATTTGATTCACAAACGGTGAGTCAAATATGTATGAGTGGGAGATATTAGAGTGCATGTGTCAGGTTTAGCCCACGACCCAGATTGCATTCATATTTAGTTAGGATTGCAAATCCTAATGTGAATAGAAGTAAATCTCATAAATATCTTTTAGGATATAAATAAATAAGATAGATTAGAATATCACGTATTCTAACTGATTAGACTATTCTGATGGAACTCTCTCCCTCCTCAAGAAAATGTTTTCTCCTCTCTCCCTCTTAGAGAATCACCAAAAAGTTGCTCTAGGGATTTAAGGTCTGCAATTGATTGGAAGCTCTAGTAGCAACCAACAATACCAGCGAGGAGTTCATTCAATTGTTGGCTTGTAGACGGGCTCGAGAGCTATTTGAATTCAAATCATTATTCTGCTGCAAGATTCATACTGGTGAAAGGTATGTTCACGATCTCGATATATTTATGTGAAATATTATAAGTGTATTTATTTCCTACAGGTGTGATATGTACCGAGTTCATGGGAACTGAAGATCAGGAAGTTATCTCTTAACTAAAGCTTGAACAAATGCTCAAAATTCCAATATGGAATCCAAGCTTGGACTTATAGACATCCATAACAAATCTTGATGTCGGGTGTTAAAAGGTCTATATCAGTGATAAACATAAAAGATCCACTTTCTTGGTCAATGGTCAACATATCAATATTTTAACATTTAACAACAAAATATCCGATGGATCCGCGAGTTTTTGACATAACCCGACCCGAATTACCGACCCAATGACCCCAATACCAAAGGTCCAATAGGCGTTCAGCATGTGTTTAGGCCCAACCAGCCCAAATGTCACATCAGGAATAGTGGTCGCCTCATCTCCTATAAATACCCTCTCCAATTCATTTATGAGGGGGACAACCAATAAATTCTCTCTTAACACTCTCCAGATTTATTTCGTTTTTATCCTCTTACACATATATATTACTTGTGTTTGGCCTCGTATTGTATGAAGTAAATACGTATACTTTAATACCTCTTTTTGAACTATGTGTAGACTTGATCCTATCCAATTAGGTACATAGGTAGCTCGACTTCGTCGAGTCCAGTCTATAATCTTGTTTGATAGTTTATCTGGTTCGACCCATTTGGGTCATCGGTTTGGTTCGAATTAGCCCAACGATAATCAAGCTAAATCATTTGGCACCGTCTGTGGGATACTTCTTTTTAGGTTCATTGGCAATTTCGCTGTTATGGAGAAAACGAGTCAAAGACAAGGAAAATCTGTGATGGTAGAGTCTCAGGGGTCACCACCAAGGGAACCCCCACCGAATCCCGAAGTGGAAACACCTCAAGAAAGGATGATCACGATGACTGAGGTTGAATTTAACAGAAGGATGCAAGAGTGAGGGCAGAAATTTTTCTAAGAAAAATTGGCAAAGATGCTAATAACGCCAGACGTAGGAACTGCCCATCTTACCCCAGCCACTCAAGGACGGCGATTCCAAGAAGTTGACCCAAAAAGGGCACGAGAGGAAGATGGCCACAACACGGGGGCACACCGATGGCTATTTCGTGAACCTGACCCTCGAAGGGAATAGGGGGAAACAAGCCGAGGTGAAAGGGAAAGAAGGGAGGAAAAAGAAGGGAGCCCGTATGGATTATAGCCACTATCTACATATGGCTCCTCTTCTTCATCCCTTACACTAGGCCCAGCCTCATTTTCACCTCCCACGAGCAACAGTCTCACCCTCACCCTCTACAGTACCACCTATACCACCACTCACAATATCAGCTCCCTCGGCCCCTATATTATTTACCTCACCTCAGGATCCTCACCAAGGAAAATCACATCATCATCTTGAGATTCAAGTTCAGGTGCAGGTTCATTTTGAGGTGTAAGTGCAGGAGCCAGTTCATTTGCAGGGAAATTAACCTCAGTACATTCTATATAAATCCTCAACTCTCTACACTGAATATGAAGATGACCATTTTTTTTCATTTCAGTATCATTTTTTAATAGTTTAAAACCACCATTCATGAATATGTAGTATCTTCTTTCACCACTCAAACCTAATCTAGCTGTCCAAAGAATTAGGTTTTTTTTAGATAGCTTATTTGGTTGTGCACAATCTATTTTAGATTGATTACCACCTATATACTTAGGCACAGGAAACAAAACAAATTCCCCCCTATAATACAGAGCCAGTGTAATTGTTGGATTGTCTGGATCTGTAATCAACCATAAAATAAAGAAGAAACAAAAAAATAAACATTGTCAACAAAAGAACAATAGAATAAAGACAAAGCACCTACATTGTTTAAACAAGCACAAATACAGTGGGGTATTGGGTGAGGGACCATTAACCATAGCATTTGTCAATTAACAATTACAGTGGGGTAGGGGGTAGGGGACCGTTAATCCTAAAGGTAATTTCATATTATATACATGTAAATGCGCTGGGGTAGGGGGGGACCATTCATCACAAAGCATTCTCACTTATCAAATGAAAATTTCAATTTGGGTGGGGCAACATTTCACAGTTCAACAACAAATCCCAACATATACATTACAAAAGTAAATCCTAAACTAATTTCAGAAAAAGACACAGAATCACTTGACATATACTATAAAAATGGGGGCGTAGGGTTTAGTGTCACATAAACCACAATAAAATTTCTAAATCATGCCACAAATGTCAAAATACACCAAAAACAAAAACACATTAAACAAATTTGCGGGGTTACCACTTACGGTATGGTGGTGGGGGCAAATACACGTATTTGGGCATTCGAATGAACACCATCTTTGTCTCAACTAGACTATCTTCAAAATGCGTGTCTTGAGGATGGATTTTCTAAAGGATTGTGTGAGCTTTGGATGGATTCAGTGGGGATTTTGGGTTGTCTTCTTCTTGTGTTGAGTGAGAGTGATAGACGATTAGGGTTGTGTTTTCATTAACCCAGTTTTTTAGCCCTTTTAAGTTTTGTTTTAATTTTTTTATTTAGGTATCACGTGATATACATCACGTTGTTTTCCCTCCAATTTTTGCCCAGCTGGACATTTTTTTCTACTTGAGCTTTAAAAATTAAATAACATATTTGTCATTTTCCACATCATTCAATTTGGCCGGGAAATTAAAAATCCCCAATTTTGGGGTGTGACGTGTGCAGCATGTGACATTTTTTGGCTAAATTGGCCAATTCCGGTGAAAAATGGACTAAAATCGCAAAATTTGAAAGGTACTGTCCTTATTTTGCTATAAGCAGTCGATATGGGACTAAAAATGCCAGACCCCTATAGTTACAAGACTAAAATTGCAATTTTCTCTGCTCCGGATGAGCCAAAAAGGGCCAGGACCAAGAGACCCAATCCAAACACTGCCCAGTGGAGTCACGAGCAACAACCCTAGCACAAGTCAAGAGAGGAGCATCAAAGAGAGCCCCATCATAGTTAAGTTTAACAAAGCCCAAGGGAGGGGAAGACGGGGAGAACGCTAAATCTAACACAAAAAAAAATTACGCGCAAGCAAGATCAAAGACTCAGGTTCCAACCTCGAATTTTCCATGAGAGACTTGTTACGGTTGCTCCAAAGGTACCAACAGATTGTAAGAAAGAATTTGAAATCCCTAGTCTCGAGCTCACTAAAAACATGGCGAAACCACATTTCCATCAACTCCAGCTGAACCGAAATAACCCTCCAAGACAGGTTCGAGAGGCACCAAACAACTCGAGCAAAAGGGCACAAAAACATGGTGTGAAAAATAGTTTTACCCGGACATGAACATAAGGGACAAGCTTCCTAGATGTCCAACTTATGTTTGAGCAGATTGTGCCCCAATGGCACCGCATTCTTACAAACTTTCCATGCGAATAGGTTCTCTTTAGGATGTAATTTTGTTCGCCAAACAAAGTTCCTGTTGCAGGACCCCGGAGACTCTTCAACACAAGAAGAGGATGGCCTCTCCTTATTCAGAATGTCGCGAGCAAGATGATAGGCCGAACGAACAGCAAAACACCCGGATTTAGTAAAATGCCAAACAAGCCTATCCGGGTTGGCTGAGTGCCCCAAAGGAATGCGAAGAATCGCAGAAGCCTCATTCTTAATATATCGAAAATTCATTGTTGTTAATATAGTTGATAATAAGATCTAAGGTCACCCTTTTATGTAGTGAATTATAGGCTGGCAATGGTTGGTATGTTGGAAAGCAAAAAACAATTTTTATTGAAGTGTATAGATCTCAGAAGAAAGATTACAAAAAACACAAGAAGATGAGTGAATTGCTTAAAAGCTATAAAAGAAAGAGGAAAAAGTGGTTTTCTAGAAGGTTGAGAATGTGAAAAAACTGGGGAAAAAAAGATAGGGTTTCTGGTTAATATTACAAGAACCCTAAACAAGGAAATTACAAAACACCCTTGCAGGTAACTTACGGAACATGGCCTAAAACATAAGAGACCGAGCCGATTGAGATAAGGCCATAATTAAATAAAATATTGAGAATAATATACTTTTTTTTGGGTAAAAAGACCAATAAAACTGATTGATTTAGTTCGATTATCGTTGGGCTAATTCGAACCAAACCGACTACCCAAATGGGTCGAACCAGAATAACTATCAAACAAGATTATAGGTTGGACTCGACGAAGTCGAGCTGCCTACGTACTTAATTGGATAGGATCAAGTCTACACGTAGTTCAAAAATAATTGTTAAAGTATACGTATTTGCTTCATACAATACGAGGCCAAACACCAGATAATATATATGTGTAAGAGAATAAAAATGAAGTAAATTTGAAAAGTGTTGAGAGAGAATTTATTGCTAGTCCCCCTCATAAATGAATTGGAGAGGGTACTTATAGGAGATGAGGCGGCTACTATTATTGATGTGACATTTGGGCTAGTTGGGCCTAGGCACATGTTGAACGCCTATTGGACCTTTAGTATTCGGGTCATTGGGTTGGTAATTTGGGTTAGGTTGTAACCCGACCCATATATCAAAAACTCGCGGATCCATCGAATATTTTGTTATTAAATGTTAAAATATTGATATGTTGACCATTGACCAAGAAAGTGGATCTTTTATGCTTATCATTTAGTGCTCCAGCTCGTAGATCACGAAGCGTGAAATTCATGACTGCGAACTGTAATGACAGGTTGTGATTGATGGATTCATCATTATCATAATGACTCTAATATCGAGGTGAGTGATGGAGACATATCACATTAAAGATTTGTACTTGATTTAATTAAGACTGAGTTAATGATACGCTATTTCATGGCGAGTGAAATCACGCTTCTGATACCGCTGGATAGCGCATGTTACCATACACCTCTAATACAACTTATCTGCATTTATTAAAATATTAAATTTATAATATGAGTGGGATGATTTGAATAATCACGTACTCTGAGACGTTCATTTCAAATCAGCATCCACTCATAGCCATTTGATTTTATGGGGTTAATCAGTTTAACCTTTAATATTTCCGCCTACAAAGCTCTACAAATAGGACAATTATTAGCCTTTTTTCATTTTTCAATTTTCACAATTACCAGAGAGAATTTTTTAGAGAAGAGAGCGAAATATCATTTGCAGGTTCTTGCCCAGAAAATCCAGAATCTTCAAATCTTTTTCTCTCCACTAAACTTTAATTTTTTTTGAGGTATTCTGCTGGAGATTCATAAAGAAAGAGGGAAGAAAAGAAAGCAAGGAGGAAAAGCTGGAGGGCAGTTTCTTTGTTGCGCACAGTAGAGCAACTTTCGCCTTTAGCAGTTTTTGATCTTTCCACAAAAGCCCAACATTAGGTCCTCATCTTTGTGTTTTCTGAGTCTACCTTTAGAATTTTGTGGTGATTAAGATTTTTTCTTTTAGCGAATTTATATTAACTGGTTGGCTTCGTATAGTCTTTGTGAACCTTTATTGACTTTTTTCTTAAGTCATAGTTTGTTCGACTTCTAGAACTAAGTCCGATGAGTCCCTTAGGTCGTTGGAAGGAGAGGAAGAGATAGATTATTTAGATTCGTTATCGAGGACTGTTGACGATGACGAGTTAGAAATAGATGAATATGAGGCCGAAAATAATGAAGCCCAAACTAGTGGAAGGAATCCCGACGAAGGGAAAGGTGAGAATCTGAGTCTAATCATGAGGAAGACCTAGCTCGTGAGGAGGATAATAATGAAGAAGAGTCTGAGGGAGAAAAGGCAAATAGAGCACCTCGGGTATATCACTCTTGGAGTAATATGCGATCAACCTTAACTCCTAGGATGGTTCCACAAATAAGAGAAAGATATTACATATCCGGGGAGTATGACATTAAAATTCCTGGATCAGAAGATCGCATAGATACCCCTCCTACAGGATATAGGACCTTCCACCTTGCTCATTTATCTACCGGAGTTAGGTTTTCTCTTCTTCCAACTATAGTTTGTATCTTGTCTAGGTTAGGATTGTGTCCGACCCAGTTATTGCCTAATTCTTACAGGAACATCAAGCTTTTATTATTTTAATGCATCATTGGGGTCCACCGCATCATTAGCTCACTTCTTAGAAACCTTTAAAGTCGGTAGGTTGGGTATCGGGGACGAGGGCTTCTTCTATATTTTGCTTCGTAATCCCCGTGTTCGTATTTTTAAGAAAAACACCTCCTCGTATGGGGAATGAAAAGATAAATATTTCTATATAGCCCAACCTAAGTTAAAAAAGTGAAAGGTGCCTCGTAGTGGAGGTTAGATTTGCCTCGTCCCGAAGATGTAGGAGATGTGACCCGGGGTCAACATTTTGTTGAAGAGCATTTCCCAGATTTGTATAACGCGAACTTGCTTCTACTCGAGGGAGTGTTGGCTCGGTGCCAAATTAGTCATGCTCCCATTAAATCTGCTAGAGTGGGTAAGCATTGTACTTAATCTAGTTAATTTTGTGTACTTGATCTTGTTTATGATATTCATATGTACTTTGTTTATTCTTCAGGTATGGCAGAAAAAA
This sequence comes from Buddleja alternifolia, assembly GCA_019426215.1. Lineage (NCBI taxonomy): Eukaryota > Viridiplantae > Streptophyta > Magnoliopsida > Lamiales > Scrophulariaceae > Buddleja > Buddleja alternifolia. The sequence goes on from CM033408.1 coordinate 9,025,036, forward strand.
CAGCTAGGATGGAGAAGAATCTCTCGAAATGAGCTGCAGACAGTGCTCCATGACCCGCACGGGGTGCTGCTTCCACTACTAGGCCCTTACCTCGTGTTCGAGTCACTACAGGCTGCATCACCGAACCTATTCCCTCCGATGAGCCCGTACTAAATGTTCCTCCACTGAACGAGGCAGCGCCTATTCATTCTACTGTGGAGATAAGTGAGGGCTCGCGAACGAACCCCTTCCCTCCTACCGATTTTGCTGTCGCCAATCTGAGGAAGAAACTAAGGTTCGACGAAGCGGGCTACAGTCCCAAACCCAGTTCGTCTGCCTTGCAGGAACTTCATGGCATTTCGGTGTCACAGCTTGTTGACAGGTTCGAGGCCCTATGGCTTCGTGACAGAATTGAGGGTACCGGGGGTCGTGATCATCCGACTTTATTGAGATCAAAGACCATTGTACTCCCTTCGTGGCGCGTCTATTACAACAGCTCTATCCTCGGGAAAGATGGGAACCTCATAGCAGCTGAACTGGTCCAAAATATTATCCTTCCCAAGGATGAGGCTGCACTCTGCAACGTCCATCATATTGTCATCGAGAATGATGGATTCGAAGCTATTGCAAAGGTATTAATAATATTCTTTTATTATCCTTAAGTTTGTTCCATAATTTTATCTAATAGTTAGATCGTACTTCTCTTTTTAGACTACCCTATACTTCCATCAGCTAAGCGTCAACCTCTCCTATTGGCGCAATGAGAAGATCTCCATCGAGGAGAAATATAAAGACTATGGGCTTCGGGTAAAAAATGAACTGGCGGAGGCTCGTGATAAAGTCAAGGAAGCCACTGAATTCTTAAATAATGGGAAGGCCAAGATGAAAAAGGATCTAAAGGCCAGAGTTTTTGAAGTGAACTCATTGAGAGAGCAGTTGAATGAGGTTAACGAGGAAGTGAAGGGCCTTGAGAACGATTTGATCAAGGTGAAGGAGGTTGAGTACCAAAAAGGACTCGACGAGGGAAAGGGTAAATTCATCGCCGTGGAGGAGTATTGCGAGCTGCTTTGTCAAACCTAATATGATGGGATGAAGGACTTCACCAGGTCTGTTGCATATGAGGGGCTCATTGAGGAGAAAGAGTCTGACTTCATCTACGACGGCTTTGTTAAAACCTTAAATTACTTGAAGAAAGATGGGACTCCGCCTCAGGATTTCGACGAAGAGGATTGTATGAAGCGGTTCATTGCAACTCCTATGCTTCGTGATTCGTATGCTGGTCCGCCACCTCTTACCATTTCTTTTCCCAAGTTCGACCTCCTTGGTCCTACCTTGGATGATGATGAAAAGGACGAAGCTGCTCAGTCCTCGGTCGCTGATAACGTTTAGCCTAGATGACTGTTTTATTTTGTTTATCAAACAATTGAAGATAGTATTCGTAGTGCATATTTGTTAGATAATTTTATTTATCATTTACTTCTGTGAATTCTAAACGTTGGGATTGTGGTTTATCGACCCAACATATTATCATATTTTTGTTGTTTAGTTTTTTTATTGTCTATCTTACGTTTGTTTTCGTTAAGAACACGACTCATTGCATTTCATAACGAAGTAAAAAAATTTGCACGCCAAAGTGTGTGTATTCATTTAGAAGCAAAAGATGAATACATCGAAGTAAAATATGAGTCCCCCAGTACAAAAAGAAGGGTAGACTCTGATCTATTTTATGCATAGAACCTTCTTATTCTGAATATTCCAAGGACGAGGCAGATCTTTTCCTTCCAAATCTTGTAGCCTATAAGTGCCTTTGTTTGTAAGTTTAGTGACCTTAAAAGATCCTTCCTAGTTCGGGTCAAGTTTTTCAACGTGCCTCGACACTTCCACCTTCTTTAATACAAGATCCCCGACTTGAAGATTTCTTGATTTCACTTTCTTGTTATAAACTCATGCCATTGTATCTTTTTGCATCAAAATTTTGGCAATGGCTTTGTCCTTTAATTCTTCAACAACATCCAATTCATACATCCTTGCCTCTGGATCGTAGGATCGTACACGATGAGACATCATTCCAATTTGAGCAGGTATTACAGCTTCTGAACCATAAACGAGGCTAAATGGAGATTCACCCATTGAAGTTCGTGGGGTCATACAATATGCCCATAACGTTCTGGGTAACTATTTAGCCGAATTTCCTCTTTTCCCAAGATCTTAGTCTTAAGGTGTTGAAGAATAACTCTATTTGCCACTTTAGTTTGCCCATTCACTTGAGGATTGCCAACCTCGGTGAAGTTCTTACTGAATTTTTTACTCTTCACACCATTTCACCACATTCGTACTGTTGAACTGTGCCCCATTATCTGAAATTAAGACACAAGGGATTCTTAATCTACAGGCGATATTCTTTCGCAAAACCTTCATCACTTCATGGTCGGTGATCTTGGCCATTGCCTCAGCTTCGATCCACTACATAAAATATTCGACAGCAACAATAATAAACTTCTTTTGCCCCCTGGCAGGAGGAAAAAGACCCAATATATCTATCCCCTATTGATCAAATGGATACGCAATTTTAATCGATTCCATTTCAGTGGCAGGACGATGCAACAGGTTCGGCTGACACTTATTGCATTTTTTTGCAAATTCAAAGGCATCTTTCACCAACGTAGGCCAGTAATATCCTTGCCTCAATATCTGTTGTGCTAAGGCTCGGCTTCCAGAATGATTTCCACAACTTCCCTCGTGAATCTCTCTCATAACTCCACCTCGGACGGAACGAGGCAACACAATAGTAGGACAACTGAGGATCGTTTATAGAGCTTCTCGTAAATTACTGTAAACCTTGAAGCTCTATACATGATCCTATGGGCCATGTTACGATCCTCAAGCAATTCTCCTTTTAACAAACACAACTTGATCTCATCCTTCCAACTTGCTTTGTCAACTACAACCATCACCTTCGAAGCCACATTCAATGAGACCCGCAATTTCTCTGACACTAACAACATAACTGTCCTGCTTTTCACTCCCGTTATCAGGTTTGCAAATTTTGACAGAGCATCTGCTCTTTCATTTTCTCCTCGTGGAATCTGATATATAGTTATCTTTTCGAATCCAGACATTAAGTCCTTCACCTTCTGAAAATACAAAACAAGGCTTTTCTCTTTTGTCTCGTATGATCCCGCAATCTGATTAGCTACGAGCTGAAAGTCCGTATAGGCATTCAAATTTTTTACCTTCATTGTTTTTGCCATTTCCAATCCCACCACAAGGGCTTCATATTTAGCTTCGTTATTGGTTACATCAAAATTGAGCTTAATGTGAAATTCATGATCATTACCTGCATTGATGTTGACAAATTATATAAAGTAGAGGAAATATAAGAAAATAATATTCTCCTCGTACGTTACGAAGCAAATTCATATTATTAAAATGTTTGCATAATTTTGATGATTTGCATCATGTATATGCAATATAATAGTTGTACCTTCTGGATCTCGTAACCATACACCTATGGCCCCCCTTCTGGGTCATGGATGAGCCATCTACATGGAGCATCCATGGGCCAGAAGTGGCATTTTTAGGTTCATGGTTTACGGTCATTTTGACTATAAAGTCCGCCATTGCTTGTGCTTTTACGGCGGTTTAAGGCTTATAATCAATGGAGAATTCCCCAAGTTCGGCAGCCCATTTGACGAGGTGATCTAAAATATCAGGTTTAGCTAAGATTTTTTGCAATGGCTGATCTGTAAGTACCACAATATTATGTGATTGAAAATAGGGTCGCAACTTATGAGTTGCCATTATTAGGGCCAATGTCCATTTCTCAATTTTAGTGTAGTTTTTCTCAGCTCCCTGGATCGTTCGGCTGATGTAATAAATAGGTTTTTGGTCTCCCTCCTATTCTTGAAGTAAAATAGTGCTTATTGCCTCGTCGGACACATCCAAATATAACATAAAAGGTTCTCCAACAACTGGCTTCATTAATAACGGAGCAGACGTTCTTGAAAAGCTTTTCACATTCATCTGTCCATTCAATTTTTTTTACCTTTTTCAGAATCTTGAAGAAATGCAATCCACGATCTGCCGACCTCGATATAAACCTGCTAAGATTAGCCATTCTCCCTGTTAACTTCTGGACATCCTTCACTGACCTCGGATATTGCATCTCCACTACCGCCTTTATCTTTTCAGGATTGGCTTCTATACCTCGTTCTGTAACCACAAAACCCAAAAATTTTCCACCTTGAACTCCAAAAGGACATTTCTTTAAATTTAGTTTCATACCATATATACGCATAATCTGGAAGGCAATTCGTAAATGATCCAGATGATTTTCTTCCTCCACACTTTTGACCAAAATATCATCAACATTAACTTCCATGGTCTTCCCTATCTCATCTTTAAACATCGCATTCACTAATCTTTAAGACGTTGCTCCCGAATTTCTCAAACCAAAGGGCATCACATTTTAACAATATACACCTTTAGTAGTAATAAATGAGGTCTTATCCCTATCCTCTAGTGCCATCATAATCTGATTGAAACCCTGGTAAGCATCCATCATACTTAAAAGAGCACATCCTGTCGTCGAATCTCCGAGGAGATCAATACAAGGTAGTGAGTACGGATCATGAGGACATGCCTTGTTTAAGTCCATCAAGTCTGTACACATACGCCACTGGCCTCCTAACTTCGGTACGAGTACAACATTTTCCAACCAGTCCATAAACTATATTTCTTGAATATAATTCACTTCGAGCAATTTATTCACCTCTGCTTCTATGATAGCATTCCTTTCTGGTCCAAAATTTCTCTGTTTCTGCTTCCTTTGCCTTCAGGTCTATATTCAGACGATGCACAATCACCTCAGGGTCAGTTCCTTTGAAGTCCGAAGCCTGCCAAGCAAACATTTCAGCATTCTCCCTAAGAAACTCAATCATCATCATCTCCAATCTTTCTTGCATTTAAACCCTATTCTCGTGGTTTTTTCTGAATTTCCCGGGAATAATTCAATAGTCTTATGCTCCATCGGTTCTACCAGTCCGAACTCTATTCGATGCCTTTTACCTGACTCCTGACCTACTTCTTCGATTGGTGCAACATTGTTTTTTACCACTTTTATCCTCATGGTCTTTTCACTTCGCTTCTTTCTCAAAGAAGTTGTGTAACACTCCCTGGAGACCTATTGATCACACCGTACCACTTCAACTCCACCTTTAGTCATAAACTTCATTTTTAAGTGTAGTGTCGATACCACAGCTCCAAATAGGTTCAAACCTGGTTGACCCAAAATAGCATTGTATGCAAAAGGTGCATCTACCACCAAAAACTTAACATCACTGTTTTTCTCGCGGGTTCGTAACCCAATGAGGCGGGTAGATCAATAGTAACCAAAGGGGTAACCTCTACTCCACCGAACCCCATCAAAGGAGTGTTTACTGGCATAAGACTCCTTTCATCAAAATTCATCTTTTTAAGTACATGCAGGATCAGAATATCTGAAGAATTGCCATTATGCACTAATACTCTGTGAACTGCAAAGTTTTCCACGTTCACTATTATCACCATCAGATTGTCATGGGGTCGTATGACTCCCTCATAGTTGCAGTCATTGAAGTTAATGGCTTCATTACTCTGAACAACGTTCATCACATACAATGGTTCTTCCCTTTTCTCGTAGGCTCGCGCCTCACAAAGGTGCATTTTTTGTGCGCTCTAGGAATCTCCGCATGAGGGACCCCTTGCGATTGTATGAATTTCACCCCATACATATGTATTGGTTTGAACCTCGTGGATTCGTTTATCATCTTGTCGAAGCAGATTTTGTTGGTTATTGTGATGTCTATTATCATTACGCTCACGACCTCTTCCCTTTTCTCCTTCTCTTTTTTTTTCTCGGGATCGACTTCTAGACCTTCGGTCATGTCATGTCCCTTCCTTTTGTTTCTTTGCCTTAGCTTCATTAGCCTTATCAATAAATTCATGCAAATAACCTTGGCTAATCAGCCTTTCGATCTCATCTTTTAACTAGAAGAAGTCCTCAATGTCGTGGCCGTTATCCTTGTGGAAACGACAATATTTGTGGCTATTCTTCCGCTTCGGGTCATATTTCATCTTCTTTGGCCTAACAACCAGTTTTGAATTTTTTATGGCCATTAAGGCCTTGCCTCGTGTAGTCTTCAGGGGAGTGTAGCTTTCGTATTTAGCGTATCACGATTGTCATTTTTGATCCTTATCGGATCTCGGCGCTCCGCGTCGCTCTTGCTGTTTCTTCTCCTTATTTTACTTCCACGCCTTCCTCTCGGACCTCTTAATTCGATAAATATCCTCTTCATGGATGTATTGCCTCGCCATAATCATAATTTCTTCTTGTTCTATTGGAGGATTACGTATCAATGCTCCATCCAACGATCCTTCTTTTAAACAATTAATAAACAACTGTTGAATTACTTTGTGCTGCAACCCTTCCACATCCAACGCTCCGTCATTGAATCTATCTACGAACTCCCTCAACGTCTCATCGTCTAGCTGCTTTATCCCTATCAGAGTAGAAACAGACTTCGCAGTTCGTGCCTTACTCGCAAAGTGATTTTCAAACTTACAGACGAACTGCTCATACGAGATAATTGTACCTGGAGGTTAATGCACGACTTACAAAGGTTGTTGGGAATATTTTTGCGTTCACTGCATCACTTAGATTATGCAACACCATCATGGTTTCAAAAGTAATAACATGTTCTCTAGATCCTTAGTTCCATCATACTTGGGCAAATCTAGCACTTTAAAATTTAGCGGCATACCTTCCAACAAAATGTTCACATGAAAAGGCGAATTACGACGCTGTAGAGCTAATACAAGGATAATGCATCTCTGCAGCACCTCATCTTGCCTTATCTCTGCATTAATGACATAGGAGAAGTGTCAAGAAGGGTAAGAAATGAGAGTAGAGGAAAAGGAAAAGGGCCTGCAATTGTAAGTAAAGTGCATTTGATGTGTTTTGTTTATTTCAGTTAATGTTGACTGATTGTGTGCAAATGTTAGATGGGTAATGAAACTGAAATGCAGCCAATGACATTCAATAATGATATAGAGCAAGGATCAGAAAGGGTAAATTTCAATCTTTTGCTAGCCTTCTGGTTAGTGCACCACTTGGTTCCAATTTTAATTCAATTCAATTTATTTAATGTATTTATCTAATAATTAATTAAATAAATGAATTAATTAAAATATAATTAATTCCTCCAAGAAATTAATTTTTTTATTAATTAATTAATTAGATCATCAAATGGCAAGTTAATTAATTAATATTAATCGATATCAAATGACAAATTAATTAATTAATATTAATCGATATCAAATACCAAAAAACTCTATACCCTTTTTCCCTTTGCAAATTCCTTTAAGCGCGACTCTTTAGGTTCGTCTCAAAAGGTAATTGGGAGGAAATCAAAAGAATGTGAGTAACACCTAGCCAGTCTTGTGGCTCATATCGTAACCCAATTGAGAACGAATGATGAGGATCATTCCAAACCTTTCCTATTACGAATAACGTACGAGTATAAACCTTTTATTATTATATCCCAATCAAGTGAGAGTCACAGTACCGTTAAACTCACAGTACTTGACTATATGTTTAAGTACGTAATGAGTCGAGGTCAATAAGATTACTCTTGTATCTAACACTAGTAAACTCTATTGCTTTGGCCAAAGATTTTTTACCTCACTCATTCATGACGGCATAGGATAATTGGTCATTCACTTATGAGAGAATAAATTCCAATCTTGCAAATCAGTTAAGACTGCTACTTGTCTATCAAGCTGCATTTCAAGGTTGACTTAATTGAGTCTAACTACTCTAATAACGAACTTGATATCCAAGTACATCTTCAACGTGATTTCTCAGGTCTAAGGTTCACGCATACTTATTACAATTTAATCAGTTCTATCATTGACTGTTATTGAGTGAATAGCCATGTGAAAGAACCTATGCGAGTCGTGTTTGAACATATCAATCTCACTGATATGTCTATGATATAAGCTCACTACCACCTAGTGTTCTACTAGCACTTCCATGTCAAAGCTTATGCCATACAAGTCTTATATGTTCTTGACGTCCAGTCGGGATTTTCTTTAACTTGCGAACTTATTTAGTGGTATTCTCTCTAACCCAAAGGGAGTACAAGGTCCGCCTTAATGTCATGGACCTAGAGTTTGTTTATTTTATCTTTCAAATGTCAATAAGAAAACAACGCAAAATGCCTTATATAAATAAGGGGTAAAGACAATAACCCACCTGAACTTTGCGCATTTTTACAATTTTTTATCCAAACTTCTTTTTGTTACATTTCTTTTATCTTAAGTCTACGGGTTTTACACTTTTTTATCTTTTCACGTTTTCCTGCCGAATAAACAAAATCTTGTTTACACTTTTTTATCCAAACTTTGTGGCTATGTTTGGTTATGTTTTGGGATGGTATTTTGGTGAGAATTATTGATGAAAAATTTATGGGGACACATGCAATTTTGATGGGATTATGTTTGGTTATATTTTGGGAGTTGGTTTTTGAGTGATTTTTTGGTGAGATATTGTTTGGTTTTGTTTCCAGAGGGAACATAAATTACTGTAGCTGTCAAATCAAGTAAGTTTTTGTTTGTCAATAATTAAAAGTTAGAATATAATATTGAGATTGTAATAATTATTATATATATATATATATGTATATATATGTAAGTAATAGTTATTATCGAATATACAAAAATATACATGTATAACTTATATAAATACACAAAATACTTACACAGTAAAATATTTTTTAATATATTCCCAATGTGTGTGTGTGTGTATATATATATATATATACATACCACATACAAATTTATAAATATTATATATATAATATTTTGTTTATCTATGTTCTGTATATACCAAATCTTTTGTATGTTCAGTATACATAATACACACACACACACACACATATATATATATATATATATATATATATTATTTATTGGTTACACTAGAATAACAAAAGCTCAAATAGAACTCCAATGAAGTTGTCCTACAATAGAGTATATAGAAGTCCCCCATAAGGCTTGTTCCAAATAATTATATGTATAGATTTGTTAGTCAAAACTCGTATTATACCCTATAAAATATATATATACGTATAATTAAAAAATATTTCTGTTTCCTGTATTCTTTCGAACATAATGAAAAGTATTTGTACTTTTGAGTTGAACCGTTTAGTACACATACTTTATGTATCCCGTATTATATTTAACTAACTAGGATATAAATTTCATAAGATTCCATATAAATATTTATTTATAAATATATTGTATAGATATATTCTAATTTACAAATATATATAAAATGGCGCACTCTATATAATCATATATATATCAGGGGCCAGGGGAGGTATTTGCTGGTTTGAATGGAGAGAGAGAGAGATTGTAAGCTGTGTATTGACTTTTTGACCGACAAAAGCTGATAAAGTGGGCCTAGTAGATTGAAAATAGGCTTCGAAATTTTTGGACCAAAATTTTCAAGTTTTTTCTGACCCAAATTGTATAGACCAAACACAATTTAGTCAGAATTTTGGTCCAAAACAAGCCCAAAACATAACCAAACATAGCCTGTATTTTTTTACCTTTTTTTATCTAACTCCGCCGTATGTACAGTAACTCTGATAGAATATTCCGTCAGAATATGCTAATAGATAAGAAAGTGTAAAACCCGTGGAGTTGAGATAACAAAATGTAATGAAAACTAGTTTAGATAAAAAAGTGTAAAAACACGAAAAGTTCGGGTGGATTATTTTCTTTACCCCTATAAATAATGTTTAATTACAATGAATATGACTTATACATTCTATCCTCTATGGCCTCTGAGAGCATAATACAAACACCCAGTTCTCAATGTGATCGCACTTGCATTTTCTTTAGGATTGATTGTTTGAGAAGGCAATTTCCTTAACCTTGGGCCTCAATCCTACTCATAGAAGTCGTTAATTAACTCACTTGTGTCTCTAGATTCTTTAAGCTTGCTTTAGTTTGTATTTGGTCTTGAGCAAGAGCCTTCACGATATCTTCTAAAGATAATTTGGAGTTTGAGCTTGAACTAGGAGAAGAGGTTTGTGGCTTAGGTGGGAAATTAGGTGGAGGTCCATGATTATCCCCTTGAGGATTTCCTTGAAAATTGGGGCTATTTGAGTTTTTATAGCTAAAGATTGGGTGGTCTCTCTATCCAAAATTTTAAGAGTTAGAGTAAGGGTCATGTTTCCTATGAGGTTGTCTCGGGAATCCTCCTACCACATTAGCTTTCTTGGTGGGCTCGTTTTGTGGTGTAGGGCACATGTCAATAGGATGGTCCACATTAGCACAAATTCGACAAGCTTTCACTTGTTGTACCTTTTCAACAGCTATTTGACGAACAAGTGAAGTCAACTTAGCAATTTGTAACTCAAGTGAACTAGATGTTACTTCATTTACCTTACTTGTTTGAGGTTCTTGTCGGGAGCTTAATTCTTGAGAATTCGCCGCCATGTTTGCAATCAATAATTTGAAGGCTTCAGGAGTTTTATCAACTATGGCCCCTGCACTAGCGGCATCTATCATAGTCCTCTCGGTGGGGAAAAGGCCTTCATCGAAGATTGTATGAGGAGTTGTTCGCTAATTTGATAATGGGGGCAACTCGCACATGGCTTCTTAAATCTCTCCCAATATTCATAGAGAATATTTCCGAATATTTGTCGGATGCCACACAGCTCTTTCTGGATATTAGCGGCATTAGAGACCGGGAAGTACTTCTCTAAAAATACACGTTTCATCTTATTCCATGTATTAATTGACCCGGATGGTAAGTAGTAGAGCCAATGCTTCGCCGAATCCGCCAAAGAAAAGGGAAATGTCCTTAACTTGATTACTTCCTTGGATATCCTGGCGGGCTACATGCTAGAGCATACCATGTGGAATTCCTTGAGGTGCTTGTGGAGATCATCACTTGAAAAAACATAAAAAGTGGGAAGGAGGTGGGTTAAAACGAATTTAAGTTCAAAAGCAACATCAAGGATGGGGTAGTCTATGCATAAGGATTGGTAATTTAAATTAGGAGCCATCAACTCTTTAAGAGCGCGGTTGTTTTGATCATTTTCCATTGCTTCTTCTTCGGGGTTGGGTGTATTGAAATAGAATACTAGATCATTGACTTGTTGATCTTGGATGGTGAAGCTTGAGGTGCTTCCCTTTGTAACCTATGAAATGTCCTCTCAATTTCTAAAGCAAATGGTAAATTGTGAAAGGATCGTGATATAAAACTGAAAATAGCAACAAAAAAATAAAAATAAAATAAAAACACAAGTAATAAAACAATTAAACTAATCAAACACTTCCCAGAAACGGTGCCATTATTTGATGCATGTCGTAGCACACCAAAAATGAAAAAATATTTACCTTGATATCTAGTAATAGTGATAAGCAAGGGTTTTACCCAAGAGAGTGTGGATCAATTATAATCGTTAACTACTTATGATAATTTGGGGGGGGGGGAGGGGAGGAGTTGGTTGCAATTGTATGAAAACTAAGCAAACGAAAATGTAAAGAAAGCAATTTAATAATAGAAATAAACAATAATGGAGAAACACAGTCAATTGTATCTTCTCGATTTGATCATAGATGCATGAGATTAATTCTAATCAAGTAGCCAACTAAGGGAATCAATGATAGCATGTGAACTTCTTACTCTTTCCTTAAGTGTAACTTACCAACGGATAACCAATCAATAAATCTATTTTCCTAAAACATATCTAGAGACTAGGCTTTTGATTAATTAAAGGAGAATCATTAATTACTAGAAGAGAGTTGGTATCAAGAACTAATTCACTTAGCTTGAGTTGAGTCTAATGACATTGATTTTCCCCTAAAGGTCTTATAGCCCCTAGTTGCTACTAAATAAGGTCCTAATTGATAGCAATTTAACCTTAACTAGCAATGGGTTAATGAAACACAATAACAAAGTGTACATCTAAATTAAGCATTTCTTCAAACACTTGGCATGTAATTATGAACATCAAATACTAAATTAGAAAAGGTGTTAAGAACAAATCTCACAAATCAAGATGATGAATTCGTATTTCAATTGCCCGGATAAAGCTTTTAGCCTCTAAAATTCATCTTCAAAGCAGAAATTATCCAAAAGTGTGAAAGAATACAAAGAGGAATAATACTTGGGAGAAAAGAAAACCTAGAATTGGCTAAAGGCCAATTTATAGGCCCAAAATTGGGTCCCTAAGCTAAGTCTCATGTTTTAGTGAACGTTTTAGCTCGCTGCAACGTGAGCAAGCAGTAGCTTCTGCCCATTCCTGCTGCAGCGAGCATTTTTTTATCGTTGTGGCCTCATGTGTAGTCTCGGTAAATTGGTCATTTATCTCTCTATAGACATCAGATTGAGACGATTCAAGTTACTATAGAAAGCTACGACATAGATAGACAATTCTTTAGAAGGACCAATGAATTGATTCATCCGTTAAATATAGGAAAAATCCATTAATAAGTGATACTTCATTTTGATCTTCAGAGCTGTTCACTTCCGATGTCTTTTATGCCTTCTTACGAACATTTTTTATCTTTGTTTTCAACATGGAAAATAAATCTACATCTCGTAGATTTACAATGGCACAATATTGTAGTTAATTGGATATTCATGGAGAGAGTTACGGTAGAAATGCTAACACTGCGCTTGGAGAACCATTTCTTCTTTTCCGTGCTATTTTCTTCATTTTCCTAAAATATCTTTTGATGATCGTACAAGATAAAATCAAGACTTTATGCAAATATTAGCATCAAATACTGAATAAAAGCATTGGAATTAGACGAGATTACTACGCATACAAAGCACTTATCAAATAAGCACCAAGTCATGACAATTTCAATTGAATGAAAATAATTAATTGTTCCATTAACTATACCGGTTGTGATTTAGATGAGTAAAATAAAATAAGTGAAATATAAAAAGACAAATTAATACATATTTGTATATCACTTTTAGAAATAAAACCAAGTATTATATGATTATGGATGCCACACTACATAATTCATGAATTTTTAAATATAAATGATTCAATTTGAGTCATGTGCAATTTTAGTTGTGAAACTTGGGTCATGTGCGATTTTGGCCAACATCATGAGACATAAATTGAACAATTAACCATGCACGTGACAAGAACGTGCTACTTCCATCGAAAAATTAACAAACGTGAGGCTTGTGACCAAAATTGCATATTTTTTTAAGCTATAGGATGTAATGTGGTGAATTACATAAAATTCGAACCAAAATTACACGTAGTCTAAGTTGTGGGACTGAAAATGCAATTTTCCCTATTTTTCATTTGGTAAGTTGGAGAGAATATTTAATTGCATCTTTTTCCTCTAAAAGATATCCAAATTATGTAATCCGAGTGGATCTATGTTCTCTCGTGGGGAGGTGTACTGTCTTGGAAATCACCAAGTAAACTTTCACTGCTCAATCCACCATGAAATTCGAGTTTATTGCCTTAGAGAAGACTGGTACTGAGGTTGAGTGGCTTGGAGACCTCTTGGCAGATATCCCTTTGTGGGTGAGACCGGTTCCGCCCATGTCTCTTCATTGTGATTGCCAAAATGCGATAGCTAAGACAAGAAATAAGACCTACAATAGTAAAAGTAGACATATTCGATTGAGACACAATATTGTGAAGTGGTTGTTGTGTGATGGGGTTTTATCCTTAGATTTTGTGAGGTCAAAAGTGAATTTGGCCAATCTTCTGAATAATACAATTAATAGAAAATTAGTGGCAAACACATCGAGTGGATGAGATTAATGCCTATTGTGGAAGTTAACAATGATGGTAACTCAACCTATGTGAGTGGTGATCTCATGCAGTAGGTTTATATGGGTAATAACAAGTCATTGTTAACTTGTGAGACACTATCCACTATTGATGTGTCAATCCTTATGGTGTCGAATAGTGTAGTATTTGACTGCAATGTGTGAGGTTGAGCAATTGATCTTAATGAATTTAGAGCCCTAAGTTGGGTGTGGTGGGTTTGACTATGGTACACACTTGATAAATTCACCTATGTGAGTGTAGAGATGAGGCAGCCTCTAATGAGAATGGGCATATTTTCTAGAGCATTCTTAAAACCGGAGTGGCGCAAGGTCGTTGACACGTGTGATTCCTAGCAAGTGTACTAGGTCGTGCAATGTAATAAAGTAGACTATTTAGCCCGGGGTGTATCGTCTCCATAGGGACAATTGGATTCAATGCTCGTAATTGCTATATTATCCAACTCTAAGCTAAATCAAATTATAAGATGATAGGTGATTATACTATGAAAATAACTAAGACAATTAAATGATTATCAAGGTAATAAATCAAATGGAAAGAGATGATTGGGTTATGATCCTACTATGTTCTATTCTATGTTCATGAACTCTCAATTATCCGGATTCTTAGAACGTTCTTGTTATGGCGAACCCCCTAATGTATTTATTATTCAATCTCTTGAAATAACAAGCCTATACTAGTTAACAACTTCCTATATCTCTATAGTGAAGATTGAATTAACTAAAAGGTTCAAAGGAATTCCTTGTTTACGAAGATCCTACATTCAATCGGGTCATCTTATCACAGAAAGCCACACAACGCAATCGATTCTATCTCAGTCAATTGTTACGTTATGATGTTTGATTTTTCGATCTCCCTTTATCTATCTCCTCTCGGTCTCAAGACAAAGCATTATATCAAACACATGGTGATCATTCATGTGAAAGCATTAAGCATAAAATCAAACATGTAACAAGAATGTAATAAATCCAGAAATTAATGATTCATTAAACACAAAACATCACAGAGTATTCACATAACTCAACCAAATAAGTACTTAGTTCATAATTGTAACAAAGATAAATTCAAAATCCATAAAAGACATAGTTAAGAACTATTCTAAAAGGGCAAATTGAAGAACTTCCTATCACAAGAAGTGAATCCAAACTTTGATGATGATAATTAACTCTTCAAGCTTCCTTGGGACTTTAGATGTCTTCCTTCGGTCTTGGAGAGCAAGAAAAGCCCCTTTGGTAGGTGACAAGTGTGTCAAATCCCCCAAAAACTGACCTAGAACCCTCTTTATAAGTGGCTGTACGCGGATATAAAAATTAGGGATCGGGAAATCTAATTTGGCACTGGATTTTCGGACCGCGGTCTTCTGACATAAAATTCACAGCTTTAGTATTTTGATCATAAACATCTCCACAAATGTCGGATTGAGGTGATTCAAGTTGCTACGCGAAGCTAAGACAAAGCTCTACAATATTGAAGAAGAAATCTTAGTCTGCTTCAGCTTGTAAAGGGACGAAAACCTCATTTCTCTATGAGCATTGTGTAAAATATTTCGTCAGCTATCTTCTTTTGTTTCTTTCTTCAATTTCAAACTCAATTTGGATCTCTTTTCTCGTCTTTCATGCCTAAATCAACTTTTATCTTACAAAACAAAATGTATACCAATCAAAGCATTATGAGATATAAAAATTGATCAAAGTAACGATCAATTCATATTACAATGAGACATAAAATACTGTAAAATATGGACTTATCAGTCGTCAATGTGCCAAACTGCAAGAGTAGCCTTGCTTAGAGAATGAGATGTGAGTAATTTGATTATTGGATCACAACATGCGGTGAGGTTCATAGAAACACTCTATTTTACCAAGTCCCAGTGGTTCACGTCTTATCACTCTATACATTGGTTCATAGCCTAAAAGACACCAATGTTTATGCATTGCATTCTCTTAAATTTCTTTCTCAAATCTATACATTTATCTTCTTTGTCGAGTTTGTCTTTCAAATATGTGGGGGGTTTGTTTTATATTATTAAATTATATATTTCAAAGACAAGGAAATTACTTTGATATATTGAGATTATCAAATCACGTTAATTTTGATTTCCATAAATTGTTATTCCACGTGTGTTTCATTCTTTCACTTGACCAAGCAAATTGATTGAAGAATTATTATTTTTTTGATAATTAATTGAAGATTGAAAATCCCCTTTATTATGATGCAAATCAAAGAGCCGTTGGTCATTTTAATAGGCTTCTATTTAGCTTAACATGTTGAGTTTTTCCTACAAAAGGTAGTGGAACTAAAGTATTTACATCACAGCAAAAATCAAAAGCTTCTCTGCTACCTATAACTCTTTAAAGTGTCCCTCAACTCTTTCATGCAAAATTTTGTTCACAAGCCCTCTCTTTCCCTGCACCATAAAAAATTTCCTATAATTTGTGCTTCAATATTATGATATAAACACTCTTGATTTAGCACCCTCATCATTCTTCTTTCCTACCCAAAGCAAGGCTACTCATTGATATCTTCACGTTATGATTGCACGTACTTTAGCAGGATACTCTTAAATCTTGAGGGTAGACCGTCAGTGACCTACTGTACCGAGTCATTAACTCCGAGGGACAGGAATCTACCTTTAAGAATAGTGTTTTGCACGCCTCAGTCCAAACCATAGTTCAAAGTATCGGCTGATATCCGATAGTATCCGAATCGGCTCTTACCAATCCGATAATATAGGGTAATATCTAATATTATCTGAGGTTATACATTTGACCGATAACATCTGATAATATCGGATGATATCGCTGATACAATGCTATTATTGGTCGTAATAGCATATTATTGTTGTTAAACAAGCTAATATCGGGCATCTTGGATATTATTTGCAGGAACAAAACTTTCATTGATTTTTTATAATTATGCTCTAGGATATAATTTAATGGGTATATTATTACATATACCTTGAAAACTTATGATATAATTATCAAAATACTCCTTTCTATTACAAATTTAGGTTCGACAATAATATTATATATTTAAATTATTTATATCTAATGTGTCATTTTCTTTTACAATGTACCAATTAATGGAGACTTTTGTTTTCTATCTATTCTAAAAATATATAAATTTTTTATAATTTTATTAGCAACCTACCATGCGTTATTTTGTATCGCCCGATAATATCCCGATACACTTCGACCGATGTGAAACAACACCTGCCGATATTATCACCGATACCGGGCCGCTACTTTGAACCATGGTCCAAACTCCAATAAATTTACTTTATCTATTTAATCGTCTTATTATTTCTTGTCAATTTAAAATTTTGAATTTATTATTATTGTTATAACTTAATTGCTTATATTTGTGACTTAATTGCAAGGCTTATTCCAACAGAATTTATTGTAGCAACGATACCATTGTAGTGTAAAAGTTGCACCATTTAGGTGTTTTGAGTTGGAAATGACCTTAGCTTGAACAATAACTTGTTTGACATTGCTCATTTTGCCTGCGACAATAATGATAGTTGAAATGTCCTTACACACAAAATCCCTTGTGATAGTAGATCTGATTGTAGGAAGTAGTGAATAAGTTCAAACACGCATACAAAATCCCTTACGCTCATTTTGACATTGCTCATTTCTGAGCGGTAAGTTTAGCCATCTATAGTCGTTGTCAATTTCGAATTTAAATGTTATGTACTTAAAATCATAGAGACCGGTTAGAAGATGTTCTTGGGCGAGAATATAACCGATCCTATACTAAGGTACTAAAGGGCTACTCTGTAAATTTTTGAAAATGAACATGGGTTTTACTGCAAAGACTTAGAACATGGGTCCTTGCTTGATGAGCTTCTATCTTCCGGAACATCTCGGCGCAAGTACTGGTCTTGTGCGGCACTTGGACAAGGACTCTTCATTAATACTTATATGAAAGGTATAATTCTAATTTTAGGATGGATTGACTACAAACTTGAAGTTAACCATTATATATGCTTGAAAATCTTGAGATGAATATTGATGAATTATTATGAAGATGTATGTATAGGCTTGCAGGTGTCCTGGTTTAGGTGTGTGATTCTGTACATGTTTGTGTGTGTGTTATTGCATGATTCGACTGCATGTTTGTAGCAAAGAGAAATGTGATGGAATAAAATCTCCAAAATCCTCTCTTTAATTCCACGGAAAAACCAGCGGAGAATCTCTATCATCTACCTCAAGCGTCAATATCCATTTGCATATAAGAGATTAACATTTTCTATCCCAAAATTGTGTTGCATCTTGTATTACATATCATGCTTACACGGCAAGTGTATATATTTCATAATAAATTTATATTTAAGGAAATATTTTATACGCATGTCGTTCATATATGAAATGCAACAGAAGATTGCAACGCAATTTGCAATAGAATATCCAAACTGGCATATAAAGGGTTCTCCCAAGTGTTAAAGAGGGAATTTTAGGTTCTGTATGGTTAGATTTTTTGAGTTGCATTTTTATTTTCTAGATCACCAAAAAATGAAAATGCACACTCCAAAGTAAATTCTACAGAAAATACTCAAATTTTAAATCTTACTACACATTCCCCTATATAACTATTCATCATTTCATCAATTCAATCATTTCATTCTCTCTCTTAATTAATTACATAATTCAACTATCCAACACATTCTCTTTCTTATTTTATTATAAATAAAATCTTCTTCTAATTTTTTCTTTCATCATTACATATATAACTAATTCAATCAATTGTATATCGCATCTACACAATTTCCAAACATTTCTCAAAAACACATTCAAACAAACAAAAAAAATTAATATTTTCACACGAATTTTTATAATACACATTTTCCAATAAAAACTCAATATTAATTTTCAAAAACACAACCATATAAAGCCTTAGAGATTCTAGTTTATTGACTAACTTTGGAATTGGGAGGACTTGTACTAATTTTTACATTTTTATGGTACAACTTTGCCTCTTTTTTTTTTTTTTTTTTGGTTGAAATAATCAGTTACATATATCAATTACATTATGGATATAAATCATCAATCATCATATAGAATTAATACTAAATTACAACAATTACCAATAAAATAGAAAAAGATCCACACGCTGTCGGTGGGAGTAGAACCCAGGACCTCTAATATCTTGGGGCATCCGCTTTGCGAGTAGGGCTAGCCATCATCTGCTGGCACAACTTTGCCTTCAAACTTTATAGAATTTCAGGGTTTTTTTTTTTGGTACAATTTCGCCATTTTTGTATTTATAAATTTACCCTTCAAAGTTGAGTTACTTGTTTCATTGTGAATTTGTGTAATTTGTTTTAGGGTGCAAATTATATGCAATGTTTTTTTGTGAATTAATTGTGTATGTTTGTTTTAGGGTGCAAATTTATCAAATTATATGGAATTCAAACGCGCAAAGTGCTAAAAATCAAAATTTACGGGTGCAAAATGCTGAAAGGTGACAATCCAAAGGTGCAATCTGCCAATTATCCTTCCTTGTTTTCTGTTTATCCAAGAAGAAAAACGAAGACAAGTTTCACCGTCTTCTGCAGGTAATAAATTATGGACTACACTGCCGCTCCAGCAGGCCACCGCCCACCGCCGCTGAAGAAGCGGCGGCGCACCTCCACAACCACCGTTGATGCTCTGGGGAACGATGTTCTTTCTAAGATATTCGCTTTTCTCGACCTCATACAGCTCATTCGCTGCTGTGCCGTCTGCAAATCATGGTGCTTTTTCATTCACACAATCTAATTACTTCTTATCTAAGTTATTTAGAAAAGAAATAATATTTTTCTTAAATTTACGATATTTGATGATCCTCATATGTATTTATTTCATATTTGTTGTTTAGTATCATTTTTTTTTTGGTGGGGGAGGAGAGGGGGGGGGGGGGGGGGGCAGGTTGTTCTTGCTTGTAAGATGATATTCTAGGCTGTGAATTTAAGTAACTCTCAAGAAGTAACTAGGTAACTCGTTACGCGTGATTCTGCCACTCGAATTGATTGAAAAAGGCAAAATAAAACAGTGAAAAGATTCTCCACACGGATGAAAAAAGACCTATAAATTGATAGCTACTCATGGTGCTTCAGATTAATTTGTTTTACCATGCAACTTCAAACATTATGCTATACATTAAATGATTGTTTAATTTTCCGTTTCCTCGAAGGAGCACAGTGATAAATAAGCTGAAGTTACTGCAAATACAGTATCACAAGCAACACCGAACTGGTTCTGCTAGCTCCTCTGATGCATCTAGCTGTTCGGAAAGATTCATAAATATGCAGATGGAGCAGATAGCCATGGATCGACAAAGATTGTCTCTCCAAAAAGGTCCCATTGATATTTTCCAGTGGAAAGGTCACTCAGCAGGGTAAATGATTTATCTCTTCCATTTGATTGATATTGAATATATTTTGGGTTGATCTAAGAAAATAGAAAATATATTTTGGGTTGATCTAAGAAAATAGAAAGCTTAACTTACTTGTGTTATGTTTTGCAAAATAAATAGCAATGAATTTCACGTTGAGTTCGTCATCATTCAACAATATCTTGCTTGAAATTCTTCAATTCAACCTGTTGCCAACACTTTCAACATTTGATGAATAACCACTGTAGGATATTGTCTTTGGTGCCAAAATTGTTTTGTCATAGCTTCATCAAGGTTGAATTATATCTTGATACCGAGGGCTTCCTCAACTAGCTTGTTATTGTAGATCAATAGCACTGCTTTTGATGGCCACATCCAGATCATTAAAGGTGCTGCAAACTATTTATCATGGAACGTTATCTTTTCTTTTTTCTTTTTTTTTTCTTGGGGGGGTGGGGGGGGGGGGGGGGGGATGTTTTTGATTGATTATGACTTTGTTCGAGGAGGGAACTAACGCAGCAAAAGTAGAAGAGACAAGAATTGAAAGAGAAAAACAGAATGTCACTTAACTTTAGGCAGATTCCTTGAAGCATAAAAGTTTCCCTCTATAAATGTTGTATGTTTTATATCGACCGACACCAGTATTATGACATAATAACTTGAGGTAATAAACATCAAACTGAGATGTCGTAGTGTATCTAACGTACTGGAATATTGTTAAAGTCATTACATGTAATATACCTTTTTGACTTCTAGTTCTTTCGGATAACTTTTGAAACTCTTGGAGAATATTATTTGATTTTTGGGGCCCAAGTTTTGGTTGAATGTGTAACAATCTGTATGACTTTCTTCAACCTGGCGCCCTCTTAGGATTAACCAATGCAGAATGAAGATGGGATTGATTCTCACTGGTGTTGGAGACAAGGTAGGATTCATTCACTTGCTAGTCATCGCATGATCTTATCGGAATCTGATCTTGTGTGCAATTTCCTCTCTCTTTCTGCTTTTCCTATGTATGTCATTTTTCGCATGCATGTAAATGACGCCTATCTGTCTTACTACAAATCGTAGTTATTTTATTTATTTCCTAATACAGAATAAGTTACTTCATTTGTTATTATAAGGAACTTTTACAAATCCCACTCTAATAATTTTAGCGTTTAACGAAGTAGTTTGATATGAATGATGGTATGTTAGTTCTTAGGAAGTTCATGTGCTATGGTTGTCAAACTTTATCTTAGTCTTGTATATCATGTTAGATTGTCAAATTTTCACGGATAAGACACCACCAAACATTTGGTTCTGATCTTGGATAAGATACAGTGTCTTTTTGGCCTATCTCTAAATGTATCTGTCTGAAGTCCTAATGCGTTTTAATATACTTATATGACTAATAGATTGACAATCATTATGTCATTAACACTGCCTTTCAATGCTAATGCTCAACTGCTGAGAGCTTGGTTTACCAATACTTTGTTTTGGGGGATAATGTCGGATTCTGGTTCTGTTTCTTTTGCAAGCATATAAAATTTTCATCTGAGCTTTCTTGGTGATTTGAACCAATATATAGCATCGCATGGAACTGCTAATGATGATCTACTAGCAATAGATTGCTGCGTTGTTAGAAATATGTTCACTGCCACATGTCCATGTGCATGATTAATTAGTCTATTTTACCTAATGCTTGTATTTAAACAATACTGTTTGCTTCTAATAATGATAGGTGATGCGCCTCTGGTCTGCAGAGAGTTGCAGAGGGTTGGATGAATATGTTCTACCTGATAAAGCACCGCTAATTGATTTTGATTTTGATGAGGGAAAGGTAATTTGAATATTGATTTCCTGTTGCTTCCAGTATTTTTCTGTATGAACTACATACATGTACACCCTCTGTTATAAACAATTAAATATACATACTTAGCACCTTTCCATTCTCACCAAGAAAAAGGAAATGGTGCATTAAGCAGGAGTGACCGGCATATTATGAGTATTACTTAAAATTATCATCCTTCATATTTTTCTTTGAGAACTCGTGGAGATTTGCTTACATCTTTATTTGACTTGGCACATTGTTCTAGTGGTATGGATGTGCAGATCCATTGAGTGCCTCCCAAAATTCAAACAATATAAAAGTCAGGCAAATTTCACTTTACCCTTGAACTCTGGATTGGTAAGAGCTTGCAGTTGCACTTTTAAGTTCATCACTTTACCCCTTGCTCTGGACCAGTAGGAGCTCCATGTACTCTCAAATCACTCTTGAACTCTTTAAGACGTCTCACTCTGCAGAGTTCCGTCAACTTACAATTAAACAAGGTGGGAAAATCACTTGTAAACATTAGAAAATCATCCGGTTGCATTTCGTGAACCATATATTATGTAGTAGAACAAGCATAAATAATATGTGGCAGAAATTGATTATACTAATTGATATCTCTTGTTTTACTACATATTGCAAGCAAGTATTTTGTACGCTTTATTTTGTTTAGCTCAAAATTGGAGCTTGACTCCATAAAATTATTAATTTTTTTTATTTGTTGTTCTACCACACAATATATTAGTTCAAGAAATACAAACAGATGAATTTCTAATGGTTTGCAAATTGTTTTCCTATATTTCTGGCTATGAGTTAAAAGAAATCAGTAAAGCGAGAAGTCTTGAGGGTGGTCAAGTGATGGATTTGGGAGTAGGGGTAGGTTCTTACGGGTCTAAAGTTCAAATGGGTATAGTGATGGATTTGGGAGTAGGGGACAAACTCTTACAGGTTAGAGTTCAAGGGGGTTAAAATGATGGATTTGGGCAGGGGGTAAAGTGAAATTTACCCATAGAGCTAACTGACAGGAAGGTGTCCTGATGATGAGGTGAAATTGGGCTGGTGGAATTTTGATTTCGTTATTTTATTACTGCATTTATAGGATGCAACTAAAGTTCAGAAGTCATTACGTTTAGTTAAATGATTTATGCCTTGTCCAGTGTCCTTGTGTGGTAATTGAGTCAGCTTTTTCAGTTTATTTAAGACGGGGACAATGATTTCTGCTGCAGGATTTCCCCTTTTCCTTTTTGATAGTTATATTTTGGAAAGTTTGATCTGTTGCTTCTAATGAAAGAAGCGGAATGTTGTGTTTTTGGGATTGATGTTCCCTTACGGCTATGGATCAGTGATATCTGTTAGATCCTGTTATTATTTTTGAAGAACTATAATGTTCAGATGGTTAGTTCCTAAAAGATAGAATATATATGGCTGAATGAATCTAGGCCATCCTGCTATGTGCATGCCTTAGATTTATATAGTTCCATGAGCAAGGTAATTTTGAGTCTGCTCTCAAGATTGGTCGCATATAACCTTTGTGTTTTCTTTCATTATTATCCTGTAGATTGTTGGTCTTGTTGGGAGTCGAATATACATATGGAGGCGCATTGGAACTCGAGATATATTTTCTTCACGCGATGGCTTGTTTACCAAGGGATTGTGTATGCGGTGGGTGATATCTCATTATGTTTGTAATGAGTTTTGTTGAATTATGAGCACTGCATCACTTCAAGAAAATTAATATTCTCAATGTCAGGAAGACAATTGCTATTTCATTCACTGACAGCATAATATGCAGAAATTCTTTTTGAATTATTTGGTCCTGTTATTTCAAAGTCATGCATTGGATCCCTCCTCTGTGTGCCAAACATTTCCCTGAGTAGCTCAGTAGCTGTCTTTCTCCTTCCAAAATTCTAGAAAGGCATAGCTCAGCAATTCAGATGGTTTATAGAAGTGACATTGAGTGCATGCTACTTGATCATGTATCTATTATATTGGTTGGACGGACATTAGCATCTTACATGTCAATATCATAAACAATGGCTGCATGGCTGCATGAGACCCGGGGGGCGGGGGGGGGGGGGGGGGGGGGGGGGGGGGGGTATTCAACTCCCTGCATTAGGGTTGTAGACCGTAATATGATGGGTGCTGCAATGTTTTCTTGTTCTGTCCTACTGAATGTCATTTAAAAGATGGTTTCTTTCATTCACGAACTGGGACATTATGGAATGTTATTCATCATTATGATTTAGTTTTCATGTTAATTCAGTTTTGTAAAAAATACTTCGTTTGTTGAGAGAAAGTTTTCTTGTTTGCAGTTATGTTGACCCCCAGGCGGTTGTTGGGTGTAAGGACGGGAGAGTCCGCGTATTTGACCTGTACAGTAGAAAAGTTTCACAAATAATCAAGTACATATCTTTCTTTAGTTTCTTTTCGTCCGTCTTTGATCAACTTTTGATTTAATTATTTTTGTGGAATTATTGTTAAATGCTATTTTGCTTGGCAAATGTATATTAAAATTTCAAGATGATTTATATAATCAACATTTTACAATAAAAACAGATTGTAAAGCAGCTAAGTTTATGTTTCAAAAAGATTTTAAACATTATTATTATTATTATTATTATCATTATGATTATGATTATGATTATGATTATAATTATGATTATTATTATTATCATCAT
The DNA here is from genome assembly GCA_019426215.1 of Buddleja alternifolia. Classification (NCBI taxonomy): domain Eukaryota; kingdom Viridiplantae; phylum Streptophyta; class Magnoliopsida; order Lamiales; family Scrophulariaceae; genus Buddleja; species Buddleja alternifolia. The sequence continues at coordinate 9,049,767 of CM033408.1, forward strand.
CATCATCATCATCATCCTCATCATCATCGTTATCCTTATCGTTATTGTACTACTACTGCTAGGATGTTTCACAATAGGGTGTCACCCTCTCATAGATGAGAAAGGCGCGCCATGGCGCTCGCCATGGCGCTTGGCGAGCGTGGCGACCCCTCGGCGCCACGGACCATGGCGTGGCGCCGGACTTCGTCTTGGCGAGCGCCATCGGCGCCACCGGCGCCATTGGCGAGAGGCGTACGGCGAGCGCAATATGCGCAATGTTGAAGTAACTTAAAATAGCTGAGATTGAAGTCAAATTCGGTCAAATTTACAAAATTGGGGGCAAAATCGGGACACAATTGGGATAAATTAGCTAAAACCCATACTTACCCAAGTAGCCCACCACAATTTAAAAACCCTATCTCTGCTCTTCAAGCGATTTCAGCCTCTTCAGCGCGATTTCAGCCTTTTCAGCGCGATTTCAGCCGCTGCTCTCTCGCAATCTCTCTACCGGAGCAAGACGTCGCCGTCGCCAAACCCAACCGTCGTCGACGCCGTCGCCCAGCGCAGCCGACGCCGCTGCGTAAGTATTTTTTGGTTTTTTATTTTCCATTTTTCAGTTCATTACTTCATTACTTCATTTGCTGTGTTTATGTACTAATGACTAATGAGTGGGGAGGTGGGCTATGTATATTATATAATATGTGTAACTATAATACTTATATATAATATGTGTAATGTAATGTGTAGTTGGAACTTGGAAGGCAGTAAGCTTACTGCCTTAAGGCAGTAAGTTTTTTTATTTTTCTTTCTTTTATATTTTTGATTTTTTAGTTATTATTTGCTATCATTATCTATAGTTATATATATATATATAATATGTTTAGTTTTATATTTGTGTTGAAATGTGTATGTTGATGATTGTATGTTGATACATTTTTTAAAATTGTAGAATGTCGAACTCGAACCGAAAGGATCCAGCATGGCAATACGGGGAATTGCCTGATCCTAAAAATACGAACAACATAAAATGCATCTTTTGTCCGATGGTTACAAAGGGAGGAATCACGAGGCTCAAGCAACACTTTGTTGGAGGTTTTAAGAATGTAAACCGATGTGATAAATGTCCGGAGCATGTTCGAGAAGAGATAAAAGCTCTTATGGAAAAAAGGAAAGCGGTGAAAGAGCAAATGAACGCAATGCCTCATTTTGATCAAGTAGCTGAAGAACGTGAAATGGAACAACGAACCTGTGATCATAATAGTAAGGGTAAACAAGCTTCAAGCTCGTCGGTTTACTCATCATTCCCGCAGCCTAAGCCTAAACCTCCAAGGCAAATCGGTCCTCTTGACATATACTACCAAAAAGATGCGGATGAGATTTGTGATGAGAGAAAGAGGAACAGTGCAGGCGCTCATCCTTATAATGAGAGTAGGAAGATTCTGAGGGATAATGCGGTGCAAAAGTTTGCTAGGTGGATGTATGATAAAGCTCTTCCATTCAATGTTGTAAACGGTGACACCATTGGCCCTTGGGTTCAAGCTATTGGCCAATTTGGACCTGATATGAAGCCTCCTACATATCATGAGATGAGGGTTGTTTATTTGAAGAAAGAAATGGAGCATACAAACAACCTCCTAAAATGCCACGAGGAAGAGCAAGCTAAATATGGTTGCACAATTATGGCTGATGGCTGGTCGGATAAAAAAAATAGGTCATTGATTAAAGTACTTATCTAGTTATATTATTAAAGTAATTTTTTAAACATAAACTTATACAGGTTCATACCAAGAAGAGAAATAAGTTGCTTCACAAAAACATGAACGACTTGGTTTTCATCAAATACAATAGAAGTCTAATTCGTCGTTATGATGAGCGTAATTTGATTGATCCAATTTCTCTTGAGGAGATAGATGAATCGAACGAGTGGTTGGTGGGAGAAATGGAAGAAGATGGGAACAATTTTGTACATGGTGAGGAGGACGGTTTAACTTGGAATATGGCTTCACAAGCGGCTGGAGTGGATGAAGATGCATATGCTTTTAGATCACGACCTTCAAGAGCTCCACAAGTGTATACAAGAAAGGCATCTTCATCAAAGGCATCTTCATCAAAGACAACAAAGAAAGCATCTAATCGCGGCGCATTGCATTTATTGATGAAGAAGAAGACGATGATGGCTATGAAGGAGAGGATGATGATATCATTGGTGAGGCCCATGAGGATGAGGATGATGGTGACGATGATGAGCATGAGGATGGTGGTGGTGGTGGTGGTGGTGGTGGTGAGGAGGACGAGGAAGAGGAGGAGGATGTCCAGTTAGCAAGTTTAGATTTAGATGATTAGAGTATTAATTTAAACTTCTAGACTATTTCTATATTTATTGCTTTGAAATGCTTATGTGTGAAATACTTGTTATTTATATTTATAGTTATTATTGTTAAAAAAGTGGCATATTATTTATTTTATAATTATGTATAATTATTTTTTTTCCTCGATAAGGCGTCGCCACGCCGCGCCTCGCCGCGCCATACGCCATGGGACCCTTGTCGCCACGCCGCGCCATTCGCCATTAACAACTATGCACCCTCTTGTATTACTAGGCATGAAACTGAGGACTGATAATGTTGTCTTATTCTTCGGTTTAGGGAAATACCTTGCATATTACATATTCTTTGTATTATTGTTGCAGGATGCATCATGGACCAGTGTCATCTATATCTTTCACTGATGAACAATTGATTGTCAGTGGTTCATCTCTTGGTAGTATTTCAATGTCCGATCTTTCATCCGATCAGCGGGTGGATACCTTGGGCACAGCTAGTTACACAGGTGTTTTTTACAGAACCTGCTATTTGTTATGCTCGTTCATCTTGGTACACTTTTTGTGTTTCTATTATTTCTTGACTTTTAGCTTAGGAAGTAAGATTTATATTCCATGGGTAGTCTCTTATGTGCACATCAATTGACAAACTAAGTCTTGAAGTATGTATCTTGGATATCTTCCTTGATACTTCATATTGCCTCCTTGAATAACTATTGTTACTTGTAGAGTCAAATATATTATCAGGAGGGGCATGAATCAGTCTGAAAACTGTAGGATGCAAAGAAAATTGCTCTGTGTTTCAGTTATTTATATTGGGGATATTTTACTTGAGTATTAAAAGTTCCAATTGGATAAAAATTGTCAATTTTTTTCTGAACACAGTTCTTTGCTTTGTGAAATGTTGGAGTAGCTCTCCATTTTATTTGACTGAACGTGTAGCATATTTTGTTAAATGGTGGACTGCTACTACAAAATACTAATGACTCTCTTTATGCTATGTGCAGATTGGTACTTTTACTTTATTCGACTGCATATGGTTGAACACAGTTTTGACAAACAGTTGGCAGACCATTATAAGCTAGACAAATTTGTAAAGCAGTCTTTCAGATTAGGAAATATGCTCCCCATTAAAAGCTTCGTATTATGGTCTTAAATCTTAATTTAGCTTAAACAGACTTCTATGGGTTCACTGAACCCCTCTGTTAGAAAAGCCAGGCAGTAAATTTTGTATCTTTTCATATAACTTCTCACCTCAAAATGGCTGAAGGACTAGTCCTTGGATGTGAATTTGGTATATCCTCCAGATCCTCTCCCCTTTGGTCTCTTTGCAGTATAATCACAATTTGGAACCAGATTCTAACTTCTACTTCTAAAACCGAACTCTTATGTTTTATTATCATCTTGAACAACTTTACTATCGCCGCCTTTTTTAAATGTTTGCCATGTCTTGTCTTCTATTTAAGAAGTCTTCTGCCATATCGGTGCCTCTGTAAGGCGCTTTGGAGACCTGGTGCAATAGAAAATTTTCTGTTTAAGTCCTTATGTTTGTATTTTTGCTGGAAATTTTTTCTTAAAGAAACTGGACGTGGTGCATATTTTTTAACATTTCCATATTTTATACCCTGCTATACAAGGATGCATCTTTCATTAAAGAATAGTTGAGAAAACATCTAGAGATTGCATGAGATGCTGTGATGCTGCATGTCTATGTGTAGAGGTGTCAAGTTCATGAGTAACGTCATCTTCAATCGAAGTATTCTAGGCTACTCAATGGTATTAGGCAATATCTTGGGGCAACTGTCTTTATGTCCCAATTTTGATTCATTAGGTGGAAATGCTAAGAAAAAAGGTCGTGTTAGATAGAAGTCATAGCACTAATTACTGCAATTTCAACCATTAGTATTGATATTTATCCCTGTGTGTGCACTTTCTTGCAGGAGGCATAAAAACATTGTGTTTGAACCCGAGCTCCTACTTACTCTTTGCTGGATCAAGTGCAGGCTATGCATCATGTTGGGACCTAAGGTATGCATGCCCAAGACTGTTTTTCCTCTTCACATAGCGTGTGTTTGGATGGAGGGACTTGATAGCCATGGATTTTCATCAACAAATCCATTGACTTTGTTTGGATGATTTTAAGTTGTAATGAATTTCAACTCTGTTGGTGCTCATTTTGAGCTAGTTTCTTAATCACTATGGTGGATTTCAAATGACTCCATTTTAGAGTCATTTGAAATCCTTCTTCCAAATCTACTCCTCAAATTCAAATCCAATAATCCAAACACAACCTTAGGTTCTTCGGCTTTGCTAGATATAGTATTGCTACTTTTATGTGTTTTTTCTCTTATTGCTCGCTAATTGTGAGAAATTTCTACACTGCGAATTTGCTTTGTTTTGTTACTGGCTATAGTGTAAGAGATGCCAACTGTTCAAGTGATTCCAGTCGGTCGAACTCATTTCTTAAAAAGCAATCACAATCAGTCCTAATCCATTTCCTTCACTAAGAATATAAATCTAATCCCTCTTAAAATGATAGGTATTTATAACAAGAGAGAAATATTGGACAGTTTTGGAAGTTCTTTGCTTTAAGGGGTTTAAATTTGTCCTTTTTGTTGATCTAGTCCTATGTGATCGTGGTCGAATTTTATGTCAACTTATGTCAGTTTGGGTCTTGGTTCGCCTATGAACTCAAACTCCAAGGTAGAGGAATTACCTGAAACCATGTTAAAAGTCATTAGGGTGGTCATGGAGAAGACCCTCCGATAGTAAAATCAGCAAAGATTGATAGGTCAAATAGATCACGAATTGTAAGCTTGATAAATCCAAATGGACATACCTAAATTGACTTTAGGTATTTATAAAGTTTACTTCATCCTCAATTCTCAAGGATACACATAATTGTCTTCTCGAGGGCCACATGGTCATGATCGATGTCCCTTACTCCGGTTGGACCTGAAGTCTGGGCTGGGTAAGATCCAGGTCTGGCTTGGCCCAGCTAAGAAGATGCTGGTTGTAGAGTGTTATGTGATTCTTTACAAGTATAGAGGACTCTCTGGTCTTCTTGTCTCTCAAAAACCAGACTTATCACTATCTAAAACAGCATTACCGAGCACTCACATGCTTGTCCACGAAATAATATTTGTCCTAAGAATATTTGGAAAAAAATGTGTGTAATACTAATATTGACAGCATTGTTTATGATACTGTTGAGATAAGATTTAATGGATAATTTAGTCTACCATAAGCTCTGCAGAATAATACATCCTTACTGAATTAGACATTTATCCTATTCAATTAACATAGCCGTCTAAATCTGTACTTTAGAGTAGAGATGCTGCAAATATTGAGCAGCAAGTCAACTTTTAGTGCTTTGACCCCAATTATCAAGAAGGTGAAATGATTTAGGTTCAAGTTGAAATCTGAAAAGCACAAACATTTTGATTATGTGAAGGAATATATCACTAAGTATTGTCATGTATTGGTAGATCTCGAATATATAGGGCACCAGCTGTTTGCTTATGCAGCTTCTTTTAGCCCGTATCGAGGAACTATATAACAGTGTGCATGTAATACAGTGTAAGATTCTCTGAAGACAAGTGGGTTAGGCATTTATAAAGAGAAAAGAGAATTGTCGTGGATAAACATTATATAATTTGAATTATTATCATCACATCTGTAAGACATTTTCAACTTTCAGCTATCATGTCTTTTGAAGATAATCTAATATTCCCAAACTACCAATTCCTTACCAAAAAATAAAATAAATCCAAGTTCATGAATATGATTGTATGAAGAGAAATCTCAATAGTCTAAGAAAATTGAAATTTGTTTAGTGATATATATATCTTCTCTGCATTGATGAATTTGCTTGGACTTTTTGACATAGGGGTTTGAAGGTTTAGGGAAGTTTTGAATTATTCGGAGGAATCATTTACAAAAAAGACTGATGTAGAAAAATAGACCAAAATCTATCTTTACAAAGTGAATTAATATGCTTATGATAGTTGGAGTAGGTACATATTAACCTACATTTTCTTCTCTTGGTTTATTTACTCTCTCTCTCTCTCTCTCTCTCTAGAGAGAGAGAGAGAGAGATGTACTTTCAGACGTGTTTGTTCATAGTTGATCGAACTGGAACTACCATGGGAAAATACTGAATGGACATATTAATCTCCTCTTGGTTTGCCTGCAGGACAATGAGAAGTCTGTGGAACACCCGAGTTAGTCCCAATGCGCTATATTCTATGCATCACTTGCGAAACGACAAATCAACACTAGTTGTAGGTGGAATAGATGGAGTGTTAAGAATCCTTGATCAGGACAGTGGGGAAGTATTATCAAGCTGCATTATGGAGGAAAATGGTAACATATATAGTCGTTCAAGAGACAGGAACATAGTTATTGAGAAAAGGAGAGGAATAAGGCTTTCAGAAGATGATCGTATTGATCTGATGCCAAATCGACCTCCTATAGCGTGCTTGGCTGTTGGGATGCAGAAAGTTGTTACCACACACAGTGACAGATATGTTCGCGTTTGGAAGTTCAGGACAGACTTATGGTAATTAAATTATTGAAATTTTCTTAGGTTGCATTTGAATGAAAGGATTTGAGGTGAAGTCTAATAATGACTTCAATATTTGGTGGATTTCTTATCCATCGCGATAATTGAAAGAAAAGTGAAGGTCACGAAAGATCTAAAAATATTATATTAAAGAATTCAAAACTTAATAGTAATTGAAATTTGTCCAAACAAGTCAGGAACTTACTATTGTGAATGTGAAATTATTAGCTCAAAATTTGTTCATACGTGACTCAAGTATTCATCTGTTTTTTGGTCTTGATGTTAGCATGTATGGCTTAGTCGAATGACATTGCTATATAAATTCTTAAAAATTGTATATTTGAGAGAAAATTACATGTACACTCCCTCACTTTAGTGCAAAATTACCAAAAATTCTTTGACCTTTTGAAAATTATAGAAAGTTTCCTTTATGTTAAGATATTCTAAACAATTACTCTCCCTTTGTATTTAAAAATTCTTACAATTTTATGTTTGTAAACTTTACAAAAAGAGTAAAAGACACCTTGAGGGGGTCTCGTTGTAATTTACCAAAAGTTAGGGGGAGTTTTGGTAGTTAATTTTAAAGTGAGGGGGTGTGCATGTAATTCACCTATTTAAATTAGAAAATAAAGACAGACACATGTTGCAAGAGAGAATAGCGTTGGGCAGTATTTGAAAACTAGTATTAATGGTGACAAAGTGTGAGAACAAGCCCATCTATTGTAAATATTATTAAAGCGACTATATCCACTTATTAAGTGAAAGGTGTCGATTTCTATTGGGAATTAATTCGAAAGTAACTCAAAAATAAGATGCGATTAAAATAAAAATAAGAAGCATTTATAAGCAGATGCATGACGTTTAAATATTTAAATCAAATAATACATGGAAAGCAACTAGTTCAATAATTAGAAGACTCTATGGAAATCAAATTTAGTCTCACCAAAAGTTGATGTCAGCTCCAAAAAAAAAAAAAAATGCTAGAATAAAGCTAGTATACTCTCAAAAAGTAAAATTATGTTGGGTTCCTTGCTTTGGTCTGTTTTGGACGACTCTAAGAAGGAGATTTGTATGCAGGAATGAAATGGACGCTTCCAACGCCACTCTGATAACTAAATGTTTTTATTAACGTACAAAATAAATATGTTTTGTGTATAATGAAATCAAAAATACTTACTTGTTAAACAAATAATATTATTAATAATTATATTTAATGTGCACCAAAAATGTCTAAGGGCATTAACATATCCCTGGCTCGAGCCGGGCCGTCACTCGTGGATCAAGGTCGTGGTTAATATACTAGTCAAGCCCAAAGGGCTGACGGCCCATTGGGAATTATGGCCCGTTACGTTATTGAGGCCCTAAAGCTAATTAGGCTATTTTAATAATTTAGGGGCTCAGTAATGGGTATATTAATAAGTTTGGTGAGCTACTGCTAATTACGAGCCCACGGCCCATAGCCCATTACCAACTACATATAAATACCTTAGAGGAGCTGATAAATGTTCATTATCTACTCTCTCAGAAAAAATCCACTAGCTAAAACTGAGAGTAAAACCAACATAGAACTATGAACTGACTTGATCTCATATTCATCGGGTACATAGGCAGCCCACTTAAAGTGAGTGCAGGTCTATAAATTCATCCACTTCCAATCTAATTTGTTGTGAGTTGGATTGGATTTTCCACCCCAGGTGATAGATCACGTGATATTATCTGACTGACGAATTTTACCATATCAATATTATATCAAACCCACACATATATATACGGTATGTAGATAAATAGTTCATTATGAAACAATTTATTTATAAATTTGATATACGTAATTGTAGTCTTTTCTTCAAATTTATTTCAATCCTAGCATTCATTACTACATACTACATACTACATAGGTTAAGATATCTTAATTCAGTCATTTCTTATTTCTCTGGCATACCAAGTATAGAAATATTGCATAAAAAGCAGTTTGCACCCTCAAAATGGTGTTTATGACACATTCCACCCCGAAAAATAAAAACACACACTTTATGCCCTGAAATCAAGACTTCTTGGCAAGTTGCACCCTGACTCTATTTTGAATTAAATTTACACTCCCAGCTGCAAAAAAGAAGGGCAAAATGTTCTAAAAAATGAGTTTGTAATGCATTACCGTTGTCGTTAACGAGATCAAAAAAAAAATTATCAGACAACTATGAATCAACTTTCTCACTCCAAAGTATATTTCGCAAAACTTTGGCTCTTGCAATCCATCAAGATATCGTGAAATTGTATTGAAAGACGAACCAAACTACTTGATATTAATTTCAAGATTGGTCATTAAGTTCGGTTCATTAACATAACAAACAACCTTATTCTTTTTTGCTTGAACTAATACTTTGTTCGTCTCAACTCGATTTATTTACAGTCCTACTTGCAATCGCTAATGACACTTTATGAACCCCCCCCCCCCCCCTCCCCCCTCCTCAACATTTTTGTGATTTGTGCGAAAAAATTAGAAGTTCGTGGAATTTATTGTCAATGTAATTTGCTTATTATTGCTATTGTATCGGAGCTAGAATATATATTTTTTGGACATGTTGCCCCTCGTTTCCCCATTCACACAGTAAACTTAATATCAAATTGGACTAGGGTCCAACTTCCCAAAAAAATTCTAATCTCAAGGTGCAATGTGTATATTTTTATTATTGAGGGTGTAAATTGCTAAAATGCATCCAAACTGCTTTTTACTTTAGAAATATTATTTTAACATCATTATTATTAAGAGTTGTAGTGTAAGTAATAGAAGAAGTGTGTTTTATGTGAGTAGCACTTTTATTAGTTGCTCCAGTCCACTTAGTATAAATACTGGGACTCTTGTACTTTGTACTCAGAACAATTCATAATAAAAGATTATTCAGATTTTACTTTCTCTCTCTCCATATTGTTCTCTCTCTGCTCGTATCAACCCAGAAGTTTCATCCATGGAGATCTTCATCTTTTTGACATGGTACCAGAGCAGTACATCAATTCTTAACCTTCTTTAATTTTTGCTATCTTTTTAAATGGTTAAATCGATCAATTAAAGAAATTAGGGTTTCGAAACCCTAATTTTTTCCTTTTTTGATTCGATCGATCCCAAACCCTAGTTTTTAGATCTGCTGCACATATATCTTTGTTGTCATGGGTGATTCTTCACAAACGCCTAAAAAATCTTCTCCGACAATAGATTTTCAAAATCCCCTTTTCCTACACCCCTCTGATACACCAAATTTAGATTTGTTTGCTGAAGTATTGAGAGGCTCTGAAAATTATAAAGTGTGAAATAGGGAGATGATTGTTGCCTTAGAAGCAAAAAACAAGATAGGCTTCATAGATGGATCTTGCAAAGCCCCATCAGAGGATTTACAGGATTTTCCACAGTGGAGAATATGTAATGCCTTGGTTAAGACTGGATTCACAGATTGATTTCAAGGGAATTAATTCACGGAGTGTTGTACTGTGGATCAGCTCACCTAGTTTTAAAGACTTGAAGGAAAGGTTCGATCGCATCAATGGGGCTACTTTATGCATTATACAGAGAAATCAACACCATCACACAAGGGGCAAGTACTGTAACAGAGTATTATTCAAGACTAAGGTAGCTTTGGGACGAATATGATTCATTAATTTCATCACCTGCAAAAGAAATATCAAAAGAATATCAAGATTTCACATCACAACTGAAGATGATGCAGTTCTTGATGGGGTTAAACGAATGTTATGCCAATATCTGTTCTCAAATCTTGATATTGTCTACGCTGCCCTCTCATGGTCAAGTTTACTCCATGGTGACTAATGAAGAGACACAAAAGAGGATAAACACTCAACCACTGTGTTAGGAAATTTCATGTTAGATGTTTTGATGATGACAAGATAGGATTCATTGTTAGACCCCAAATAAAATGTAAGTTTATGTTTTCCTTAGATCATTGTTTAAGCGTTTGAAAGTTTGTAATTTTGTTTAGGCTTGTAATTTTTATCTTTGTAGATTTTAGACTAAGTCTTAGTAACTGAATCGCTAGTAGAATTCTAGGTGAGTCTATTAGAGAAGAAGTTGAAGACCAGCGTCTGAAGTCAACCAGAGATGAAGATTTGTCTCTTAGCGTCCGTCAAACGCTAAAGGAACCTATTTCAGGGTACATGGATCAAGCGCTCAAATTGTCTCAAGCGATGGATGTAAGATTCACCTGGAATAAATCCTCAAGTCATGAAGGACTTAAATGCAATCATTCAACGGACATTTATTTTCAACGGGAAATAAATTCAAATGCATTAAATGCCTGATAAGAGCATTAAATGTGATAAGCTACTATGACTTGTGGACAAGCCACCTTTTTGACTCAGACTGTCAGAATTTCAGAGATTAAAACTGCTTCCGTCCAATCGGCCCCAGCAGATTTTCAGGAATGTCAGAACTTGGGTATATTCACTCTCCACGTGAATGACACGCTCCTACATGTGTCCAACGGACAGATCTCAAGAAAGTGTTTATAAATACCACCCAAACAAAACCCTTAAAAAAAAAAAAGACACACGCGAGAAAACTATTATTGAAAAATATTCATATACTCTTGCTGTGAAAAAGCTTTGAAACCCCATAGCCAAAACCTTCAAGCTTTTTACATACATTCCAAACAGTCACCAAAATATCTCAAACATCTTCTAAAGAAGAAATTCAAATTCCACTTGAGATATTACAAGTTGTTTGATCTTTCCAAAAACAAACAAAACCCTAGAGATAACCTTCAACCTTTCATCTGAGTGAGAAAAGTTGTTGTACCCTTTCAGGCAGTATTTCTGAGTGAGAGAAGCTTGAAGAAGACGATCTTCATTGGTGCTGAAATCTGTGTGATCAAGGAGCCCAAGATCATTTTTACCTGTTACTATTGTGTAGAAGATTCTGTGTGAATTCTTTGATTATCATCATAGTGAATTCCTCCAAGTGAAAAAGGAGAAGAAGGACGTAGCTGGGATTACATCACCCAGTGAACCTTACAAAGATTGTGTCTTTTACTTTATTGTCTTAGCACTATTTCATTGCATCATTCATTTTATTGAAAAGAACAACTCTAAGCAATCAGCGATTAAGATTAATCAATAGAACGCTAAAAACTCATTTTCGCTGTGCTAACCCTGATTAAGCGATCTAAGCGTTGCCCTACTTTGGTAAACAGCTAAAATCACTAAGTCTAAGTTAACTCTATCTGAAGCGTTTGACCCAAGCACTCAGTACTCCAAGCGTTCAAAATATTTAAGTGATACGAAATTTTTGAAGTCTAAAAAGACTTCAGGGTCTATTCAACACCCCCCCCCCCTTCTAGACCCTTTCGTATGCCACTTGGGACCACCAAGTGGTATCAGAGCGGTTGAATTAGAAACCTAAGCGTTTTCGAGCATAACTGCTTGTTTAGATCCATTTTTTTTACTTAGTCGCATTAATTTTTCTCTTCAAAAACATCTCATTATGGCTTTCAACAAAATGCCTAAGTTGGTAGAGTCAAATTATGATTCTTGGAAAATTAGAGCATTCGCTTACTTGTGCTCATGCGATAGTGAAATGTGTGATGTAATTACAGGTGGTCCCATTCAGATTATGAAAGTTGTAACTCGAGTCCCTGGAGCAACCGAGGCAACTCCAGATGGTTATGTCGAGAAACCTAAGTTAGAATGGACGCCTAAGGACCGAAAAAGAGCAAATCTAGATAATGTTGGACGAAGTGCACTTTACTCAGCATTAGGAGACAACGATGCATTGTTCAACAAGATCAAGCAATGTAAGACTTCCAAAGAAATATGGGATAAGCTGGCTATAGTGTGTGAAGGATCAGCACAAATGAAGGAGAATAAGCTTTCCATAGCCATGCAAAGATTTGAGCATTTCAAGATGCAGCCCAATGAGATGCTAGAACAATTGGACGCAAGGTTTACTTTGCTCGTTACAGAGTTAGCATCATTAGACAAGGAATTGACCAACAAGGAAATGGTCAACAAGATTTTCAGAAGCCTTCCAAGCAAATATCTAATTAAGACTGTTGCTATGAGAGAATCACAGACATTGGAGACTCTTACTCTAGAGCATGTCTTTTCAGAGTTAAAAGCATTTGAGTTCGAATTGGGTGAAGTCAGTGACACATCGACTTCAGCGACTGAATCAGGAGCTTTAATCGCTACAACCAAAAGCAAAGGTAAAGCGGTTAGTGAGGTTAAAACCATGGAATCAAATGAAGAAAAGGAAATGGCTTTATTGGTCAAGAAATTCAAAAAATCTCTAAGATATGAAAAGAGAAATCCTATCGGACAAACGTCATTTCAGACTCCTCTCCCTGCTCCAGCGCCTCAGTATCTGCACCTCAACCAGTAGCGCCAGTTCCATTACAAGCGCCTCCGTCCCCTACTCAAAATCTCTCAGCGCCAGTAGTCTCAAAGCGATTATCCACTGAACAGAAAATGAAAACTAATTTGTGTTATAATTGCAGAAAACCAGGGCACTACCAGGTGAATTGCCCTTATCCAAATGTGTCTAAGCCCACAAGGCAAGACTATGCGGATAGAAACCAATTCAGGAGCAACCTTCGTCAACAGGGATTGCTAGCGGAGTCTGAACCATTCTTCGCACCTAAAGAGGATTTGGAATCATCAGATGAAAGCAGTGATGATGAACCTACAAGCGACTCAGCGTTGATTTGTCTTATGACAAGAGATGATGAAGCGTCTGACGATTCGCTACCAGAGGTAACCAATGAATTATCAATTCCTCTTTCTTATGATGAATTACTTGACAAAGTCAAAGAATACTACAATGAATGTCAAGAAGCTACCAAAATATATCAAAATGATCTCGATATTATCTCATCACTCACAAGAGATAAAGTGACACTCAGAGCAGAGTTGCGAGTTCAGCAATAGTGCATTGAGAAGAACCAATCACTTGAGAGTGAAATTATTCAATTAAAAAATGATCTTGATATAATAGTCAAAAGAGAAGCTGATCTGATCGCTAAACTTGCCAAATCAGAGCAACTCGTCTCATCATTATCAAAAGCTTCTAGAAACTTGGATAATGTGACTGAGATAACTAGATTATTTGGTGAAAAGACCGGTTTAGGATGCAATAAATTCGGTAAACAACCAAATAAATCTAATGTTACGACAAACAACAAAGGAAAGGGTGTTCACTTTGTTAAAGAAAGTTCACAAAGTCAAACGCTGAATGAACCAAGCGACAACGGTACGAGGCCAAATGAGAAAGCCAAAGCTGACTCAGGCAAGGGAAAGACAAAGGCAAATGATTCACAAAGAAAGATTCATCCAAACGCTCAAAAGGCTAAGGATAAACCTAACCACTGTGAATCAAGCGTCAAGCACCAAAAGTGCAACCCAAGCCAGTGCCAAGGAAATACCAGCGTCCATATCCGAGACGGTCAAGGTCATATTATCGATACTATGATGATTATGACTATGACTATGATTATGACTACTATTATAATCGAGGATATTATTACACACCCAAAAAGCACACACAACACGATGTGAAACCCAAGAAGGCCAGTATTCCCACAATGAAGACTAGGCAAATATGGGTTCCTAAAGTTTTAATTCAAACCAAAGTTACTAACATTGAAGGACCCAAGAAAACATGGGTACCTAAGAAGAATTAGAACTCTCCTTAATGCAGGTACCTAGAGCCAACACCGATACTTCAGTTTGGTATTTCGATAGCGGGTCATCCAGACACATGACTGGATCAAAAGATCTCTTAGTCAACTATCGAGCTACCAATGGTCCTCAAGTTATATTCGGTGATAACTCCAAAGGTAAAACCAAAGGTATAGGTATCATGCATAGGGGGAACATCATGATCAGTGATGTATATTATGTTGAGGGTCTTAAGCATAATCTGTTAAGCATTAGTCAATTTTGTGATAAAGGCTTTGATGTTAAATTCTCAAGCGACTTCTGCTATGTCAACGACGCTAAGACTAAGTCTACTAAATTAAGAGGAAAAAGAACAAACAATGTGTATTTAGTGGATTGGGATTCTACTTTTGATAACAACCCCACATGCTTTGTTGCTAAAAGTCAAAATGAATTGGGTTGGTTATGGCATAGAAAAATGAATCATCTCAACTTTAAGGCAATCTCTCAGTTAATATCGCTAAATCTTGTAGAGGGATTACCTAAAGGTTCCTTTCAAAAGAATCGCTTATGTGATGCATGTCAAATGGGTAAACAAGTTAAGTCATCTTTCAAAAAGAAACCATGTCTATCTACTTCTAGAGTTCTTGAACTATTGCATTTAGATTTGTTTGGACCTATTCAAATCATGAGTGTTAGTGGCAAAAAGTACTCGCTAGTAATAGTTGATGATTTCTCTCGCTATACATGGGTAGAATTTCTAGCGACCAAAGATGAAACTAGTGTCAAGCTCACAGCGCTAATTCGTCAACTGCAAAATTCAAAAGATCTAACGGTGACGAGAATTAGAAGCGATAGAGGAACTGAATTTACTAACCAATTTGTTGAGAAGTTTTGTACAGATTTTGGAATACTTCATGAGTATTCTGCTCCTAGAACACCTCAACAAAATGGAGTTGCTGAGCGACGGAACAGAACGCTTAAAGAAGCCGCTAGGACGATGCTAGCAGAATCCAAGCTGCCTCAAAGGTTTTGGGCCGAAGCCATCAACACCGCTTGCTACACTCAGAACCGGTGTATGATCAACAAGCAACATGAGAAGACTCCATATGAGTTGTGGAAGGGACGTAAGCCTAACGTTTCATATTTTCACGTTTTTGGTTCAAAATGTTTCATTCATAACAATGGATCCCAAAGCCTAAAGACATTTGATCCTAAAGCGGATGAGGGAATATTTCTAGGATATGCCAAAAATGGAAAGAGCTTTCGCATCCTAAATAAGATCAAATCAAAGGTTGAAGAATCCATTCATGTTGTGTTTGATGATGCTAACCAAGAACCGAGTAAGGTTAATCCTAATGGTGTAGGAATTGAAGATCTCACCCAACAAGCGTCACAAATCAATTTTGGTAAAGATAGTGATGACGAAGATAATGAGATTCGTGTACCTCTTCCTAAGGATACTCATGAGGTTAACAATAATGATAATGTCAGAATTGCTGATGATCATGAAGAGAATGATCATCAAGAGCAGATTGGAACTATGAATGATGCAGCGTCTACGCAAGAGATAAATGAGAATCAAGCGATTGATAATCAATAGTCTCTCAACTCGTTCCAACCAGACCAAAAATGGCTTAGAAATCATCCACCAGATCTAGTAATTGGAGATATTAGAGCACCTGTTAGAACTAGGTTCGCTACAATTAATGAGGCCATGTTCGCAAGTTTCCTATCTCAAATGGAACCAAAGAAAGTGGATGAAGCGCTTAGTGATTCAAGTTGGGTAGAAGCAATGCAAGAAGAGCTTAACGAATTTGAGAGAAGCAAGGTTTGGACGCTAGTACCAAGACCAACTCACCAAGGAGTTATTGGAACTAGATGGGTTTTTAGGAACAAAATGGATGAAGATGGCATTGTTATAAGAAACAAAGCTAGATTAGTCGCTCAGGGTTATTGTCAAGAAGAGGGTATTGACTTTGATGAGACATATGCCCCAGTAGCCCGTCTTGAAGCGATTAGAATGTTCCTAGCGTTTGCCGCATTCAACAAGTTCACAGTATATCAAATGGACGTGAAGAGTGCATAGCAAGGTTTGGACGCTAGTACCAAGACCAACTCACCAAGGAATTATTGGAACTAGATGGGTTTTTAGGAACAAAATGGATGAAGATGGCATTGTTATAAGAAACAAAGCTAGATTAGTCGCTCAGGGTTATTGTCAAGAAGAGGGTATTGACTTTGATGAGACATATGCCCCAGTAGCCCGTCTTGAAGCGATTAGAATGTTCCTAGCGTTTGCCGCATTCAACAAGTTCACAGTATATCAAATGGACGTGAAGAGTGCATTCTTGAATGGTAAACTCCAAGAAGAAGTCTATGTGGAGCAACCTCCAGGATTCATCAACAACTATGGCAAAAGTATGGTCTACAAACTGGACAAGGCACTCTATGGCCTTAAACAAGCACCAAGAGCATGGTATGACACTCTCTCTATCTTCCTTATAGGTAAAGGCTTTTCAAAAGGCAGCGTTGACACAACGTTATTTAAAATTACCCATAATGAAGATATTCTCTTAGTCCAAATCTATGTTGATGATATTATATTTGGTTCTACTAATAAGCGATTGTGTGAGAAATTTTCGAAAATGATGCAAGAACAATTTGAAATGAGCATGATGGGTGAATTAACTTTTTTCTTAGGATTACAAGTTAAGCAACTCCCTAATGGAATATTTATAAACCAAGCTAAGTATACTAGAGATATGATTAAGAAATTTGGTATGGAAAATGCATCATCTTCAAAAATTCCAATGAGCCAAACGCTTAAGTTAGATAAAGATGAAAGTGGGAAGAAAATTGATATCACTAACTATAGGGGTATTATTGGATCACTTCTTTATCTTACCGCTAGTAGACCTGATATTATGTTTTCGGTATGCATGTGTGCACGTTTTCAATCTGATCCTAGAGAATCACACTTAAGTGCTACCAAGAAAATCCTTAAGTACCTAAAAGGCACACAAAATGTGGGCTTATGGTATCCACAGGATTCTCCTTTTGAACTAATTGGTTATTCAGACGCAGATTTTGCAGGATGCAAAATAGATAGAAAAAGTACTAGTGGTACATGTCAATTTCTAGGTGATAGACTAGTTTCGTGGCATAGTAAGAAACAACAATCTATAGCGACTTCTACCGCTGAGGCAGAATATGTAGCTGCTGGAAGCTGTTGTGCACAAATCCTTTGGATGAGGCAACAACTTAGAGATTATGGAACAATCCTAGGTCCTACCCCAATCCATTGTGATAACCAAAGCGCTTTAGCTATGAGCCAAAATCCTGTCCTTCATTCTAGAACCAAACACATTGACATTAGATACCATTTCTTGCGTGACCATGTTCAAAAGAAAGATATCTCCATGCATTTCATTGGAACTGACAAACAACCGGAAGATATCTTCACCAAAGCACTCAACGAACAACGCTTTCTCACTTTGAGAAGTGAATTAGGTATGATCGATTTAAACGCTTAAATCATAAAGCATCATATTTAATAGGCATATAATTTAGGGGGAATCCACTTTATGATTATGTCTAAACTATATTTCCAAAAATGAAATGAGTTATCAATTTTAAGGGGAACTTTAAAATTGTACTTACTTCATTAAGTAAGCGACTATGATCAAAATGACCTTAACAAATCTTATGCATCGATCATTAGCGTTTACTTGTACTCATTACAATCTGATCGCTTATAAAATGAAAGGTTTAAAAATCCAACAAGCGATTGATATGTATCAAATTAAATTTACTTTATAAAAGAATCTTCAGCATTGAAAGAATTCCCACTTCAACGCTAAAGTAACTCTCTTTCACAAAAAATTCATGCATAGTTTTCATCGCCACAAAGTAGCGTGTGGATGAGTCCAAAATTCTAGATTTATTAACTACCCACACGTGCCTATCAAATCAAACGGACGGTTATGATTCCTATCTAAAACTAGGCAGTTCAGTAAAATGCATGAATCTGAGTACGTGTCAATGTACTATCAGGCGCGTGTAATTTACGCTGAAAATTTCAAATTTTTTCAAACGTTTTCAAAAAGTAACTGCGAATCCGAAAAATGTTATAATATCCTATTTTACCGCACTTTTTGACATCCAAAGTTATGTGTGCACGATTCAGATTTCTTTCTCATTAACTTCTGTACACGTGTCATTCATCTACAAATTGAGGAGTTACTTTTACCTTCTATTTAAACCTCTCAAAACTTTTAGAGAAAACCTTTATCACTTCCTATCTCTCTACTGTAAAAGTCATTTCTCTCTAAAAGGCAAAAATTTCTCTCTTTTCTTCAAAGTTTCACGTTTCAGCAATGGCACCCAAAGCTTCAAAATCTTCCAAAACAGCAACTTCTGCTACCGGAAAAACTTCCCGTGCTGAAAAACCAGTGACGGTTAACGTCGGATTTTTGGTTAACTGGGATTATCTTTTTGATAACCAGAACTTCCCTCTTCGAACGACTCTTCCACTCGTTCAAGAATCTGGTTTGAGAGACATGCTTACTACTACTTACAACTACTTTGAAGAAGAATCTCTCTATTTTTTCAATAATGGTGAAATTTCTGAAGACAGCAATTCCATATCCTGCGTCTTCCCTTCTGCTAAAGAGACCTTTGTTCTCACTCCCTCTCTGATTTCGTCACTACTAAATCTCCCGAATCATGGCAGTGAGGTAGAACATGTCAATCTCGGAGATGCTACCAAAGTCTGGGATTTGATCAAGAAAGACGAAGTTAACACCGCGTATGAGCCAAACTTCAAGAAGAATGATATGAAGGGCGAATACGTCATCCTCGCTGACATTTGTTCAAAGATTATTGAATGCAGAAAAGGAACTTTCGACAAAATCACCAACATTCAATACAAGATGATGGTAGCCATCCTAACCAAGTTAAAAGTTAACTGGTCTCTCTACGTTTTCAATCGCTTCAAAGCAGCGATGGCTAAGTCTGTTAATCCCAAGCCTTACGGGATTGTGCTAAGTCGTATTCTTTGCGCTTGCGGATATACGCAATCTTTTGGCAAAAAGATTCCAGCGACCAAATTTTATGGAAAGAAAATGATAAGCGAGCTTCTTCACCCGCGAAAACCAGGCGGAGCAGCGGTTCCTAAAGAACAGCGTGAGCGACTTCCAGCCGAAGGAGTTGTTCGCAGTGATGATGAAGATCAAGCATCTTCTTCATCATCGTCCTCTTCATCAGAAGAAGAAGTGGTGGTCAAGCGACCTAAGAGAAAGATCACTCTCAAAGTCACTGAGCCATCCAAGCCTGCAAAGAAACAAAAGCCTGATTAAGAAGAAGAAGCCGGATCCCAAAAAGAAACAAAGATCCCTTCTCCTTCTCCCTCTCCTAAATCTCCATCTCCTCCTCCAGCGTTTGTTTTTCCCGTTCCCGAGGAAGAAGAAGCCGTAGAAGAAGAAGTACCGCTTGCACGAAGGCGTACTCCTCTTTCTACTCTCGCAGTATCCTCTAGCGCTCCATCAAAACCAGCGCTTAGAGAGTCAGCTAGTGCTTCTTTCTCTGACGCTATTCCCGAAGTCAGCTCAGATCCTCAAGCCGCTACTCAATCTGAGAGGCGTTCAAATGTTCAGGGTAAGTATTTGCTAAGCAAATTTGCCTATCCTTTCCTCGTTAGTCTCTAAGTTTCTAACGCTAGGATAAAAACTCTTTCAGCACCTTATGCAGCAGATATTCAATATGTTCTCAACAAGCTTGAAGAACTAAATATCCCCATTCGTGCCGATAACTTCTTTTATCGATTTAGATCCCGAAGAAGAAGTTCAGGAGCCTGAGGAAATTGCTCAAGAAGCAGATCAAGCGACTAAAAACGTCGATGATATTCCTCAGGGTAAGCGATGTAGTCTTTTGTTTGTAATTTCTACTTAGTAGAAATTTTTGCTTACTTTTCTCAATCGCTTACATGTATCAGCTCAAGATCAATCGCTTACATGTATCAGCTCAAGATGTACCAATCGCTGATGCCCCTCCTCTCTTGGAGATTCCAGTTGAAATAGACGTGGACATGGCAACTGTTGTAGATATCGCTAAAAAGGCATCACAAGTTCTTCCTGACGTTGAAACTTCATCAACAAGTGAAGCAACTTTAAACGCTGAGCGGTCGATAGAAGTGGCCCCTATCCCAACAGAGGCTATTGCTTTTGTTCCTACGCCAACAGAACCTCCTCCTCGTGTCATTGATTTCTTCCCGCGCGGATACTCTTCAGATATTGAATTTTATTATGCCGCCAGAGAACGTGACACTCAAACGCTTGCCGAGTTGGAAATCCAATTTCAAACAACTCTCCATCGGCCAGATCTTTCAGACTCACACAAGTTTGAAATCTTCGAGCGTTTTGCCAATCTTGGTCTGTACAGTTTAGCGCGTCTTCATTCACGCCTTGAGTATATTCGTCGACCAGCGTTCAACCGATCAGAATTTGACGAGAAGCGATTCAATTTCACCGGTCGCTCAGAAGAGTCCTTTTATCCTCTGCGCCAAAACCAGATTGTTTTCAAAAACCCCCACATGGGTGATTGGAACAAAGATCCAGATGAGGCAGATCTCAACAAGATAGGATATTCAGCTCTTCCTTCCATCGTCAACTCTCCTCAAAACGCTTTATCTCCTAATCCACCTAAGTTATGGAAAGGAAAAGGACCTATTGTTGCTGAGCGTCCAAATTCGGTCAACTCGTGGATAGACGATGAGGCTCGAGAATATCTAGCAAGATTATGGGGTGAGGATTATGAAGAAGAAATGGAACGCTTTGAGAAATTTCTTGCCGCTAGAAAAGATCAAGCTAAAGCTATCAAGTTGGGCAAGCGATGGATGATGAATACAGCCAGATGGGCTGAAGATTTTGTTCTGCATTTCTATACCCTAGAAGAACTTATAAGATACCCGTCTCTTTTCAAGTTTGGGATAGAATACAGACGCTGAGGATATGCAACCTTTTTTCTTCAACGTCAGATTATTGCAGGGAATGTTAGCGCTTTGCCACGATACAGACAATCAATCGAAAGCTACATTCGCCAGCAACTCGCCTTATACATCCAGGACGGACGGTACGTCTTCCATCCTCGTGCAGACTTTGTTCAAAGAATCTTTCCTGACCTAAACGAAGACGCTTCGTCAAGTAAACAACTAATTCTTCCCGGTCAGAGTCAGATTCGTGTTGATGTTTCCACAGAACACGCTGAGTTTGCTGAGCTCCACAGAGACATGAGAGCAGTGTTTGAAAATGCCCAAGCGCTGGACAGCAGTTTCAATCACTTTTCCGGGTGTTACAATTTCAGAGGATATACTCTTCACCCCGTGCTCTTTACTGAATCAAACATTCAAGTGGCCAAGATGATCTCCCTGATTAGGCCAGTGGACCAAGACGCAGCTCAAGCGCTCATGCCGTTGATTTTGGACTTTTTCAATCGTTATACTTCAGGGATTGCTTTACCGGAAGGTGTGCAACTTGCACTAAGTACCGAAGAGCGCGAAGACGCTATATTCTTTATACCGCAATCTAGCCTGATCAGTCCGCGGCATGTAATGGAAGCCCTTGGCCCCCTTTGGGTCATTGGCATTAGAGAACCTTCTCCTCCCCAACTCCAAATAATAGAAGAAGACTCTGCTCCTACTGCGGAAGTCGCTCAAAATCCTGAGGCTTCCTTGCCAGATTCTTCTACCGCCCCAGTAGTCGAGCCCCCAGTTTTTGCAGATCCAATCATGGATCAAGCGATTGAAGAAGTGCACTCTGAAATTGCACACGCGCCTATCAAGCCCTTTATCAGAGATAAATCCAAAGGCAAGGCTGCAGTTTCTAGCTCTTACGGACTTCTCCCGTCCCTAGAGCGTTCTTCTTCCAATTCGGATTCTGAAAGTGATTCAGACGCTAGAGACTTCAGACAGGCAGTCCGAAACTCGCTCCATAACATTGAAGGTTCCTGTTCCAAGATCTTTGAAACTGCTGATAGACATATGCGAATAGTGTCTGACACACGAAGCTGAGACATTGCCAACGCTTCAAATAAAAGCACCATTGCTATCATGAATAGCATGTCCCCTCTTATCACTGAACTCTCATCCGAATTCAACCCTCACTTAGCCCAGAGCGCTTCGGCTGATGCTGATAGACATATTTCGACCAATGCCGCTGCTCAAAGCATCGCTCACCAAGTTGCTCTCTTAGTTGACGAAGTTCGACTCTTGCGAAGAGAAGTCGCTGAGTTGAAAACCTCTCTTGATGATGCCAAGAAGGGGGAAAATACAGAAAAGCATCAAGCGTCCAAAGCGATGTCAAAGACTGATAATAAAAATTGGCGATCAATGATGGAAGAACTAGTGAGCATCAAGAAGATGTTAACTAAAAAGAGAAAGCCAAGATATTATCTAGGAAGATATCCCCTTCCGGAATTGGACGTTGACTTCTTAGAAGGAATGGGATTTCAACCTTTTGCCGGACCGCTGAGACGACCTATCAATTGGAGACCGTCAAAAGATCCAAGAAAAGATATCTATCACGATTTAATTCGTGAACTTGGAATTTCTCCAAGAGAGTGGACGGAAAGGTTGTTAGAACTTAATGAAAGCGCCAGACTTCGTAGGCATGATTACGATGAAGTTCAACATACGACAATGATTGACATTGATCGTCTCCTGATGGACTTAGCGCTAGAAGTTCTCCAAGGCGAAGAAAGAGCAAAGCGACAGAAAAAGTGAATGATTTTTTTATTTTTTTTGTACTTGCTTTCCTTTTTTGTTTTCAGTATAAATCATGTATGTTTATTCTTTTTGTATATGAATGATTTATCGCTGAAACATCTTGTTGAAGCTAATCTAACTTTAGCTAACCTTACTAACTTTTTGAACGCTAACTTATATTCATTTGGGCTTTTCTCTTTAGTAACTCTTAAATTATAAAAGAGTTACAAAAGTTAAAGTCTTGACATCATCAAAAAGGGGGAAATTGTTAGGAAATTTCATGTTAGATGTTTTGATGATGACAAGATAAGATTCATTGTTAGACCCCAAATAAAATGTAAGTTTATGTTTTCCTTAGATCATTGTTTAAGCGTTTGAAAGTTTGTAATTTTGTTTAGACTTGTAATTTTTATCTTTGTAGATTTTAGACTAAGTCTTAGTAACTGAATCGCTAGTAGAATTCTAGGTGAGTCTATTAGAGAAGAAGTTGAAGACCAGCGTCTGAAGTCAACCAGAGATGAAGATTTGTCTCTTAGCGTCCGTCAAACGCTAAAGGAACCTATTTCAGGGTACATGGATCAAGCGCTCAAATTGTCTCAAGCGATGGATGTAAGATTCACCTGGAATAAATCCTCAAGTCATGAAGGACTTAAATGCAATCATTCAACGGACATTTATTTTCAACGGGAAATAAATTCAAATGCATTAAATGCCTGATAAGAGCATTAAATGTGATTAGCTACTATGACTTGTGGACAAGCCACCTTTTTGACTCAGACTGTCAGAATTTCAAAGATTAAAACTGCTCCCGTCCAATCGGCCCCAGCAGATTTTCAGGAATGTCAGAACTTGGGTATATTCACTCTCCGCGTGAATGACACGCTCCTACATGTGTCCAACGGACAGATCTCAAGAAAGTGTCTATAAATACCACCCAAACAAAACCCTTAAAAAAAAAAAAGACACGCGAGAAAACTATTATTGAAAAATATTCATATACTCTTGCTGTGAAAAAGCTTTGAAACCCCATAGACAAAACCTTCAAGCTTTTTACATACATTCCAAACAGTCACCAAAATATCTCAAACATCTTCTAAAGAAGAAATTCAAATTCCACTTGAGATATTACTAGTTGTTTGATCTTTCCAAAAACAAACAAAACCCTAGAGATAACCTTCAACCTTTCATCTGAGTGAGAAAAATTGTTGTACCCTTTCAGGCAGTATTTCTGAGTGAGAGAAGCTTGAAGAAGACGATCTTCATTGGTGCTGAAGTCTGTGTGATCAAGGAGCCCAAGATCATTTTCACCTGTTACTATTGGGTAAAAGATTCTGTGTGAATTATTTGATTATCATCATAGTGAATTCCTCCAAGTGAAAAAGGAGAAGAAGGACGTAGCTGGGATTACATCACCCAGTGAACCTTACAAAGATTGTGTCTTTTACTTTATTGTCTTAGCACTATTTCATTGCATCATTCATTTTATTGAAAAGAACAACTCTAAGCAATCAGCGATTAAGATTAATCAATAGAACTCTAAAAACTCATTTCCGCTGTGCTAACCCTGATTAAGCGATCTAAGCGTTGTCCTACTTTGGCAAACAGCTAAAGTCACTAAGTCTAAGTTAACTCTATCTGAAGCGTTTGACCCAAGCACTCAGTACTCCAAGCGTTCAAAATATTTAAGTGATACGAAATTTTTGAAGTCTAAAAAGACTTCAGGGTCTATTCAACCCCCCCCCCCCTTCTAGACCCTTTCGTATGCCACTTGGGACCACCACACTGTCATCTGAATCTTCAATGGCCCTCCTGGCCAATGCTTCTCAAAACAAGAATATTAAAGATCCCACAGTATGTGATCATTGCTAGTACACAGGGCATACTAAAGAGCAATGCTACAAGCTTATTGGGTATCCAGCCGATTGGGGAAGAGGTGGTAGAAGAGGAAGAAGTGGTGGCAGAGGCAAAGATAGTGGCTCAGGATAGAGCCTTAGTAGATGAGGATTCAATGCCAACGCTGTTCAGAATAATACAAATAAGAAAAATGAGGCAGGGAGTTCTGTAGCTGGCCAACCAACTTTCACTCAGGAGCAGTACAAGCAAGTTCTTCAAATCCTTGGTAACTCCTCACATGATGCTAGCACTTCTAATGTTGCCACTATTTGTGAAAACAATACAGGTATACCTAAACCCCTTTACTGTGAGATGCATGTGGGTAATGTTAAGTTTCCTTATTGGATTATAGACACAGGTGCAAATCAACACATGGTATCTGACATAAAGCTTTATGATTCATATGATTCTAATAATATGAGAATTTCATAGTAGAGTTTTATATTCAAGAACAGTTAAAGTGAATAATAATATTATTCTGAAAAACAAATTGTATCCTGATTTTAAACATAACCTGCTTTCAGTATCTAAACTGACTAAAGATGATCATATGTTCATTAGTTTTTTTCCTGATTTCTGTGTTATCCAAGAAATGAAGAGTGGCATGATCAGGGGGATTGGTAGACTGAAGAATGGTCTTTATTTTTTACAACCAGTCCCCAGTCATTACACTTCTATTTTTCATTGTAATTATGTGTTGAATAAGTCTTCTATTGTTTCTATTGTTAATAAAGCCACTTTGTGACATTAGAGATTTGGACATATGTCTTTCTCTAAATTTTGTTTCCTACCTGAATTAGGTGTAGAAGTAAAGAATGACACTAGATATTGTCATACTTGTCCTTTAGCTAAGCATAGCAGGACTATGTTCCCTGATAGGACTAGCTTTACTTCTAAGATTTTTGAACTTGTACACCTTGATGTAGCAGGACTATGTTCCCTGGGGTGTATGATTTCATAAACAAGTTTTTTATATATGTCAAGAATCAGTTCAACATTACGGTTAAGAAAATCAGGACTGATAATGCTTTAGAGTTTTTTAGCAAAGATTGCATTGGTTTATTTGAAAAACTTGGGATCATACATAAGAGTTCTTATGCCAATACACACAAACAAAATGAGGTTGTAGAAAGAAAACATAGGCATATATTAAATGTAGCAAGATCCCTGAAATTTCATTTACCTATGGTGTATTGGGGAGATTGTGTTAAAATAGCTGTTTACATCATAAATAGAACACCCACATCTATTTTAAAAGGCAAAACTCCTTTTCAGGTTTTATATGACAAAAAACCTCATCTTAAACACCTTAAAGTGTTTGGATGCCTCTCTTATGCAAAAATTTTGAATCAAAATGATAAATTTCATGTTAGATCCAAGCCATGTGTTTTAATAGGTTATTCCACAACACAAAAGGGTATAGATTACTTGATTTGTAAACTAAGTGTATTTTTGTCCCAGAGATGTCTATGAACATATCCTTCCATATACACTTATTGATAAATAGAAAACTGATAGAATCTTCCCTTTAAATAATGTGGAAAGATACTTCGAGGATCATAATCTTTTTGTTGATGCGTCTGATTCTGATAAAGATGATTCTATTGCTGTTAACAATGAGGATGATAACCAATAGAATAGGGATCAGAATATTAGGGACAATAACATTCAAGATGACAACCTTAGAAGATCTAGTAGGGTTACTAGACCACCTGTATGGAGCAAAGATTATGTTTACCGTTCATTCTCTACTTATAATACTGTCTTTACCTCTATTAAACATCCTCTGTCTAATTATATTCAATATGATAGGATTAAGCATAAGTATAGAACATATTTGGCTGCTATTTCTAATGAGACTATTCCTAATAGTTATAATGAGGCTAAAACTAGTAAAAAAATGAATTGATACCATGGATGTTGAGATTAGAGCCCTGGAACTTAATAAAACCTGGAAAATTGTTGATCTACCATCTAGAAAAAGACCTATAGGTTGCAGATGGATATATGCCATTAAGTATAAATCTAATGGTAGTATAGAGAGATATAAGGCTAGGCTAGTTGCAAAGGGTACACTCAATTAGAAGGGATAGATTATACTGACACCTTCTCACCTATGGCTAAACATGTAACTGTTAGAATTGTTGTATCTTTAGTAGCTATGCATGGATGCAATTTATGGCAGATGGATGTGACAAATGCTTTCCTACAAGGAGAGTTTGATGAAGAGGTTTTCATGACACTGCCACCATGTATGATTATCAAAGAAAAGATCTTCAAAACAAGGTATGGAAACTTGAAAAATCCCTCTATGGTTTAAAATAGGCTTCAAGACAATGAAATCAAAAATTCACTGAAGCTATGCATGTTTATGGTTTCTTTCAATCAAAAAAAATAATTTCTCCTTGTTTATTAAATGTAGTGGGAGTAGTTTGGTCATACTTTTGGTTTATGTTGATGATATACTTATAACAGGGAATGATGAAACTTTAATTACTAATTGTAAGAATTGCTTGAAAAGTACTTGTCATATGAAAGATTTAGGAGAACTGAAATTCTTCCTTGGTATTGAAGTAGCTAGATTTAGCAAAGGCATATGTATGAATCAAAAAAAGTATGCCTTAGATTTATTGTCTGAAACTGATATGCTAGATCTAGCAAAGGCATATGTATATGTATGAATAAAAAAAATATGCCTTAGATTTATTGTCTGAAAATGGTATGCTAGGTAGCAAACCTGTTAGTACACCTGTTGAAATGAATGTTAAACTGCATGATGATGTTAAAAATGATCCATCTATTAAAGATGTGTCACAATTTCAGAGTATTATTGGGAAGTTAAATTATCTGTATCTTACTAGACCAGATATTAGTTATGGTGTTCAGCTTTTGAGCCAGTTTATGGATAAACCTAAACAGTCACATCTTGTGGCAATGTTTGGAATCTTAAGATATATTAAAGGTAAACCTGGCTTAGGGTTGTTTTTTTCTTCGAACAATTCTTCTGTTTTGAGAGCCTTTTGTGTTAGTGATTGGGCAGCGTGTCCAATCTCTAGGATGTCTATTACAGGGTATGCAGTTTTCGTTGGCGACTCTTTGGTGTCTTGGAAAGCAAAGAAGCAAAATACAGTGTCTAGAAGTTCAGTAGAAGCTGAATGTAGAGCCATGGGTACGGTCGCTGCAGAATCTTTGTGGATCCTTGGTATTTTCAGAGATTTGGGAATTAAAGTTATGCAACCAGTCAAGATTTATAGTGATAGCAAATGAGCTATTCCAATAGCTGCAAATCCAATCTTCCATGAGAGGACTAAGAATATTGAGGCTGATCTTCATTTTATCAGAGATAAGATACAACAAGGATTAATAGTGACAAAGTTCATTCCTACTAGTGAACAACTTGCAGATATTCTTACTAGACCTTTAAGTAAATTCCAGTTTGAATTGTTGTTATCTAAGTTTGGTGTCCTTGATTTGTATGGACAATAAACTTGAGGAGGAGAATTAAGAGTTGTAAAATAAGTAATAGAAGAAGTGTGTTTTATGTGAGTAGCATTTTTATTGGTTGCTCCAGTCCACTTAGTATAAATACTGGGAAATAACTCTTGTACGTTGTACTCAGAACAATTCATAATAAAAGATTATTCAGATTTTACTTTCTCTCTCTACATATTGTTCTCTCTCTACTCACATCAACCCAGAAGTTTCACCCATGGAGATCTTCATCTTCTTGACAATTATATTCTCATTTTCATTATATTCCTAAATTCAATCATTTCCAATAAAATTCATTCATTAGTACCAATCGTCTCCTAAGAAGTGTATTTTTCTTCAATAAATGTATATTTTTCTTCAAAATAAATCTTACGTTGACATTCAACATCATCCTTCAGGTCGGTTACATAGTATTTATTAGTCGAGCTTTAGTTTGATGCTTATGAAGGGAGCTTAAGCAAAAATGTTTCAAGCTCAAATGGATCAAACCAAGCTATCCTCACCTGATAACATTTGATATCATTGAGTAATATCATGTAAACAAATGTTATTTTATTTCAAAATTAATCAAATGTGAGAGTTTTCATTTTTATAATATTATAAGTAACTTTTTTTCTTAAATATCTTATAATACAACAACTAACCCCTCAATTGAATTATCAAATAGTATAGTATGTTTTTTTGTTTAAAAAATTGTGCAGATATGGTTTTGTTTTTCCTTTTACACTCATATTAGCATTTTTGGCACTTTTAGATTGTAAATTCACAATTAAATAGCACCCCCAACCCAGTCAGACCATGTTGAGGGTGCAACTTAGTTGCGAGTTGCGAGTTGCGACTCGAACGCAACATTGAATTTAGAATCTAAGAGTACAATGTGCCAAAAGTGTTAATTTGAGTTGTGGAAAGCGCAAATTACCTTTAAATATGGTCAAAACACAATCAACATATATTGACTCAATTGATAGGGAATAAGTTAGTTCCTATCAAAAATTTGTGAGTTGCAAATTGAGGGCAGTGTTGATGAACAATTTGTAAATAAATCTTTAACCGATCTTTGATCCTAAAAACCCACAGTAAGAGATCGGAGCCAAGTCCACTCAAACTTTTCTTTAAAAAAAAAAAAAAAAAAAAAAAAAGTTCGTATAACAAATAAAGTCCTTAAAAGTAGTCTACTCCTTACCATTTCCCCCAAATCAAAAACTGAAACCCTAATCCTTAGCCCCTCTCAAGGGATTGATTAGGTTAACAATGGTGTGCATCAGGAAGGCGACAGTGGATGATTTGTTAGCGATGCAGGAATGCAATTTGTTCTGCCTGCCCGAGAATTATCAGATGAAGTATTACTTCTACCACATCCTCTCATGGCCGCAGCTCCTCTACGTGGCCGAGGATTACAACGGCAAGATTGTCGGCTATGTTCTGGCAAAAATGGAGGAGGAAACCACCGAGTGCCATGGCCACATCACCTCTCTTGCAGTGCTCAGAACTCATCGGAAACTCGGCCTCGCCACAAAACTCATGACTGCCGCTCAAAACGCCATGGAACAGGTACATTTTTGTGTATTCTCTTCCTTTTCATTTTCATAATTCATTTACAGTGTTTTCATAATTCATTCACAGTGATTTTAGATGCTTAGAAGTGAGCTTGTGGAATTGGGATTGGTTTAAATATATGGGAATTTTTAGTACAAGCGTTTCTAGTTCTACAGACTTAACTCCATAATGCCGAACAATTTAATAGTTTCGATCTTTAAAAGTAAATTGTGCTTTGCTTAGGTTCGACAGCTTTATTCATAAGTGTACAGTAGAAGGTGCAATATTTTATTCTGTTGGCTACTCTTGAACTTCCGGTTTCCATCTTGTTTTTTTGGTGTTTTGTTCAAAAGGGGGATCATTTCTTTCACTTAATTGTTGTGCTTCGCATTCATAGTTGAATTAAGAACTCCGCACACATAAATGGTCACAAATAGTCAAATATTGCTTGAACTGCCTATGTGTGAGTTGAGAAATATATTGCCTGCTTCCCAGCTATGAAAGTTGGATTTTGCCTCAACTGTGCTTGTGTTATCTTGTATTAATTTTGTTTGATAACGGGGGAACCATGATATTTTTCGTTGGTTAGTTGAGTATTTGCAACTAATTATCCCCTGAATTGCAGGACTACTGATACTTGGTGATTTAGACCTTCCTATAGTGCTTGTTTACATAATTTGATTTGTTTGTCCTTACTTTGTGGCGAGCCATCCCCATGTAAAAGATAGCAAGAAATTGCCGTCATTACAACTTTGTGAATGTATATTTGGTTTAGATATGCTTCTAGAATTTTTTTTTGCGGTAATGAGAAATCAACTTCTAATTCTATCCTAAGGTGATTTTGTAATGATCCCACATCGTGAAAAAAGAGAAAAATGAAATAGTTTATAAAGAAAACCCTAGAATTCAAGTGTAACAATGGATATCCATTTTGGGCCGTGGTTCAAATGCCCAACTCAAGGTTACGCTCAGTGGGTTTGATGGGATTTATCTGGTCCAACGGGCTCGTGAGCCCGGGGCGTGACAGATTTCAACATGAAACCATTGGAATCTAGCATATTACTCAAGAACTTGAAAAGAAAAGGGAATATGGGGAAAACTTGCATAATTATTTCTGCCGGCCTGCCTACATTCTAATTTTAAATCTTCCCAAAGTTGTCTAACATCATGAAAACAGGTAAACAAAAATATTGTGCAAATTAGATGTGTTCTGTAGAATTATATTAGTACTGGCATTTCTTTGATATTTTTCCTTTGAAATCTAAAAAGGAGAAAGTGTTTAATTTGTATTTTTCTTACTGAATTTGAAGATGGCTATAACAGCTTGTATTATCATTTATTTGGAGAGTATCCACAACGTAACTGGAAATAAAGAATAGTGAATAGTTTTGTTGGTTCTTTGTAAGGGTCCTTGAGAGTTATTCTGTGGAAATTACTAAACCAGATTTACATTTAGCTATTTTCCTGATGGGCATTATGCAGTTTCTATGTTCTCTATTGTTTTGGCAAATTTGGAATATATCCAAGAGATGAGTTTGGTCTGTTCTGATAGCCAACATATCATGTGTTTTTGGTTCTTAAACAGGTGTATGAAGCAGAGTATGTGTCACTGCATGTGAGGAAAAGCAATAGGGCTGCATTTAATTTGTACACCGAAACGTTAGGGTACAAAATTCATGATGTGGAGGCAAAGTATTATGCCGATGGTGAAGATGCTTATGATATGAGGAAGCAGTTGAAGGGTAGGAAGCATCATCACCATCACCACCACCACCACCATCACCATGGTGGTGGCTGTTGTTCTGCAGACCAGAAAGCAGATGAAAAGGCTCGTTCAGCAGAGACCAAAACAGCGTGATTCGAATTAATTCAGTGGTCAGAATTTTATTTTGCTATTTTATTCTGTTAGAATGGAAAAATCAGCACACACTGCCTGGTATACTCTTTTCGGCCTGTTTTGAATAGTTTGATACATGAAAATGTACCGATATAACCCTTTTTGTTCTATGGCTCCGTTGTTGGTGTTTTTCTTTTTTTTTTTTTTTTCGGGGGGTGGGATGGGGTTCCGTGGAAGCTCGAATAATTCATGGACAGGCTTTTTAATGTATTAAGCCGATGTTTGTGCGTGTTCCACTAAAACATTACAGTCAATGATCAAAGATGTGTGATGATGGTCGCACATTCATAGTTTGTTCATTTAATTGGGACTCAAAACAGTTCCTCTTGGATATGCTCTTTAAATTTCTGGGCTTCCTGTAGTTCTCTATTTGACGAATGCCTGAAAACTTCTAAATATTCTTGGATCGTTTCTTTTTCTTCACCAGTAATGCTTGATTTAAAGGTAGTTATTTTCTTTTACAATTATTTTGTTCTGAAGAAGGCTGAAGTCCGAATCACTTCCCTGTGTTTTTTTGGGTGAAGTTGGATAATTATATGTGAAATGCAGTGTATTACTTTGTCCATAAATTTGTTGCATTAGATACGTTTGTTTTGTTTTCCCTTAAAATTGGTGAAACTGGGCATGGCTGGAACTGGAGATGGATCTTCGAATATTTTCTCTTTCCAGATGAAAGGAAGTAGCTATCAATTGTTAGAAATAACCATTTTTAGAGTACCCAATCTTAATTCTCAATGAGGGTCCATCTTCGCAATTTGTGTCTGGCTGATGAGCTTGGCTTTATCTTTTATCGAACTCTTCGTTTTTTTCCATAAATGTTGTCGTGATCGTAGTTAAACAAAGGAAAAGATAAAAAAAAGAAGAAGCTACTTTGCTACTTGCTCCAAATTGAAATTCACGTATTTATCATTTACGCGAGCAATCTTGCTTGATCGCCTTTGTAAGTGTTTGAATTTCTCACAAACGGATATAATTCGGATTTATTAGTATTCAAAAATCGGTACTTGTTGAAGAAACTTTATTGAGGAGTTTATATGGGACTTGTGTTTGTGTCTATTTGTGTCGCGCGTTCCAGATATGTAATTGTTCCATAATCCAGATATCATCATACCGCCTGATGCAGAAATTGTTGATGACAGAACCAATCTGTGATGTTGGGTTAGAAATCGTAAATAACATGTAAAATGTAGTGGAGAATACAAGATAAATAGCTAGATTGAAACTAACGGGGTTGGTCCGAGCAGTAAGCGGCTCCCTTCCGCTTAAACAAGGTCTCGGGTTCGAAACTTTGTGAATGCAAAAAATCTCTGTTGGGAGACTCACCCACTACTGTCAAGTGCGCGACCCGGGTCGAATCCGGATATAGTCGAGACAAAGCTCCGATGAACCGGGTAGGCAACAAAAAATAAATAAAACATAGCTAGATTGAACATAGCTATGCACTTATCAAATTTTTAACAACCAAAATGTCACTCGAATTGTCACATGCTCCCCATAGTTCATGGGACAACTCTATTTACCCTCTATATATCTATATCTATAATCTATAATAATAATAACTATTATAAAAGTGTAAATGTTAGGAGATGATTTATATTTTTTAACATTTTTGTAGAGACTAAAATATCCTTATGTGAATATTATGCTAAGAAAAAGAGTGAGGTTTATTAAGGGAATAGCTTGATGATAAAAATTAAAAATTAACATAATCTTGACCAATTAAAAGAAGAATTAATGGTGTTCAATGTATATACCACTCTAATAAATGAGTTATTTTGTTCATTGATTCATAGGTGGTATGTATCTAACTTATTTTTATTGGATATTTTAGTTAGTATTTTTGTGAAAATGATAAATATTTTTTACATGATAGTAAGTAATTTTCTAAACTAACACACATTTTTTCTATAATAACTAATTTCTATTTGTTTTAATTAGAAATATTAATGAACTCTAAATGAATTATATGACATGTTTTAGATAATGATGGGAATTCCATAATATAAGAAAATTAAAAAACAAAATTTGAAGAAGAAAAATATTGGATTGTTGGTCCACTTTATTACTTTGCTTTTTTGTTTTTTGTTTTAATTCATTGATTAATTCAATTAAAAAATTAGTTATCACCTGTCGAATTTCATTTAGTATAAGGTACATAGTAGAGATATATAAGAGCATAAGAGAATAAATATTTAAATTAAAAGAGATTTTAAAATTATGAGAGTTCATAACTAACACATAATTGAAATAGTGAAGAAAATATATGAAGGGAAAGAAATTTAGCTCCATATGCCTCTTGCGAAAAGAAACAAATGGGAATTTCACTCTAATAAATGAAATATTTAGTTCATTGTAATATTCATAGGTACTATGTATCAAATTTATTTTTATTCGATTGTATATTTAGTATTTTTATAAAAATGATAAATACTTTTTACATGATAGTAAGTAATTTTCTAAATTACCACATATTTTTTGTAAATTAAATAATTTCTATTTATTTAATTAGAAATATTAGATTCTTAAGTGAAATGTAAATGAATTATATGATATTTTATAGATTTTGATGCGAACTCCGTATGAATTCCATAACACAAAAAAATTTAAACATAAAATTTGTTGCAGAAAAATATTGTATTGTCGGTCCACTTTATTATTCTATTTTTTATTTGTTTAATTCATTGAATTTTAAATTTCTATTAAAAAAATTAGTAAGCAAATGATGAATTTCATTTAGTATACGACAGTAGAGATGAGACCATAAAACAATAAATATTTAAATTATAAGATATTTCAAAATTATTAGAGTTTACAATTATTAAAATAAAGAAGACAACATGAAGAGAAATAATTTAGATCCATATGTCTCTTGCAAAAATGAACGAAGGGGAATTTCAGTTAGAATAAAAGAAGAATTATTGTTGTTCATTATATATAGTACTCTAATAAATGAGTTATTTTTTCCTTGTATATATTCATTAGTAATATGTATCTAAATTTCTTTGCCGAGTATTTTATAGTATTTTTGTGAAAATCATAAATATAACTCTACATGGTAGTAAGTACTTTTTCTATATTTCATTACACATTTTAAAAAATAAATAATTGTATTTGTTTAATTAGCAACATTAGACACTTAAATGAATCCTAAATGAGTTAATTGATCTGTTACAAATTTCGATATGTATTCTACATCAATTCCATAACATAAGAAAATATAAAATTAAAATATGAAGGAAAAGATAGTGGGCCGTCCATTAGGGATATGTCTTTTTTTCTTCTTTTTTTTAGAGAGAGTTTGGCTAAACTTATAACATCTTGTAAGATGTTTCAGAGCTTGTAAGCTCTTACAAAATGTTTGGTAATTTTTTTGGTGAAACAGCTTATAAGCTCTTAAAATAAGATGTTAGGAGCTTATAAGCTCTTAAAAAATAAGTAAGGGAACTTTAACTTATTTTTTAAGATCTTATAAGTTGGAAAGCTTATAAGCTCCAAAAATATTTTATAAGCACTAAAAGCTTATCAGCTTTTTAAAATAAGTTTAGCCAAACACCTTCTTAGTTTATTGATTTCAAGTTTCAGTTAAAAGATTTAGTTAGAACATGACTAATTTCATTTGGTACATAACCACGGTAGTAGAGATAAGAGAATTGATAATAAGTATTAGAAAAGTATTCCAAACTTATGAGAGTTCACTACAAGCTTATGTCTGAGAAAGTAAAAGAGAACTATTTGAAGAGAAATAAAATTTTCCACGTTGTGTACCTCTTGCAAAAATGAACAAACATAAATTTTATTTAGAACTTATCTGTTCATTTTGTTTAGTTTAACGATAAGGAGTCATAAAATTAACATTTAATTTACATATTGGTTGTAAATTTAGTGCTTTTGATACCCTCTGCAAATATAAAGAAATAAGATAGTGGTCGAGAAAATGGACAAAATCTAAAAATTCACAATAGGGCACAAGGATATACTCTTAAATGATTTTGGCCGATGTCGAATTATCTTTTCTCATAGAAAGTTCATAATCCATGAAATGTTAGCATAATGAGAATAAATAGTAAGTTACATGCACGATCGAGCATTAGATTTGATTAGTGTACATTCTTAACTTTTTTGCAATAATAAAAATTATATTATCTACCACATATAGTAACACTTATTTGTCATGTAGTATTAAGCAAATTTAAATAACGAAAGATACCAAACAATTTAATTCATATGGACTATTTGTGAAATTACACACCACTAAATAATTTTTTTTTTGTTTCCTCCTACCAAATTAAAATACCTATGTTACATATCCACATGCATAAGAAAAATACACACACATGAGGAAAAAAAAATCCTAAAACCCTAACTTTTATATCGAGTATGAATAATTTATAATATTTTGCAGTTCTTAATATTTGTTGAAAATTAAACATTAATCTAATTCAAACTACACGACAATAAGCAATTTGCTATCTTCCACCATAGGATTTTTTTAAATAAGTAATTCATAAATACTTAATTAGTAGCAGTAGACTCTTAACTTAGCTTTAAATGAAATAATAAGTAGTTAATAACTTTGACATTTATTCCACTTGAATTTCATAAATATTTTTTCTACAAACTTTAGGAAGCTGGGAACTCAAATTTTATTTTGCTATTAAGTTATTTTGTCATGTATGAATGAATTTGAAGTTGTGAACTTTTGAATGTCCACATTGGGAGATCAAGTAACATTATCACGTATTTGTAGAATTAATACATATGATGTTTAGTAATTTCATATTAACCTGTACAAGAACAATAAATGGACTAATCAATTTATGATATTTGCAGAACTATTAAACAAATAGAAAAATTGTTCACAAATTAGAAGGACCAAATACCTCATGTAGATATAAAAAAATACATATTAAAGAAAAAAGTAAATCCCATAATTCTAAAATAGTATGCCATAATCCAATTGACAGAACCAGAGTTCCACTAAATATTAAAGTAATGAGACGAAGTAAAAAAGACTAGGGTAAGAGAGGAAATGAAGCTTACAAGGAGTCAATAATTTACTATTTCAACTGCAAAATTAACTATAATACAATTAAATACGTATCTATTGGTATCCAATATAGTTTCTTTACATAATTTGGATGAAGATCAATATTTGACAAACGTGTTAGAAATAGAAGTACAAGAAGTTATTACACAGATAAAAAAATTGAAAAAATAATTGATAAACTAATAATTGTTTGTTTTTCCCCCTCTATCTTTTAATCACATGACAAATACCTAAACTGCAGCTTTGAAGCAAAATATATATTACCATTTAAGAATCAATAGTGTAGGTAATTTGACTGAATTATGATTTTTTCGAATCAATTTAGATATAGACCATATATTATTAGTTACTCGATCTTAAGTTTGTATAATTTGATAATGTGCATCAAGTGAATTGTTCTGTAATAGTAAGATTAATATAAAACTATCTATGTTATTAAATAGATTAAGTTAGAAATAAATAAAAGTAATAATTAATGAAATTAAATTAATAATATATGTAAATTAGAATAATGTTGCCTTAGCATTTTATATTTTGTTATGAAGTACTATAAAATGAAAACTTCCATTAATAGAATAAATATATAAATCATAATTTTTAACTTACTACTATCAACTTTGTTTATTTGTGTATTTTTGGAATTGTCTTTATATTATAAA
Source organism: Buddleja alternifolia (assembly GCA_019426215.1). Classification (NCBI taxonomy): domain Eukaryota; kingdom Viridiplantae; phylum Streptophyta; class Magnoliopsida; order Lamiales; family Scrophulariaceae; genus Buddleja; species Buddleja alternifolia. The sequence goes on from CM033408.1 coordinate 9,087,571, forward strand.
TAAATTATACTAAAATTTACAATAATCATAATGATTCATGCGCAATGTTCGTGCATTTTACTAGTTCATTATAAAACTGAAGATATAACCACGAGGTGTGACGTGGTGGTAGCTCGCCTTGTCCCTTAACCATGAGATTGAGAGTTCGATCCTCATCCATGGGAATAAAACACATTTCGTGGCCAACCATTTACCTCCAGTGGGAGAGCTCCCGCGATGAAAAAGATTAGTGAAAAAAGAAAAACTGAAAATTTAAAGTAAATGAACACAAATTCTATTTCAATTAACTGGCTTTGTTTTTATAAAAACTAGAAATTAAATTGATGACCACAACTTATTACACTACCCATTCAAGTTTCCAAACCTATCGTAAAATCAAATTGAGCATTTATTTATTTACAATTTTGAAAATAAAACCCTTCCATTTCAAAATCGGTTATTGCAATACCAAATCAACAGAATCCACAGCTTTCTCTACGATACCAAGAAACCAGAAGATTTATGACATGACCAATATATCTTTCACCGAACACATTGGCTTTTAGGATAAATATTCTTGGTCCAAGACAATCCCATGACATGATTGCATACAAATACTTGCTAGCAGCTTTAGATCAAGCACTTTCTAGCAGTCCGACTGCATCAATACGGCTTCGTAATCCTACAATGATCTTTTGTTGGTGTACATGGATTTGCAGCAGGAGTAATAAGTTCTCACAGATATGAACCTAATCAGAACCAAATAAGACTCATTCAAGTATCGTAAACAGAAAAAAGGCATCAAATATTTCATCCTTTAGTTCTTCTGGAAAGTGCTGAATCAGCCAAATCAGTTCTGAGTACATAAAAAAATGCATACACTGTCCACGTTCACCCGGCCACAAATCAACCAGACAAATCAGCAGAAGGGCAATCACCATTTACGAAAACTACTATTCTTATACACTGAAATGTCAAAATTGTGGTTCTACAGATCATGAAGTTAACATTATGCCTGCAGACAGCATCTTACTTCTTAGCACCATTTGAGGAATCTTTCTGTGTCTTTACAATACTTAACTGACCACCCTCTTTATTAGCAACGGTTGCCGCTTTTACTTCATTGCAGTAATTAATAAACTTGCTCAGCTCCTGACAATATAAAAGTAGAAAAGAAGGTTGTTAGCAGACATATCAAACATCATAACTATCTACCGTGAATCAATTTGGTTGCCAGAAATGGAGAGTTCATATGTTACAGTTAAGACTTCAACTTCCATCACTAGTGCTATACTTGGACCTTGGATTTTGGTGAGATTAAAAAAAAAGGGAAATGAAAACTAACATAACATAAAGCACAAGTACTAGTGGTGAAATTGTTTTCTTTAGTGTCCTCCTCACAAAAGCACGAACAAAAAATAGCCTATATATTCTCATATTGGAGAAGAAGGGGTTTTTTTGTCGGTGACTCCATGTACAGAAGTTAAGGTGTCCATAATGTACATGAGACTTCTCTTATCTAATTGCTTACTGGCATATCTTTAGTCCTCTTCCGATAAAATTATACCCCATGATCCATCTTATACACTAGCAAGTATCTTTATGTGGGGCCCTTATATATGTTAATCTTATAAACAATTCTCTAATTAACAAAGATAACCATCCCACTAACTTCAACGTTTTTGGACGTTCTTGCATGTAAATAAGTAATAGCATCCAATAAACATAATATATGTCGTTCTTAACTTTTTAGGCGCTTCTGTAAACTTTTTTCCTTTAATATCCAAAATCCATAACCTTTCTACGCTTTCGTGGGTGATACAACGCCAGTGCATTATACAAGTTATTACTGTCTTTTTAATTAATTGATGGGCAGATATGTACCCCAACCCAAAGGCTTATCATGTCTTCTCTAATTTTGATTCACATGAAAAATACAGTGAAAGTTTTTCATCTGGGAATATAAGTCAGGCATATCCAAGAACAGGATACTATCCTTATGGAAAAAAAGAAGATGAACTTGAACACGACGAATGAAAAACCTATATATCCACAAATCTGAAAGCAACATAGAACTTATGTAAAAGGTTCCTGGTGTTGCATGAACCCAGACATCCGTTCCGTTGTCATTGTCATTTCGTTATACAAGATTCATATTCCTCTTTGCAGACCAAGGCAAGCGGTTTTTCAAGTGGGAAGCTCCAAAAGGTGTAGCATAGCTACAGGGGTTTGATATTGTATTTTCTACTATCCTATTCTGTTCATTTTTATTCTCTACATCTCAAGGTCCAAAACATGAGGTGTAATAAAGAACCAAAAGTCACAAAATTAGAATAACTAGCAATATTCAACAGCACTTGAAAAAACTATTCATTTTATCAGACAACATAAAACTTCGAAATGAACCATATTTATTTACGCTCATTAAAACCAGAGCCAGCTTTTCTTGGTTCGATCGATGTGTATTTCAAATGGACGTAGTGTTTGTACTTTGTATTCAATATTGATTAGTACAATAAATCACACACACTACAATGACCCTGAAATTGAAAAATATAGGATTCTGATAGGTAAAATCAATCAAAAGGTGTCTCACCTTATCGGTTTCCATCTCTTTGGTTACCTTGGATGGCTTCACCACTCTCTTCCCTGCAGTGAAGTAACTAAAATCACTACTCTTTTGAATTATTCATAATCTACTGTGCTTATTGAGATGTGAAAGAAAGTACCTACCCTTTCGAGTTTGAGAGGTTTTGCCATGGCGATTGGGAGGAATTGATTTCTTTTTCTGCTGCCCCTTGAACAGTGTCCCCTTCTGCGTCATTTCTTCTTTCTCTTTCTCTTTTCTTTTCGCTGAAGAAGAAGAAGAAAACAAAGAGGAATCTATGAGGAATTTCGATTTTAGGGTGAATGTAATATAAATTACTCTTGTTTCAGCTCTAGGGTTACTCTTCAGGGACGGCGTGGTTTAATTGGGGGAGCTTTTGGGAAATAGCCTCGAATTGCACAGTACCTAACTTATTCCTTTTAATTGCAAATGGGTCTCTTAACTTTTGGAGACATTTGACTTTGGTTCTCTTAAAATAAATTTTTATAAAGGCAACATAAAGTGTCACTAAATTTTTATCATTTAACGAGTTAAGCATTTTATTTTAAAATTCTCTTGTAAGAGGGTTGTTTCATAAATCTGGTTGCTTCATCAACGAAGACTTATATTGGATTTGGAATAAAGTACCTATCTTACCCTTTTAAATTTTAAAATATATTCTTAACTTATTTAATAATTTAAACTCAGGAACACTGCTCTGATACCAGATCGCTTGCACGCTGGGAGAATTATCCCAGACATTTTGTCTTCCGACCGGTATACATCGAGAAGGTAAACAAAATCTTTCCAAAGCAGTATCAGAGATTATTGAAAACAATAATTTGTATAGGGAAAACATATTTTTGGGACGATGAAAGAGCAAAAGGTTACTGCAGTTCATCACCATTTTTTATTTTTTATTTGGTTTTTGAGTATTTCTAATGTTTTTGAGTTTTCGATTTTTTAATGTTTTTGTGTTTTTTATTAGCATGAGAGAACTATAACATTTTTTAAATAATAGGGGAATCCCGTCCCTGGGGGTAGTTTACTCACTATGCATAATTATAAAACACATAAAAACTTACAAGTAATTTTTGCATACAAAGAAGATATTTTATTACAAGAAAGGTGGAGAGACTCTTTAGCAACCAAAAAGTGTGGGTTGAAGAGTGTTAAGGGGCAATTTTTACAACTGAGGGGAGGAGTCCTTATATACGCTCCAGATTTGAAAAATATTACAACAAAATGGAAGAAAAATTACGTCCACAACAGGTTGCAAGTAAGTGCTATAGTACCTACCTATTATTGTACTACAAATAGTTAAAAAGTACATAGGTGGCAAAAAGCGAATAGTAAATATGGTACAATAGTTGCTGAATCATAAATGGTGGCCTGCACAGCTGTCCTCTAAAGTTACTGCTCTTGTTTTGTTGATGAATTATTGTCCTTTTACTGTTGCTCCATTTATGGCATAAGTTGAAATTTTGCTGCTTTTAATACTGCTGCAAATTATTGTCTTTGCTGGTGCAGTTATGGCTTTGTCCTGATACTGAATTATTGCTCCTTTGGTATGTTGATTCGCTATTGAAGCTTTATCTTCTAGTATGCATCTCGGCTGGATCCTGCTAAATCTGGATCATACTTTGGTTGATATTCCAAGCTTGGTATTGCTTTCTTCCCTAGTGTTGTAATCCTGTAATTGCATCTGACCTTTGATGGAATAAAAATACTCTGATGAGGTGCTTAGAAAATTAGCTGGAAATCTGGTGATAAATCTAAAGATGGTATCATATATTGTCGTTGTGTGCTTCTTCTGACTTCTAGAGCTAGCTTGAGTTCGTTTGCGTTTGCTAAGGTTTAATACTTCGTGGCATAGTCTGAACATTTCTGATTTAGCAGATTCCCAACATTTATAATTCTCATTTACAGTTATAAAGGAATGTCCCATTTCCACTCCTGCAGTGTTCCAAACTGAAGGTAAAGATGCTACGTCTAAACGAAGATTGAATGCTCCTTGGCTGAACGAAAACTTGATCGTATCTAATATTTGCCTGCCTGTCAAATATTTTTGATACAAAACTGAAACTCAGTAGTTGTCGTATGCAGATAAACTGATCATCTATCCATCCTTCTCTGAAAATTGAAGCGTCTATGTGAACATTAAGCCATGAAAAATAGTTCATTGTATAAAATTTTAGTGTTCCTTCCTGGCGAATAGGTTCTCCTTTCCATTGCAATAAATGTGACAGGGGCTTTATTTCTTCTATTTGTTGATTGATGATGATTTGGGCTACTTTTAGCATTCTTGCATAAAAACTTTCTTCTGCTTTCTTCCAAACTATAGTCTGAATTTCTTCAGGTAAGGCTAGAACTATTTGACAAGGGTTAAAAAAGGTTCGAACAGATAAGAATTGGTAGCATTTATCTTTGATTTCTTTGGGGACTTCTATATGTTTAGGGTTTATTAAATGGGCTGATAAATTTTGATGCTGGACTAACAGGTCTTGATAAAATTTGTTAAGGTTGATAAACTATTTGGTTATGGTTTCAAGGTCATTTTCGAGTTGTTCTACATCTGGGCCTATAGGCTATTTTCCCATTGAAAGAATTTTGGGCTTTGCATTTTCTGCATTGGGTTGTATGAAAAAATTTGGGCTTAAAAGTCTTTTTACTGCTGCTATGGCTTCATGAAATTGCGTGAAAGGCACTAAATACCCATTGAAAATTTTCTGAATGCTTTTTAGAACCATATGATAATCTTAAAAAATTCCGACTGGTTGTCCTCTGATAACAAGACAAACCGTTGCTTCTTTTGTTGGAAAATTTTTATTTTCTTTTTCAAAAAAGTAACATAATGCATTGAGTGCTGCTAGTTTGCTGCCAGAATTATGAGCTTCCCACAAAGTATCTAGTAGAATGCTTTAATCTTCGGTTATATAGGGAGTATCTTTTGGAGGTTTGAAAGCATGTCTAATTGGAAGTGTTATTTTGCCAAAGATTTTAAAAACATTCTGAGTAGCTGGATTAAAAAACTGTGATTCAACTGCAAAGGCTGGTCTATTCTGGATAGTTTGTTGAAAGTTAGGCCTGAAAGCCGGTCTTCGGGCTATTTGGTTGTGAGCTGCAGAGGGAGGTCTTGTTTGTTGGTTGTCCTGGTTGTTGGAGGTCATGATCTGTGACCCAAAATTAAAGTTAATTGTCTGCTTAATAAAGCTGTTTATACTATTATTTTTTCCTTTAATATGTTCAAATTCTACTTTATATCCGTTACCTTCTATTGCATTTCTAAAATTTAGCCATCTTTTATTATTTTGTTATCTAGAATTTTCATTTTTTATAAATATAACCACAGCTTCACAATCTGTTCTAATGGTAAAAGGTTTATTTAAATATAATCTAAAATGGTCTATTTATTTAACTATTCTTTCTATTTCGTAATCTAGACCTATCCAATTACTTCATGTTTTATTAAAGTTACCACTGGAATAAGTTACCACCAAACGTTGAGAGAAGTTACGCACGGACGCCAGGGATACTAACGTTCGAATGTGTGTGTCGGCAAAACAATTTTGGAAATTTCCAAACTCTACACTTACATAGACTCTTCTCAAACCACGCCTATAAATACAAAGTGATGCAGTAGGGTTAAAGAGAGCGTTTTTAGAGTTCTTCTCCAGGAATATTCCGTCTTTTCACAGAGAGAGAGAGAGAGAGTTAGACTACGGTTTTATCCTTTGTAATTCTCCATAGAAGTAGAGGAAGCTTGAAGGAAGAAGAAGATTTTTCACACTGTCATAGGGAGTTGTTATTATTTGTTTATTACTTTTATGAATTCTTTAGTTGTTTTTCATAGCATTATGAGTAGCTAAATTTGTATACTAAAGCCATGCTTAGGCCGAATTATGATTTTTGAGTTATAAAAGTATTTCTCGTATGAATGATTTATATTGCTTTGTGTTATAATCTTGTTCTCAATGCTTAGTGTGTCTAGCCAACATATTTGAGATCTAATGCTTAATTTATCTGTTTGGGAGAAAGTAAATTAAGGTGTAAGAGGAGTTAATAACATCTTCTAAGTTAGTTGATGCTAGGGATAACTACATACTCCGGATGATGTTAGCCGAGTTTATTTGGAGGGATAAATCTGAATAAATTTGGGGGAAATTCTAGTGTTTATGCATGCAGTAGAGATTGCTACAACTAATCTAGTATAGGTTATCATGAGCGTGGGATACGCGTGATAATAATCTTAAGGAATTTTCCACCTTAGCAATATTTATCTGAAATACGAGAATACTGATATAACGAGAATTGATTAATTTGTGTCGACGCATGAGTCTTAGTTGTTTTCACTCATGGTTTTCACATACTTTTAATTGTTGTTTTTGTTAGTTTATGATTCATTGTTCTTTAAGTTTACAATTGCTTAAGTTAATTTACTGTTTTCGCTATAACACAAATCTCTGTGGGTTCAACATCCCGGACTTAATTGTCCACTCTATTACTACACATGATTAGTCGTCTTGCTATTAAATACACGATTGGATTTTCGTGCATCACAATATAATTGAATTTCTTATTAAATTCAGATACTATTACTAGCATAACTTTGTATCTTTAAGCTAAAAATATCTAACATATGATATGATGTATCTATAATGCGTTAATTAAAAAAAACTTTTATAATATCAATAAAAATCCATAATTCATTTGATGAGAATTCATAAAAAATTTTTTTTCATATTACACTAGGGTTGGACATATTGATTTTGAAAAATTGTCCGTATCGCACCACGCTGCACTGTTTCGTCGATTTTCTATGCAAACCTCGATTCAAAATTTAAGGTGCAAAATTGCACCATTCTATGCGATTTGGTATCAAAATTAGTGTTAAAAAATTCGCACCGCCTGTATTTATATATTACTTATTATTTTTTTATTTAAACTTTTAATAGTTTTCACTCATAATATTACTTCATATTTGAAGTTTAATTTAAATATTTATTATAAAATGTGTATAGTTATATTTTTACATATTAATAATATGTTCAATCATGTGCACTCGAGACTTTTAAAGCAATAATATTTTATAATATTTTAATGTTATATTTTTCTTAATAATAAAAATTTAAAGAGTTTTGGCGATAAATTTTTTTATGAAGATAAATTTTTTTAAGGGAAAATTATTCAAAAAGTCCTTAATCCCTAATAAAAATTAAAAATCAGTCCCTATCTATAATTATACACTCTCAACTCCCTAATTCATATTGCAATTATGGATTCACTCCCTATCCTCTTGAAAAGACGAAAATGCCCTCAATTTATTAATTTTTTATTCACCTTCTTCTCCACTTCTCTCTCCTCTTTTTTTCTTTTCCCCTTCACCACAAATTCGATTACATAGACTTTTCTGGCGATTGAAGTTGTTCACAGGTGACACCATTTTGTTCTCCATAATGAAAGGATCAAATCGAGATCCATATTGACTCTGTTACGAGTACAATTTTTATTTTTATTTTTGAATTTCATATGAACAAGACCTGCAGTACACATAAGCCATGTCCGACGTATATTTAGTGCACAATCGACGTATTTTCAATTGATATTTAACAGTTTTGCGCAATCTTACGAAAAATTCTATAACGCGTATGCTCGGAATCATAACCTTTTTTTTTAAAGTAGACACATAGGGATTTCTAAATAAGTATGTTACATTATCAAGAAACGTCTGGTATAAAACAGTTTTTGCTTCAAAAATAAGGTAAAATTTAATGACAGTTTTGCGCGACTTCACGAAAAAGTTTATAGCGCATTGTAGAATGCTCAGAATCATAAACCTTTTTTTTCTTTCAAAGTAGACATATAGGGATTTCATAAAATGTATGAAATATTGTCAAGAACTGTTGGTCCCAAGTAGCATACGAAAGGGTCTAGAAGGAGGGGGGGGCTTGAATAGACCCTGAAGTCTTTTTCGACTTCAAAAAGATTCGTATTAAAAATGTTTTGGACGCTTGAAATGTAGACGCTCGACTAAGCGTTTACTTTAAATATAGACGCTTAGACTAAGCGTCTGATGAAAATTGTTTTAGAAAGTTAACTTAGACTTTAAGATTTGAATACTTTAACCAAATAGGTTTAAGCGTTCAGTTCTTTAATCAGTGTTAGCATAGTGGAATAATTTTAGAGTCTTCTCTTTTGAAAGCTTTAGCGTCACAAGAAAGTGTTTTAGTTGCTTAGCGTTCACTTGAGTTTTACTTAACAGATTTATACAAAGATATAATAATATGAAGAATGACTGTAAAGTTAAGAGCACGATATTTGTAAGGTTCGTTGGGTGGTGTAATCCCAACTACGTCCTTCTTCTCCTCGAACACTTGAAGGCAATCCACTAAAATGATTCTCAAAGAATCACACAGAATCTTCTACAAATTAGGGAGAGATGGATGTTGATGACTTGAGCTCCTTGATCACACAGATTTTTGCTCCAAATCACTTCAATCCCCTTGCTTCTTTCACCCAGAAATAATGCAAGTATCCAACTTCGACTTCACACAGATTGCGAGGCTTGGATGGGGTTTTGCCAAACTGTTTGTTTGATTTTGATGAAGTTCAAACAACTTGAGAATATCTCAATAGTAATGTGGGTTTCTTCAAAAAGAATGTTTGAGATATTGGTTGACTGTCTCAGGAATTGAAGAAAAGCAAGGAGAATGTTTGCTTGAATATTCTGGCTTTTCTGAGATTTTAAGGAATGAGACTTCAATGCAACAACAATTTGGCTTGGAATTAATCGTTGTTTTTGGCTTGTTGTTGAAGTTCTATTTATAGACATTCTTGGAAAAAGTGTCTGTTTGACACATGCACAGACGTGTGTCTCTCACTTTTGCGAGTGAACCACTTTTGTCCTTTTTCCTAACAATCTGCTGCAAAAAAGTTGGTGCTGCAGTCTGTGAAAAGTTGACAGTCCAATAGGGTGGCTTCTCCATACGTCTGAAAGTGCTTATCACATTTAATGCTCTTATCAGCATTTAATGCATTTGAATTAAATACCCGTTGGTATTTAATGCTCTGAGAATAATTGCATTAAACTCCTTCTGGACTTGAAAATAAATTCAGGCGAAATCCATCATTGATAGACGCTTATTCATCCTTGAATTGCTTCTGCCTAATAAGGTAACGCTTGATATAGCTGGATATTTAGACGCTTAGGCTATGTATGGTTGTGTATTTAGGAAATATTTTCATTTTTTAGATCACCAAAAATTGAAAATACACAGTCCAAGCCAAATTCAACAGAAAATGGTCAAATTTTAAATACACTACACATTTCCCTATATAACAACCAATCATTTCAATCTTTTCACAATATTTTATTATTAATTACACTATTCCACTATCCAACTAATTATCTTTCTTACTTTTTCATATTTTATATAATAAAAATTCCTATTCAATTTTTCAAATATTTTAATTATTATTATTAAATAATATATAATTTGAAAAAAAAAATATTGTGTGATTTAATATTTAATATTTCATATATATTTAATAATATGTGTACTTGAATTGAGACTTAATTGGCCATGCTTTTACCAAAAGTATATACAATATTGTGTGATTTATAATTTCATTTTAATAATTTCGTTTGCTTTTTATTGGATTTTAAATTATACTGTTTTAGTTTCTCAATATTCAAATAAATACCGACTGAATCTCGATTATTTCATTTTGGTACTAACGTGGTATTTAATATGGTTGCCCAGGAGCAGAGCTCGAGCCGAGTCTCACCAATTTTCTCAGCTCGAGCTCGAGCAAAGATTTTTTGTAACATCATAGTATCTCATTATAAGAAGATGGAAATAAATTTACCTCAATCAAATTGGAAATAAAATATTATATGTAAATGGAAAAAGAAATATAGAACTACTTATGCTCCAATCATATTTACACATTTCATAAAATATTGCATATATGGACCACATTCTATTTTTATATTTGTCTAATGCGAACCGTATAATTACACTAACTATTATAAATATAGACGAGCAAGATTCAATTTTCTTAAACTTTTAAAATGTAAAATTGAAAAGAAAATACGAAATGAAAAAAGGATAAAAATCTAAAGCTAAAAAGAAATGAACAGGTGACAAAAAAAAAAAAAACTAAAAATGAAGGCTCCCCTACCCCCCAAACCCTTACCCGCCCCCCCCACCCCAACCCATGAACGCTCTCAACTGTCTGGCTGCCTTTTTTTTTTTTTTTTTGTCTTTTCATTCTATTTGTATAATATATATTTGAGCTATTAACGCTAATCATCCCCCATGTCACGCAAAAGAGTGTCACTTTAGCCCCTCTTGTGAAAAAATTATCACTTCATCCCTCATGTCCATAATTTGTACCAAGATGGTCATTTTTTTGAAATTCCGACCAGATTTTCCGGCTTCCCACGCGAAAATAGGGCTATCCACGCATATATCATGCGCATCTTCACGACAAAATTCATAACTCATTGTAGAAAGCTCGGATTCATGAACTGTTTTCTTCCCATGAAACTAGACACATAGGGCTATCCACGCATATATCGCACATAATCAGGAGACGTCTAGAACAAAGCAGTTTTGTATTAAAAAATTAGCTAAAAATCTGTCAGAAATGATGCTTAGCTAATTTTTTAATACAAAACTGCTTTGTTCTAGACGTCTCCTGATTATGTGCGATATATGCGTGAATAGACCTATGTGTCTACTTTCATGTGAAGAAAACGGTTCATGAATCCGAACTTTCTACAATGAGTTATGAATTTTCTCGTGAAGACGCGCATGATATATGCATGAATAGCCCTATTTTCGCGTGGGAAGTCGGAAAATCTGGTTGGAATGTCGAAAAAAGGACCATCTGGGTACAAATTATGGGCATGAGGGATGAAAGTGATAATTTTTTCACAAGAGGGACTAAAGTGACACTTTTGTGTGACATGGAGGATGATTAGCGGTAATAGCTCTATATATTATATTATGTGTGTGTATATGTATATATATACACACATACATACATATTTCTTTATTACCAACTTATAACATTATTAAAAAAATATATTATTTTAATATCTTTTCCCCCATCATCATCACATTCATAACCAACTCAATCAATTCATATATCAAATTCTAATAAAAATCAACTTTATATCACATCTACACTACTTTCAATCAAATTCTAAAAATACATCCAAACAAACAAATTAAGTCAACATTTTCACACGAATTTCTGTAATACACATTCTCCAAAAAAAACTCAGAATTCATTTTCGAAAACACAACCATACGGAGCCTTAGAAACTTCATCTTCATTCAGACTTCAGATGCTTGAGTCTTCAAACTTAACTACTGATAACTCACTCAGAATTCATCAGACGCTCAGCCTAAGACTACTTAGCCTAACAATCTAGAACAAAACGAAACGAAGACTATAAAGCCTATTACAAATCTAACGCTTCAAATCTTATACATGATTTCTACTAAAATCAAACTTATATATTTTGGGGTCTAACATAAATTCTTAATTGTCATCATCAAAACATCTAACATGAAATTCCTAACAATTTCCCCCTTTTTGATGATGGCAATACTTACTCTTTTATAGTTCAAGAGTTAGACAGCCAAAATAAAAGTTAGCTTTGGTTAGATAAGGTTAGTTAAAGTTAGTTATGCTTCAACGAGTTGTTTCAGCTGAAAAAATGCATTTTATATATGTCAATGATTACAAGCATTTTTACAACTAAACAAGAAATTTCATAAGAGACAAGAATATAGATAATGTAAATCAAAAAGCTTTAACGACTTGGTCTAACTTTGTATCGCTTGGACATTTCAGCTCGAATAGCTTCAGTTATGCTATCTTCCAAGGTCATCATCGCTTCATGATCTTTGTCGATTATAAGCTTATTCTCTTCCTTTTGTCTCTTCTTGAAATCAGCAAAGTGCTTGTCCCAATCAGTTGGGTCAATACCAATATAACTTAAGCAAATTCTGAAAGTTCGGTTGAAGTCAGACATCTGCCTTTCTTCAGCTAAAATTCTTGGATCTGTCGGTTCTGGAATTGATGCTCTTTGAAAAGGAATGCCAAACTGTTCAAGTCGTGCTCTAGTAGGTATTGGTAGATTTGGATATAGAGCTAGTGGAGGTTCTCTCAGCGTTCTACTAGGCGCTCCAACAGAATCACTTACTCCATAAGCAGGTATCCAAGATGGGAGACTTAGCGCAAAAGGAGGAGATATTAACTGATGCTTCGACGGCGGATGAGGTTCTTGAGTTCTCGAACTTGACGCTCTCCTCTTCTCCCCTTTTCTTTTCTCTTTCCCCTTATTTCCATCATCACTCTGCACGAAGTGTTCAGTTAGCAGGCTGAATTGATTAGCAATCTGAGACATGGAAGCTGTAAGATCATCCTGACGCTTGTCGAAACATTCCTGTACGACGAGGATCTTAACGCTGATAGCATCATTCAGTGAAGTTTCTAAGTTGTCTAGACGTTGTTCAAGTCGTTCTTGCATGGCGAGTAGGTTGGCGTTGGTAGCATCAATCATATCTTGAAAATCTTTTCGATACTCATTAACAGCTGCTTGAGCAGAAACGCGCATATGAGCAATTTGGGCGCTCATAGTCTGAGATTCAATCTTTGCCAAATCCGTCTTAATCCAGTGGAGAGATTCTTCATTCTGAATAGCTTGATTGCTCATCTCCTCTAAGACAGATTTCAGCAAAGGTCCAAAATCTTGACTCACATCCGATGGAACCGCTTGAGGAGCCGGTCGCTTAAATCTTGATGTATGCTTGAGTGAGTCAAGGGGAGCTTGATATGCAGGATCAAAAACTGTACCGTGTACATCAATTTGAAGATCCTCAACACTATCAGCAATAACAAGTTCAGGAGTGTCAGGAATATCCTTTGGTTGAGACGTTTGAACTGGTTCTTCAGCAGACGCTGGAATATTTTCAACTTCGGAGGGTGCGGACGCTTCAACTAACTTAGCAGATTTTTCCTCAGGACCTGACTTTGGTTGGCGAAAATCATCGAATTGGAAGTTCCAGTTAGCGATATCTGCATATGAATTTGAAGCAGCTTCCAGAAGTTCAGTTAGGCATGAGCGAGAGATGCAAGTCCCTTGAATGAAGGTGCGGAGTGGACTATCTCTGGTTCGGACGTACATTGGACCCATGATGTCTAATATGTGGTTTGGGAAGATCCGTGACTGTGGTTTTGGAATGAGAAATAATGTATCTGGGCAGTAATGCAAGGAAAATCCGATATTCCGATCTGTAGGAAGACGCTGTGACTTGTGAGCTTCTGGCACATACCTGCAGTAATAGTCTTCCAAATACGGATACACTGCCCGAGCTATGCCTTGATTGCGTTCAAGTAAGGAAAGAACATAGGCATAATGATTGCTTACTTCCTGTCTGATAGAAGGTAGAAGTGGATAACCTTGGAAGTTTCGAATCCTCGAGCCATTTGGCTTCCGTAGATTTTCAGTGAAGATCTTGTCAAAATGAGGAATGGGAGCCATGATCTTCATCATCAATCTAAAGTTTTCATCGCAGTGACTTGGTGAGAAGTTCAAACAGGATGGAGATGAACTGCCACTGGTGGACGCTTGAGCGTTGAATTGGAGGGGAGTAATGGACAATCTGTGCAACGCTTGACGCAGACACTGCTCTATTTGTTGACGGAATTTAGGCAGCTTGCAACAGGTCCAACTCGCTCTTGACGCTTTAGAAGACAATACTTGGCAAACTGACGCTTCTTGTCATGCATGCCTATGCCAAATAGATGGGGAGCTTGAACTAATTCTGTGAACGTATATATATGGCCCACATACGCTTCAACCCAATTTACCTCGGCCATACAGTAATCTGTCCCAGCATTGACCATAGCTCGAATGCCTTCATGATGGATATCTCTGATAGACTCAAAGCAATATCTATTAGTTTGATAGTTAGCATTCCAGACGCTATTAAAATATGTATCAGCTTCAGTCTGGATCAAATCCGTTAGAGATTTGAGACGCTCATCGGCATGAACTCTTTTATTCTTCCACAGTCGACGAGGATTGACAGAATTCTTGTTCTCATCACTGTTTGCTATAAGAAGAAAATGTGTGTAGCCTTCTCTGTTTAAGACTTCCTCTCAAGGGTTGAGAAACTCTGGGCGAAAAGAATCATACACTCTGATGTTGTAGTCTCTCAGAGCAAAACCAGTAGACTTACTGTGCCCATAATCTAGGTAGTAGGCGAGATCCATATCACACCTAAGAGTTCTACCTCCTTGTCTGTCTTGTTGAAGAATAAGAGAAGATAGTATCTGACCAGGAGATTTACCAAGTTGGAGGGCCAGATAGTACTTCCTCTCAATTTCTGTCAGCTCGGTGTTGAACACTATATCCCTGATCTGATTGTCGATGTCAATTAGCGAGGCTACCTCATTCTCAGCTGCAATATATCTGTCTTCATTATAGCCTGCAGGAATGAAATCTTCTGCGAGTGCTGGGGGTATAAAATTGATTGAGTGATTAATCGTCTTCAGTGGGTCCAGCTTGAAGAAATGCCTTGGCTTTGTAACGTCTTCAGCAACGCTCTGACTTTTTAGCGTGCCCCCGTTATAGCCGGAACACTAGTTGACGCTTGAACCTTTTGGGGAGCAGGTTCCTCTACTTCAAGTGTAGCAGCTTCTGTGGCAACATCTTTGGCAATAGCCACAACTTCTGTCATCTCAACATCGAGGTGGACGTCTGTTGATGCTTCAGCAGGAACTGGAACTAAAACTGTAACACATGAACTATCCTCTATAAGAGCAGGATCTTCTACAAATATACGAATAGAAATGATGTGGGAAGAAATAAACTTACCCTGAGAACATGTCTCAACAGCAACATGAGCGCTTGGCTCAACAGCAACTTGAGCGCTTGACTCAACAGTAACAGGCTCTTCAGGAATAGGAGCAGCTTGACGCTTGCTTGCCCTGGTACACTTAAAGATCTTGTTTACATTTACTCCTTCAATGAACTTGAGCATTTGAGCGGGAGGAGCGGTAGATGGTTCCTGAAAGTCTATTTGTTTAATAATCCCTTCCAGCTTCCTATGCCCGATGAGACGAATCTTGTCCTCTACATCCTCATCAGTATCCTCATAATCCTTTTGAGGAGAAGGAATGACTTGAGCCTTGAGCTTTCTGGGAGCCCTCTTCTTTGTTGCAGCCGGACGCTTCACGGCTTCTTCTGGAACTGGACGCTCATCTTTTTCATGTGACGCTTCGCGTACTTTTAGACGCTCAGATAGTGGTCTAGCAGCACCACCAACTTTGGGAGGATTGAACAGATTGTTCATAATTCTTCTTCCCAGCATCTTTGTCTTGTTCAATGGTTGACCAGATGAGTAGACACAGTCTGATTTATACAATAGGTCGCTCAAAATAAGCCCATAAGGTTTATTCGAGGCGCTTAAACCGTCTCTAAACCTTCCAAATACATACTCACTCCAGTTTATCTTGAGATTGAGTAGTATCACCGTCATCATCTGAAATTACATTGGGTTCACCTTATCAAAGGTACCCACTCTGCATTCTATAATCTTGCTACAGAAGTCAGCCAACAGTCGGTATTTGGATACCAGATCTTTCTTTTCAAAGTGCTGTTTGTAGGGTACACCTTCATAAGCACTCATGGTTGTCCATGCTTCTTTAATTTGATTCAAAGTAACACTGTCCAATGCCTTACCCTCATTTGGAAGATTGAAGTTCTTGGCAATGGAAGCAACAGACAAAACAAATTCCTTTGGTGGCTCCTTCTTGGATAGATGAATGAGACAAGAGATAGACTTCTTGTCCTCGGAGAGTTTAGCAGTTTTCCAGAAGATGTCAACTTTCGTTGGAAACAGATAGGAATACTTAGTCAAGAATGTTTTGAGCCCAGCCTTGGTTACCATGTCCATCATATCAGTTAGATTGATCTGAGGTTGCTCATAAAGAAATTTTCAATCGACAACAAGTCCATCAGTAACCTTGACGATAGGCTCGGCCAAAGTAGAAACAGATTTCTTTGGTGCCATTTTCAGTGAAAGAGATGAACTGAGATTTTCTTTTGCTTTGAAAGAAAGAGAGAGTAAAATTTGTAGAGAGTAAAGTAAATAATTTTCTGCAAAAATTGTGTTTTAAATGACACAGAAGGAAAATTTTGAAACTTGTATTCTCTAGTCTCTATAGGATTTAGACACGTGTAAAGAATTTCTTTTAATTTTGAATCTTAGCTATGAAAATATTAACTGCGAACGCGAGTTTTGTGTAAGAGAGAGAAGTTACATTTGGTAACTTCCATATATAATGATTTGACATCCGAGAGTTCAATTTTGAAAAACGTTTGAGATTTTCAGAGTGTAGTACACGCGCCTAATGGTACACTGACACGTACGTAGACACGTGCTATTTCTGAACCGCCATTTTGAAAAGTTTTGATTACCCGTCAGTTTGATGTGATGGAAGCGTGTAAATAGAGTACAACATAAACTGTTGAGTCTATCCACTACTTCAAGAAAGCTTGTAAAATTTATGCATGAGTTTTATAAACGATTTTATATTGAGTGTTGAATGGAATTGGTTCAACGCTTAACAGATACCATTCGTTGTTAAATTTATATTGACGCTTGAAATTAAGATCCTTTTATATTTTTAGCGTCAACATATTGTGCATAAATAATTTTGAGCGTTGATGATCATGCATATGAAAGTTTTTGATCATTGACGCTTGGAATATGTTTCAAGTACAATTTTAAGGTTCCCCTTAAGTTTGATAACTTGTAACGACTTTTCAAAATCTTTTGGACATAAATAAAGTGGATTCCCCCTAAATTATATGTCTACATATAATATGATGCATAATGATTAAGCGTTTAAATCAATCATACCTAATTCACTTCTCAATATTCTAAGTGCTTAGTCAAGTGGGTGGTAATGTGGAGGGGGGACCAAGTCAGGTAGAGGAACCCCCTGACCTATGATCATCGGGGCATGGAATATTCGAGGATTGAACACTGCTGAAAAACAATCCTCAGTCAGGAAATTTATGTCAGCTAATAAAGTTGATATTTTTGGAGTAGTAGAGACCAGGGTCAAATCAAATAATTATCAGAAAATTAGAAATACTTTTGGTACTGAATGGGAAGTTATTAATAACTATGTAGCAGCTGTAAATGGTAGGATTTGGTTTTTTTGGAGGAAGAATACAACATCATGCAGTGTAATTAGAGTCTCAGCTCAACACATAACTTGTAGGGTGACTGTGGGTCAATACAAGTTTATGGTGTCAATGGTGTATGGCTTCAATGATGATAGTGGTAGGGAAACTTTGTGGCAGGAGATTGAGAGTATGGATTTCCAGGATCCATGGGTTTTGTTGGGGGACTGGAATTCCATCATACATCATAATGAGAAGCTTAATAGTGATGGTAGTTTCACAGGGGGGAACGAGGCAATGAAGAGATGCTTTGATAGGGTTAGATTGGAGGATATATCATATACGGGCAGTTTGTATACTTGGAGTAATCACCAAGAAACAGCAACGAGAACATACTGCAAATTAGATTGAGTTGTAGCCAATGTCAGCTAGTTTCTAAATATAACAGACAGGGTAGTTAATTTCCATGACAAAAGACTTGTCATATCACAACCCAATGATCCTAAGAATACAAGAGCTGAGGTTAGGGAAAACTCCTTTCAAATACTTGAATGGATGGCAACACCATCTTGACTTCTTTGATATTATTCAACGCGAATGGTCAAAAGGAATAAGGGGATGTAAATGTATCAAGTTGTGCAGAAGTGCAAAGCCATAAAGAAACAGTTGAAAGAATTCTATAAAGGGTACTATTCAGATATTGTTGAACAGACAAGGCATACAAAGCAGACATTGGCCAGGGTTAGGGAAGACTTACAGTGTACACCTTTTGATGAGGAACTGATTAATAAAGAAAAAGAGCAGTATGAAAAACTGAGAAGACTGGTGAGAATAGAGGTGGAGTTCCTCAGACAAAGAGCAAAAGTGGAGTTTATACAATAGAGTGATGAGAACTCTAAGTATTTTTTTGCTCGCTTACAGGCTAGAAGAGCCTAGGGGAAAATCATACACATAAAGAATAGTAGGGGAGACCACCTGGAGAATCCAGAGGACATCAAAAATGAGATCCTCAGATTCTATCAGAGCCTGGTGGGATCCGACAGTGAAGCAAAGGCTGAAATGAAGCAGAACATTATTGACCAGGGGTATGTGTTACAAGATCATGATCATGACATTTTACGAGCTCCTATTACACAAGAGGAAGAGAAGAAGGCTTTGTTCTCAATACCTGAGGACAAAAGCCCGAGTCCGGATGGTTTTAGTTGTAGATTTTACAAAAGAACATGGCACATTATTAGCGATGAGGTAACAAGTGCCATAATGGATTGTTTTCATAAAAGAAACTGCTCACTGAAATTGATCATACCATTTTGCATCTTATCCCTAAATGTCAAGTACCAAATACTGTTAGTTATTTTCGGCTATCGCTTGCTGCTCCGTTTTGTATAAGATCATATCTAAATTGATTTGCAGTAGGATCAAGAATGTCCTATCTAAGTTAGTGGACCAAACACAGGGTGCTTTTGTCCAGGGTCGATCTATTGTGGACAATGTGGTCCTCTATCACGAGTTGATTAAGGGGTATTAGCGAAAGGGGATCTCTCCAAGAGTGGTGATGAAAGTGGACATCAAAAAAGCATATGACACTGTAAGTTGGGATTTTCTGGAGAGAGTACTGGTTGCCTATGGTTTACCCGCAAATTTTGTGAAACTGGTGATGATGTGTGTCTCTACTCCTAGTTATTCAATTATGCTTCATGGAGAGGTTTTTGGCTACTTCAAAGGCAGGAGGGGTTTAAGCTGCTACATAGAGACACAAACTTTGGATTTCACCAGAAATGTAAACAGGTGGGACTGATCAATCTCTGCTTTGCAGATGATTTGATGATGTTTTGCAAAGGGAATATCCAGTCTATTGCAAAAGTTCAAGCTTGCCTTGAGGAATTTTCAGAAGCTACAGGGTTACAAGCTAATTTGGAAAAAAGTCAGATCATATGTGGAGGGGTGACTGATGAAGTTAAACAGCAGATTTTGTAGAACACAGGGTTTGTGTAGGGGCAAATGCCTATGAGGTACCTAGGGGTACCGTTAATCTCTTCTAGACTCACCATACAAAATTGTCAACCTTTAATTGAGAATATAATGCACAGAATCACAAATTGGACCTCAAAGTTCCTAACATTTACAGGTAGAGTGCTTTTAGTTAAAGCAGTATTGTTTGGAGTGCAAATGTACTGGAGCCAAGTGTTTCCTTTGCCAATCACAGTAGTGCGAGAGATTGAAAGAATGTGCAGAAGGTTCTTGTAGAGTGGCAAAGCTACAGGCACTTTCCAGGCGGGGGTGAAATGGACTGAGGTATGCTTGCCAAAAAATGAGGGTGGTTTGGGTATAACTAACTTAGGGGTGTGGAACATGGCTGCTTTATTTAAGCAAGTGTGGAATATAGCTAATTATAATGATACTCTTTGGATTAGGTGGATACATGCATACTATGTAAAGTCAGGGAACATGTGGACAGTTCAAGCCAATAGTGTAGCTTCATGGTATTGGAAACGGTTGATTAACATCAGGGATACATTTCTCGATGCCATTGATGCTGTTCACAACAAGTGGAAAGGAGATAAGTTCTCAATACGACAAGCTTATACGCATGCTATGGAACATGTAGATGAAGTGGCATGGAGGAAAGTTATATGGGGTAAGGGACCGATAGCACGACATAGGTTCATTTTGTGGCTTGTAATGCTGAATAAGTTGAAAACTAGAGACAAAATTGGTAGATGGAAGGAAGTTGAAGATGATAACTGCCTGTTGTGTGCTATTGAGCCAGAAACCAGAGACCATTTATATTTCAGATGCTCTTTTACAAATGAAGTGCTTTATCAATGCTGGAGTAAATTACAGATTGGGATAGTTGGGAGGAAATTGTGGACTGGGTTAGCCGAATCAGTAAGGGCAAAACTGTCTTGTGCTGCAAGAAAAGAGCCTTATTTGCTGCAATTGTATATTTGTGTGGTTGGAAAGAAATAGGCGCTTGTTTTCATTAGGCCATAGAACTGTTAGTGAGCTAGTTGCACATATTTGGAAAACTGTGAAGTCCAAGTTTGAGATTATTTGAGGCTTTGAGCCCCAGGGATGTCTGGGTGTAGTTGTACATATATTGGTTTATTAATATACGCTTACCCTTTAAAAAAAAAACAAAAAAAAACTAGACCTATGTAGTATTAGTATATATATACAATAAACTTTATAGAGGCTCATGATAGGTCTTTTTAATTCTTTTTATTTTCCAAGGTACCATAAGCCGACGGTCGAGACTAGTTTATGGATATATCGTTAAACATGATTAATGAATTTCTCTATATAAAGTTTTCTACGTAAACAACTCAAACTCGTGAAGTACTGTTAGGAATTTCATATTAGATGTTTTGATGATGACAAATAGGACTTTCTGTTAGACTCCGAAAAGTGTGAAAGCTTTCATAGAATGATTATGTATAAGTACCTGAAAGCTTATTTATCTTAGGCTTATAGTATTTATCTTTGTAGAATTCCTTAGACTAAGTATGTGACACTAAAACACTTAGGAAAATTCTGGGTGAGTCTACCAAGTGATGAAGGTGAAGATCAAGCGTCTAAAGCTACAATGGATAAGGATATCTCGAAGCGTCCATCAAACGCTTTAGGGATTATCCCAGTGCTCAAACTACGAATGGATAACTCAGGCCGAATACTCAACATCAAGTGAAATGACGGAATTTTCAGTGAGACCATCAAGACAAGATTGAAGAGTAAGCGTCTGAAATAAAGAAAAGAAAGTCAGGATCAGTCCAAGCGTCTGATACACGAGAATAACTATTCTCTTCAGCAAGCGTCCAAAAAGGTTAAACCAACACAACCTACAAAGAACGTAACCTGAAAAAGAATTTAGACCCAAAACCATCCAAAGACTTAAAAAAATGCATGAATCAAACGGACGAATTATTTCCAACGGAAATAAAACAAGATGCATTAAAAGTCGGATAAGTGCTATTAAAATATAAGCACTATAACTTATGGGCAAGCCATATCCTTGACCTAGACTGTCAGGTTTATGAAACCAAGACCATGCCCAACCAATTAAATATACCCAAAGTTAGAAATGTCTGAACTCAAGGAATGTTTGGGGAAACGAGACTCCAACCGAGTCAAACGGACAAAAACCACCAATACCTTATAAATAGCTCTTTCAACAAACAAGTAAAAAGACGAAAAGGGACACACACAAAAAATACCTACCTTGTTGAAAGAAAAGCTTACTAAAAATCATAGCCAAATATTCATATAAGCTTTTCACAAATATTCTAGAGACAGTCACCCATATCTCAAATCTCTTTTTAAGAAGAACATATACTACCATTGAGATATCCTCAAGTTGTTTGAACTTTCCAAAAACAAACAAACCCGTGACCAAAACCATCAACACCTTTCATCTGAGTGAGAAAGCTGGTTGACTTGCAAGCAGTATTTTTGTGTAAAAGAAGCTTGTTGAAGTTGATCTCTATTGGAGCTGAAATCTGTGTGACCAAGGAGTTCCGAGATCAAGAGTAACTTGCACCATTTCTGAGTGAAAGAAGCAAGGGATAGAAGATCTTTAGTGGAGCTGAAATCTGTGTGACCAAGGAGTTCCAAGATCATATCCAATCTCCCTCTATCTTGTAGAAGTCTCTGTGTGACTCTTCGATAATCATCATAGTGGAAAAACCTCCCTGATAAAAGGAGAAGAAGGACGTAGCTGGGATTACATCACCCAGTGAACCTTACAAATATCTTGTGTCATTTACCTCTTTAAGCATTCATTGTTTTACTGCTTTACTATTCATACTGCATACATTCTGATAAAGTCTTAAAACAACTAAGCAACTACTTTCGATCAGTTAACTGAACGCTAAGCTATAAAATACTTCCGCTGTGCTAACTCTGATTTAGTGACTCAACTCTGCCCTACTTTGGTAAGCGTTGAAATCACCGAGTCTAAGTTAACGTTTCTCAAGCGTCACATCCAGCGCTTAAACCTATCAAGCGTTCAAATACTTCAAAGTGATACGAATTTTTTAAGAAGTCGAAAAAGACTTAAGGGTCTATTCAACCCCCCCTTCTAGACCCTTTCGTATACCACTTGGGACCAACAAGTGGTATCAGAGCGGTTGAAGTTGAAACCTAAGCGTTTCCAAGCGTAACTGCTTGTTCAGATCCATCTTTTTATATAGTCGCTTCAAAATTACTTTAAAATTCTTCATGGCATTTTCTAAAGTTCCCAAGTTGACCGAGTCAAATTATGACTCTTGGAAGGTCAAAGCGTTTACTTATTTGTGTTCATGTGATGATGAAATGTGTGCTATCATTTCAGATGGGCCAATCAAAATATACAAAGTTATCACCAGAGCGCCCGAAGCCACAGGAGAAACACCTGACGGTTATGTGGAGAAGCCCAAACAAGAATGGTCCACCGATGAGCGTCGACGAGCCAATCTGGACAATGTCGGTCGGAATGCATTATACACAGCCATTGGTGACAATGACAACTTATTCAACAAAGTCAAATCATGCAATACAACTAAAGAAATTTGGGATAAGTTGGCTACTATTTGTGGGGGCTCAGCACAAATAAAGGAAAACAAATTATCAATTGCCAAAGAAAAATTCAACGGCTTCAAGATGCTACCTAATGAGACGCTAGAGCAATTAGACATGAGGTTTACAGCCCTTGTCACTGAACTAACATCTCTGGGTATGGAGCTACAAAATCGAGAAACAGTGGTCAAAATCTTTAGAAGTCTTCCAAGCAAATTCCTGATGAAAACAACTGCAATGAGAGAATCAAACAATCTGGACAGCCTAACTCCAGAAGATGCTTTTTCAGAACTCAAAGCGTTTGAGTTTGAGCTGAATTCGGCCAGTGATGCAGTAAGTAATCCAGTAATCGAATCTGGAGCGCTAATGGCATCAATCAAAGGAAAACCTATCAAAGAAAAAGGTTCGGACATAAGTGAGGAAGAAGAACTGGCGCTTCTAAATAGATTCAGGAAATTCCTGAAATATGAAAAGAAGGGAAACAGTCCTAAGCACCCAGGACAAAGTTCATATCAAGCGCTTCCTCAAATACAACCACAATATCAAACGCCTCACTATCCTGCGTCCTCCTCCCTAGCGCCAATTCAATATCAAACTCCTTCTCAGCAAGATCTCTCAGCGCCTGCAGCGTTAAACCAACGATCCACAAGATTAACAAACGAACAAAAGATGAAGACCAATCTTTGTTACAACTGCAGGAGACCAGGGCATTTCCAAGTTAATTGCCCATATCCAAATGTGTCTAAACCTACAAAGCAAGATCACACGGATAGAAACCAATTCAGGAGCAACCTGAGACAACAAGGCTTGCTAGCAGAATCAGAACCTCTCTATACGCCAGAAGAGGACTTGGAATCATCAGATGAAAGCAGCGATGATGAACCATCAAAGGACTCAGCATTCATTTGTCTCATGGCAAGAGTAAATGAAGCATCTAACGACGTACCATCTGAGGTAACCACTGATCTGTATCATCCTCTCTCTTATGATGAATTACTTGACAAAGTAAAAGAATATTATACAGATTGTCAAGATGCCACCCAATTATTCCAAAATCACCATCGTATTATTTCAGCACTCAGAAGTGATAACTTAACGCTCAAAGCAGAGTTGCAAATTCAGCAACAGTGCATTGAGAAAAACCAATCACTCGAGAGTGAAATTACTCAGCTAAAAGGTGATCTTGATATAATAGTCAAAAGAGAAGCTGAAATGGTCGCTAAACTTGCCAAATCAGAGCAGCTTATCTCTTCATTATCAAAAGCGTCTAGAACGCTAGATAATGTGACTAAAGTAACCAGGGCATTTGGTGAAAAGACCGGTCTAGGTTTTGATAAAATCAGTTATAAAGCCAAAGCGTCCAATGTTACAACAATCAACAAAGGAAAAGGTGTAATCTTTGTTGAAGAAAGTTCAATCAGACAAACGCTGAATGAATCAACAAATACTGGTACAAAAGTTAATGATAAAGTCAACATTGACTCAGGCAAAGGAAAGACCAAAGTGAACGTCTCACAAAAGAAAATATATCCAAACGCTCAAAAACTAAGGAGATATTTTCTGCCAGTGAATCAAACGTTAAGCGTCCCGCACCAAAAGTGCATCCTAAGCCAGTACCAAACAGAATCAAACGTCCATATCCAAAACAATCCAGTTCATATTATCAACACTATGATAATTGTGAATACGATTATGATTATCACTATAATCAAGGATATTTCTATACATCTAGAAAAGGTATGCAACTCAAAACGAAACCCAAGAAGGCCAATCTTTCTCCCGTAGTGAAGATAAGGCAAATATGGGTTCCGAAAAATCTAATTCACGTCACTAACAAAGAAGGACCCAAAACAAAATGGGTACCTAAAGGAAATTAGATCTGCCCTTTTGAATGCAGGTACCTAGAGCCAACACCGACGCTTCAGTATGGTACATAGATAGTGGATCATCGAGACACATGACTGGATCAAAGGACCTCTTGATCAACTATCGTGCAACCAATGGTCCTCAAGTTATATTCGGTGATAATTCTAAAGGTAAAACTAAAGGTATAGGTATCATGCATAGGGGGAACATCATGATCAATGATGTATACTATGTCGAGGGTCTTAAACATAATCTCCTAAGCATAAGTCAATTTTGTGATAAAGGCTTTGAAATTAAATTTTCTAGTGACTTGTGCGAGATAATCGATGTTAAGACAGGATCTACCAAATTAAAAGGAAGAAGAACAAACAATGTATACTTAGTAGATTGGGATTCAACATTAGATAACAACCCTACATGCTTCGTAGCTAAGAATCAAAACGAATTAGGTTGGTTATGGCACAGAAAAATGAATCACCTCAATTTCAAAACAATCTCTCAATTAATATCTCTAAATCTCATAGAGGGATTACCTAAAGGTTCCTTTAATAAAGATCGCTTATGTGATGCTTGTCAAATGGGTAAACAAGTTAAATCATCCTTTAAGAAGAAGCTTCATCTATCGACCTCTCGAATACTTGAATTACTACATTTAGATTTGTTTGGTCCTATTCAAATCATGAGCGTTAGTGGTAAAAAGTATTCACTAGTAATAGTTGATGATTTTTCACGCTATACATGGGTAGAATTTCTAGCATCTAAAGATGAAACTAGTGCCAAGCTCACCTCTCTAATTCGTCAACTACAAAACTCAAAAGATCTAAAAGTAACAAGAATTAGAAGTGATAGAGGAACTGAATTTACTAACCATATTGTTGAGAAATTTTGTAAAGACTTTGGAATACTTCATGAGTATTCAGCACCTAGAACACCTCAACAAAATGGAGTTGCTGAACGGCGGAACAGAACGCTTAAAGAAGCCGCTAGGACTATGTTAGCCGAATCTAAGCTGCCTCAAAGGTTGTGGGCCGAAGCTATTAACACTGCTTGCTACACTCAGAACCGGTGTATGATCAACAAGCAACATGAAAAGACTCCATATGAGTTATGGAAGGGACGTAAGCCGAATGTTTCATACTTTCATGTATTTGGCTCAAAATGTTTCATTCATAACAATGGTTCTCAAAGCCTAAAGACATTTGATCCTAAAGCAGATGAAGGAATCTTTCTAGGATACGCCAAAAATGGAAAGAGCTTTCGCATCTTAAATAAGATCAAATCGAAGGTTGAAGAATCCATTCATGTTGTGTTTGATGATGCTAACCAAGAACCGAGTAAGGTTAATATTAATGATGCAGGAATTGAAGATTTATCTCAACAAGCGTCACAAATCAATCTGTGTGATGATAGTGATATTGATGAAGATAATGAAATCATTATACCTAATCCTAAGACTACTCGTAAAGACATCAACGATGACATTGCAAGAAACGCTGATGATCATGAAGGGTATGTTCATCAAGAGCAAATTCAATCTACAAACACTGAAGCGCCTACGCAAGGAATTGGTCAAGCGCCTACACAGTTTAATCAAACGTTAGATCAATCTCTTAACTCGTTCCAACCAGACAGAAAATGGCTCAGAGACCATCCACCAGAACTAATTATTGGAGATATTGGAGCACCCGTTAGAACGAGAGCCGCTACAATAAATGAGGCCATGTTTGCAAGCTTCCTATCTCAAATGGAACCAAAGAAAGTGGATGAAGCGCTTAACGATCCAAGTTGGATAGAAGCCATGCAAGAAGAGCTAAACCAATTTGAAAGAAATAAGGTATGGACGCTAGTACCAAGACCAACCCACCAAGGGGTCATTGGAACTAGATGGGTCTATAGAAACAAAATGGATGAGAATGGAATTGTGATTAGAAACAAAGCCAGACTCGTAGCTCAGGGATACTGTCAAGAAGAGGGCATCGACTTTGATGAAACATACGCTCCAGTTGCCCGACTTGAAGCAATCCGCATGTTTCTAGCGTTTGCAGCATTTAACAAATTTACAGTGTATCAAATGGACGTAAAGAGTGCATTTCTGAATGGTAAACTCCAAGAAGAAGTATATGTGGAGCAACCACCAGGATTCATCAACAACCATGGGAAAAGCATGGTTTACAAATTGGACAAGGCACTCTATGGTCTTAAACAAGCACCACGAGCATGGTATGACACTCTCTCTATCTTCCTTATAGGTAAAGGCTTTTCAAAAGGCAGCGTTGACACAACGTTATTCAAAATTACCCATAATGAAGATATTCTCCTAGTTCAAATTTATGTTGATGATATTATATTTGGATCTACCAATAAGCGTCTATGTGAGAAATTTTCGAAAATGATGCAAGATCAATTTGAAATGAGCATGATGGGTGAATTAACTTTCTTCCTAGGATTACAAGTTAAACAACTCCCTAATGGCATATTCATAAATCAAACTAAATATACTAGAGATATGATCAAGAAATTTGGTATGGAAAATGCATCACCTTCAAAAATTCCAATGAGCCAGACGCTTAAGCTAGATAGAGACGATAATGGAAAGAAAATTGATATCACTAACTATAGAGGTATTATTGGATCACTTCTTTATCTTACAGCTAGTAGACCCGATATTATGTTCTCAGTATGCATGTGTGCACGATTTCAAGCTGATCCTAGAGAATCACACTTAATTGCTGCTAAAAGAATCCTTAAGTACCTAAAAGGCACACAAAATGTGGGCTTATGGTATCCTAGGGATTCTCCTTTTGAACTAATCGGTTATTCAGATGCAGATTTTGCAGGATGCAAAATAGATAGAAAAAGTACTAGTGGAACATGTCAATTTCTAGGTGATAGACTAATTTCATGGCATAGTAAGAAGCAACAGTCCATCGCTACTTCCACCGCTGAGGCTGAGTATGTAGCCGCTGGAAGCTGTTGTGCACAGATCCTTTGGATGAGGCAACAACTTAGAGATTATGGAATAATCCTAGATCCAACTCCTATCCATTGTGACAATCAAAGCGCCTTAGCAATGACTCAAAATCCAGTTCTTCACTCTAGAACCAAACACATTGACATTCGCTATCACTTTCTACGTGACCATGTTCAAAAGAAAGATATCTCCATGCACTTCATTAATACAGAAAAGCAACTGGCAGATATCTTCACCAAAGCGCTTAACGAACAACGTTTTCTCACTTTAAGAAGTGAACTAGGTATGATTGATCTAAATGCTTAATCATTCGAAACATCATACTTTTGTTAGGCATGAAATTTAGGGGGAATTCAATGTATGTTATGAAATTTATGGGGAACCTACATAGGGGGAACCTTCAAAGAGCAAACTATACCTAAGTGAATATGACCAAAAATGTTTTCCCTTGCATCGGTCATACGCACTTAGCACCATACACTTAAAACCGTTTTGACGCTTATTACACAAATCTGCCTTAGCGTCTGCACTTCCTTCAAAATAAACTAAACGCTTAGCTTTATTCCCGGCTAAAGCAGTTAGTAAAAAGATCCTTTTAAAAGCAAGCGTACATTACCCTACGCCAAAACGAGAAAGTGGATTAGTCAATCAATGCAATTAATGCTGACTTGACATTCCTCACCCTTCGCTCAAGAAAACCCATGGGTACTCATCACGTTTTTCAAAGATGGTTCAGCACATGTACACGCGTCAGTACAATTACCATGTATCTTAGACGAGTACAACCGGCGCTGAATATTTTAAACCAAAAGTAAAACACTACTACCAAGACCTAATGATAAGTACTGGGAAACTGTGTCCTCATATACACCCTGAAAGGAATAATTCTATATGTTACAATGACCGCTAAAGCACAACCTGTTACTTGAAAGAGACTCCCAAGATTTTCAAGCGTCCACATAACACTCAATTGTTTCAAGCGTCATTCTGACTAAGTCCGGACGCTTTAACAAATTTTTGGCGGGCATTTAAATAGTGTTCAAAATTATGATTCCCGAACAGTTTTCATAAAGAACGTATCCGCTTTTCATGGGCACACGCATCACTCTCAGTCTCTGTTTTAAACTTTTAAACGGACTTCAAAATAGTATATGTGGCAGTTACTAAAAGAAACCGTGCCTGTTTAATCTAAATTCACGTCCACAGTTATATTTTAATGGCTGAGATTTATACTCCTCCACGTGTCAACATCTCAAACTTCAAACACACCGAACATTCAAATTGAAGTTTCTGCAGAACACAAACACTCTTATACTCTATTCCATTCGTGCAAAAACAAGTCTCTCTCTTTTTCAAAAACGAAAAATTTTCCTTCGTAATCTCTGTCTACTGCTCACTCATGGCACCCAAGAAAGCTACTGCTGGAACCTCTGAAGTTATTGTCAAGATCACTGAAGGCCTTATAGTTGATTGGAAGTTTCTCTATGAAAACCCCCAAATTGATTTAACGGAAATAATGGATTCTGTAGCAGAGGCTGGGCTTCAGAAATTTCTCACGAAATACTCATATATGTTTCCTGAAGAACTAGAATTTTTCTGGAGAAATGCTCGACTGTCTGACGATGAGACTTCCATCACGTGTTTGTTTCCTGTCTCCAAGAAGGAATCAAAGACGTTCACTCTCTCTGCGGCCTCCATTGCCCAGAATTTCTCTCTACCTAATGCTGGAGCCACTTTAGACACTATCACTGAAGAACAAATTCAAGAAGTCTGGACTCAGATTAGCGCTTACGATGATGTTCCATACAAACCGTACTTTGAAAAGAAGGATATAGTGAACAGGTATCGAGTCTTGGCTGATTTCTGCAGTAAAAACATCGAATGCAGAGTGGGAACCTTCGACAAAATCAACCCAACCCAGTTCCAGATGATGACTGCCATCCTACTCAAGATAAAGATCAACTGGAGCGCCTATATATTC
This sequence comes from Buddleja alternifolia, assembly GCA_019426215.1. Classification (NCBI taxonomy): domain Eukaryota; kingdom Viridiplantae; phylum Streptophyta; class Magnoliopsida; order Lamiales; family Scrophulariaceae; genus Buddleja; species Buddleja alternifolia. The sequence goes on from CM033408.1 coordinate 9,117,728, forward strand.
AGCAGGTTCAGAGACAGTTTACGCACTTCAAACAGACCTTATGGTCTAGTTTTAAGTGATCTACTCTTTCGAGCAGAGTGCACCTCTTCAGCAGGAGTCACCGTGGCCAAGCATAAGTTCTATGGGCCAAGAATCATCAATAATCTCTTCAATCCACCCAAAGTTGGAGGTGCTGCTAAGCCTCTCTCTGAGCGCCAAGTTGTCCGCGCAGCGTCAGATGAGGAGGCTGAGCGTCCAGATCAGGAGAAAGCCAAACGTACTGTGAAGCGTCCCACTGTCACAAAGAAACGGGCTCCTCGAAAGCCCAAGGCTCAACCTATTAAAAACGATGAAGATGACGAGGATTCTATACCCCTCATTAGTCGGAAAGATCTGGAAAAGGTTCTCAAGAATATTGACTTTGAAGAACCTGCAGTTCCACAGACTCAAGCGTTCCCCGCCGAAGGTATAAATGTGAAGCGTATCTTCAAAAGGCGTAAGCGTCCAACTGCTGCCATCTCTTCTGAGACTACACAAAGAGATCAAGCCATAGCTGCTGTCCCGATATCATCCTCCGAACCACCAGTTGATGTCCATCTGGATGTTGATATGACCCAAATTGTGGCCATCGCACATGAAGCTGCCATCGAATCTACAAATCTCGAGCCGGATGAACCTGAAATCCCAAGGGCTCAACCATTGCTTGCATTACCTAGTACAACAGAGGCACGCTCAGAAGGTCAGAGCGATGCTAACGACGTTGTGATCCATCGACACTTCTTCAAGCTGGATCCCTCAAAGACTATCGATCACTCAGTCGATTATTTGCCTCCAGCGCCCGCAGAAAACTTCATACCTGCAGGTTACAATGAAGAAAGTCTTATCAATGCCGAAAATGATATCGCCAAGCTCATAAAGTTTGATCTGGCTGTACGCAACACTCTCTTTAATACAGCCTCCACCCCAGCTGATGAAGCTTACTACAAAGCGCTTGAACTCGGAAAGACTCCCACACACATCCCGGCTTCTGTCACTCTCCAAGCTCAGCGGCAAGGAGGCACGACTCCTAGAGCTGATGTTGACTTAGCTTATTATCTGGACTGTGGGACAAGCAAACCCACTGGCTTCGCTCTCCGCGACTACAACATCAGAGTCTATGAGCGTCAGGATCAGCTTCTGAACCCAACGGAAGAGCTACTAAACAGAGAAGGATATTCTCACTCTCTAACACTGGTCAAAAGCGAGGAAAACAAGAACTCAGCTAATCCTCTCCTCCTGTGGAAGAATAAAGGAGTACATGCCGGTGAGCGTCCAGCATCCCTGACCGAGATGATTCAACTTGAAACCGATGCATATTTTGACTGCGTCTGGAACGCTAACTACCAACCCGACAGGTATCGTTTTGAATCCATCTGTGATATTCATCACCAAGGGTTTCGTGCTATACTTAATGCAGGAACTGAGTATTGTATGACTGAGATACGATGGGCTGAAGCTTACATGGGTGACAAGTATAAATTTGAAGACTTGGTTAGTGCTCCCCATCTGTTCAGACTAGGGATTCATGATCAAAGGACCAAATTTGCACGCTACATGCTGACGCAGCGCCAGCATAGACTTGGACCCGTTCTGAAGCTGCCTCTGATCCGCCATCAACCTGAACACCGCTTAAGACAAGCGTTGCACAAACTGGCCAACTCTTCTCTACGCTTTGATGATCAAGCGTCCACCAGCGGTTCTTCTCCCATGTCCTGTCTGAACTGCACCCCTAGCCAATGTGAAGACAATTTTTCTCTCATGATGGCAATTATGCCTCCAGTCTCTCTATTCGACAAAATCTTCACAGACAATCTGCGACAATGGGATGGATCTCGGATCAATTCTTTCAGAGGATATCCACTACTTCCATCTATTCGACAAGAAGTCTCCAGTCACTATGATTTTGGTTTATCGCTGCTAGAAAGATCTCAAGCGCTTGCTTCAGCCATCTACCCATACTTGGAAGAGTATTACCAGCTCCGCGTTCCCGCCTCTCGGAAACCGAAGACTCTCCCAACAGATCGGCTAATTGGCTTCTCACAACACTATTGCCCAGATGCCTTATTCTCTATCTGCAAAGCGCCCTCCAAACTCTTTCCCACTCATGTGCTGGATATCCTCGGGCCACTGTATATCAGGGCACTGGATAGTCCTATCAGAACGTTCATTCAAGGTACTCATCTCCCCACTCTACATTTGAATGAACTCCTGCAGACTGCTACGTATCCATATGCAGATGAACCGTTTGCCAGCTTGGACTTTCGGTTTACGGACTTTAGCCGAATAGAATCAGAATTTCCTGCAGCACCCGCTGAACTGTTAACTGCTCCTGAGCGCCTATTAGAGTTACCTCAAGCGCCTCATTCTCCCAGTCCAACTGAATCCGACTCTACTGCATCCACCGAGTCCAACACTGCTCCAGAGCTTCGAGGAACAGTATTTGATCCTACTAATCAAGTATCTATTGAATCTCTCAAACACACATCTCGGTTTAAGCCTCAAGTCCGCCCTGCACTTCCACACGCTCAACCGTCCATGGCTGAATGCCTCACTCAAATACAGCAACTATCTACAGCTACTCAGGCAAGTCATGTGGCCTTAACCAATGATCTACAAGACAGGTTCACGGCTCTCGAGACCTCTCTCACAGACGCTAATCAAGCTCAACTCCTGGTCATGAAAGAACATTTCGACCAGCGTCTAACCACTCTTGAGGCCTCTGTCGCTCAGATTGCTGCTCAAGTCAGTCTTCTTACTCAGCATTTCATACAGACTGATGATGGCAATAAGGGGGAAAAGAAGGGAGAAAAGAGGAAATTGTCAACATCTAAAGATCAAGTTCCTCCTCCACCATCCAAGCGTCAACACGTTGATACTTCTCTCACACTGAGTGCAGAACCAAGGTATCCCTATCCCTCTTGGGTAACCACATCGGTTGAAGCGTCCAACAAGAAAGAAACCCCCAGAGTGCTCTATCCAACTCTTCCGTTGCCTTCAAGAGCACTGCTTGAACAGTTTGACATTCCTCTTCTCAGAGCATCAATTCCAGAACCAACTGATCCAGCAGTATTAGCCTTAGAAAGAAAAATGTCTGACTTCGACCAAACCTTCAGAATTTGCCTACGATACATAGGCATCAGTCCAGAGGAATGGGATAAACACTTCATTGCCTTTAAGGCACGACAAGTTCAAGAAAACAAGCACATAATCAGTAAAGATCATGCGGCAATGATGACGTTAGAAGATCAGATAACTGAAGCAATCCGTGCTGAAATGACTAAGAGATACAAGATCAAGTCACGATCTTAATTTTTACTTGTGCCTCTCTCTTTGTAGTTGTAAAATGCCTGCACTATGAAATATATATATATGCATTTTAAGCTGAAACATCTCGTTAAAGCTCAAACTAACTTACTAACTTACGCTAACCTTCAGGTATCTAACGCTTGAACCAAATAAGTATTGCCATCATCAAAAAGGGGGAAATTGTTAGGAATTTCATATTAGATGTTTTGATGATGACAAATAGGACTTTCTGTTAGACTCCGAAAAGTGTGAAAGCTTTCATAGAATGATTATGTATAAGTACCTGAAAGCTTATTTATCTTAGGCTTATAGTATTTATCTTTGTAGAATTCCTTAGACTAAGTATGTGACACTAAAACACTTAGGAAAATTCTGGGTGAGTCTACCAAGTGATGAAGGTGAAGATCAAGCGTCTAAAGCTACAATGGATAAGGATATCTTGAAGCGTCCGTCAAACGCTTTAGGGATTATCCCAGTGCTCAAACTACGAATGGATAACTCAGGCCGAATACTCAACATCAAGTGAAATGACGGAATTTTCAGTGAGACCATCAAGACAAGATTGAAGAGTAAGCGTCTGAAATAAAGAAAAGAAAGTCAGGATCAGTCCAAGCGTCTGATACACGAGAATAACTATTCTCTTCAGCAAGCGTCCAAAAAGGTTAAACCAACACAACCTACAAAGAACGTAACCTGAAAAAGAATTTAGACCCAAAACCATCCAAAGACTTAAAAAAATGCATGAATCAAACGGACGAATTATTTCCAACGGAAATAAAACAAGATGCATTAAAAGTCGGATAAGTGCTATTAAAATATAAGCACTATAACTTATGGGCAAGCCATATCCTTGACCTAGACTGTCAGGTTTATGAAACCAAGACCATGCCCAACCAATTAAATATACCCAAAGTTAGAAATGTCTGAACTCAAGGAATGTTTGGGGAAACGAGACTCCAACCGAGTCAAACGGACAAAAACCACCAATACCTTATAAATAGCTCTTTCAACAAACAAGTAAAAAGACGAAAAGGGACACACACAAAAAATACCTACCTTGTTGAAAGAAAAGCTTACTAAAAATCATAGCCAAATATTCATATAAGCTTTTCACAAATATTCTAGAGACAGTCACCCATATCTCAAATCTCTTTTTAAGAAGAACATATACTACCATTGAGATATCCTCAAGTTGTTTGAACTTTCCAAAAACAAACAAACCCGTGACCAAAACCATCAACACCTTTCATCTGAGTGAGAAAGCTGGTTGACTTGCAAGCAGTATTTTTGTGTAAAAGAAGCTTGTTGAAGTTGATCTCTATTGGAGCTGAAATCTGTGTGACCAAGGAGTTCCGAGATCAAGAGTAACTTGCACCATTTCTGAGTGAAAGAAGCAAGGGGATAGAAGATCTTTAGTGGAGCTGAAATCTGTGTGACCAAGGAGTTCCAAGATCATATCCAATCTCCCTCTATCTTGTAGAAGTCTCTGTGTGACTCTTCGATAATCATCATAGTGGAAAAACCTCCCTGATAAAAGGAGAAGAAGGACGTAGCTGGGATTACATCACCCAGTGAACCTTACAAATATCTTGTGTCATTTACCTCTTTAAGCATTCATTGTTTTACTGCTTTACTATTCATACTGCATACATTCTGATAAAGTCTTAAAACAACTAAGCAACTACTTTCGATCAGTTAACTGAACGCTAAGCTATAAAATACTTCCGCTGTGCTAACTCTGATTTAGTGACTCAACTCTGCCCTACTTTGGTAAGCGTTGAAATCACCGAGTCTAAGTTAACGTTTCTCAAGCGTCACATCCAACGCTTAAACCTATCAAGCGTTCAAATACTTCAAAGTGATACGAATTTTTTAAGAAGTCGAAAAAGACTTAAGGGTCTATTCAACCCCCCCTTCTAGACCCTTTCGTATACCACTTGGGACCAACAAGTACACTTATTTAAATGATCAGTTTCATGATCAGTTTCCCTCAATTTAGGATGTATTTATTGGTTAAAGTACACTTACTTAAATGATCAGTTTCCTTCCATTTAGGTCGTCTTATTGGTTAAGAGGTTCTTTATATAGGGTTAATTGCATTTTTCATCCGTCATTTTAACCACTTTTGGATTTTGGTCCTTTTTTTTTAATTGCAAAGTCGCCTGGTAACTACCAGAATTTTGGCAATTTTAGTCCGATTTTGACCTGACCGGCCAATTTGGCCGGAATTTGCCACGTGGTGCTAACATGGACAAAAAAATTGTGGATTTTCCAATTTTCCGGCCAAAATTGACGCTAACTAGGACAAAATTGATAAGGTGATAGTTACCAGACGACTTTGCAAATCGGAAAAAAAAAAACAGGACCAAAATCCAAAGTGGTTAAGTTACATGACGAAAAATGCAATTAGCCCTATATATATTGCATAGTAATATGAGAGTGTCTAACGCGTAACATGTAAATTCACATTTAAAAAGTATCAAGAAATTTCACCAAGGCAATGATATATGCTTATAAATTTTTGCTCCAATTCTCATCTTTCCTTTCTCCAGCTTTGAGGTCTTTCTTTAAAATAATTAAAACAATGAAAAATAAAGCACCTCTGATTCTTTTCTTCTCCACTTTACTTTTATCAAGTTCTATAGCACAAATCTGTGGAAAGAAGCAAACTGAAGGTCTTTCTCATCTTTACAAAGAAAAGCTGAAGAACAATACAAGTATAGATAGAAGCCATTTAAATGCAACCCATTATTTTAATGTAGCAAAACTTCATGCACAAGAAAGGATGAAAGTGAAAGATGGAATAGAGAGATTGCCTGGACAACCACAGGTTAAATTCAAGCAATATGGTGGATATGTTACAGTGAATCGAACCGCCGGTCGAGCTTTCTATTATTACTTTGTAGAGGCTGAGCATTCTGAGAAGTCATTGCCTCTTCTCCTTTGGCTTAATGGAGGTATTGATCTTTGAATTTCAGTTTTAATGAGGAAACGAAAAATGTCAGAATAAAGGAAAACATAAATAAATAAAAAGACAAAATTATGTACTTATTTGGTTGTCTACAGAAAACAACAAGAAAAGTGGCGAGCCGTTGGCTAAACAAATAGCTCGAAAATAAAGTTTTCCTATATAAAATGATATTTTCCTACAAAAACATTTCCTTAAGTATTTTTCCCATGTTACAAAACTTTCACAAACTTAAGCCCCCGATCCATTATTTTCATAATTTAGTTACCTCTTATAAGAACTAATTAATTAGACTCAATCTATAGTATATATTAGCTAGTAAAATGTTCTTGATATGTAATATAATTTTAATTTTTCGAATCTTTAACAGGTCCTGGTTGTTCTTCTCTTGGATATGGAGCTATGCAGGAGATCGGACCGTTCCGAGTCGAGAGTGATGGCAAAACACTTCACAAGAATAATTTTGCATGGAACCATGGTCTAAATAATCTTGTTTACTCAATAATCAACATTTTCACTTTACACAAAATTAATTTGCTAAAATAATATCACCTAAAAGTTTCTCCCTCTTATTTTTTGATTCTTAAATATGTTTCAGCTGCAAATGTCTTGTTTTTGGAGTCACCGGCTGGAGTAGGGTTCTCGTATTCAAATACGACGGATTTTGTGACCGGCGGAGATAGAAAAACAACTATCGATAATTATGCATTCTTATTGAACTGGCTTGAGAGATTCCCAGAGTATAAAAATCGGGATTTTTATATTTCTGGAGAGAGTTACGCTGGCCATTATGCACCTCAACTAGCACAGATCATTCTCTACCACAATGAGAAAGCCAACAAAATTTTATCAATCTGAAAGGGATTATTGTAAGTTGTACTAATTATTTTATGCATTAGATGAAAAAATTATTTGATTTGCAAAACTAAAATTGATCAGACATATAACTTATGTATCTTTCTTGATCACAATATAGATTGGGAACCCTTCGATCAACAATGAAACCGACGTGAAAAGGACGTACGAGTATTTTGCTAGTCATGCTTTAATTTCTGATGAGACTTCAGATCAAATTCTGAAATATTGTGATTTTTCGCCCGACGGTACTGAGCTATCAGATAAATGCAGTGAAGCTCTTCATCAAGCTAAAAAAGATGTTAATCATATTGATATTTACAATATTTAAGCTCCAATATGCATGCTCTAATTCCAGCGTCACTGACAAGCACAAGGAGATACAAGTGAGTATTAGCTTGATCAGTATTTGTATATATTTAATTTTGATATTTTTCTTTGTTTGAATTTGATCATTTCTCAACAATTTCAAGCCCTGTTGAAGGCATTTATGTATCTTATATATACTATATAAAAGTTTTGAATAATAAAAAAGGAATATAATGAGACTGAGGAGGGAAAATTATATTTTTCGTCGCTCAACTTTGCTCAATTTCAACTTTTGTCTCATTTGTTATGAAATCTCACATTTAGTCCCATAACTTTCAAAATATTTCTCATTTAGTCAACCAAAATTTTCGTTCAAAATTTAACGGTCAAAGCCATATGCTCCATTTTTTAATTTTATTTTTTTCTATCAAAAAATTAGTCGTCAACATTTTTGACCGATTTTGTGGGGAGAATTTATGCGTGAGTGACACTTGATATTGAATAGAAGTATCATAATATTGAATAAATCAGTCAAAAATGTTGACTAACGAATCGGAGTATATGAGTTCGGCCTATAAAATTTGGATGGAAATGTTGGTTGAGATGAGACAGAGTTATAAAATGAATAATGCGACTTTCCCAAGTGAAATTATGGCTAGATACATTATTTTTCCTTTTGGGTCATAATAAATTCTCTAACTTCTTACATATATATGCAACTCCATAATGCAGGAAATGAGAGTTGATCCTTGCATTGACGATTATGTCCATACATATCTAAATAGGCCTGAGGTTCAAGAGGCACTCCATGCCAATGTCACAAAAATTCCTTATGATTGGCAGTCATGCAGGTTACAATTTGATCTTGATTACCATTATTATATCACCATTTTTTCGTATATTAGCCAAATCGCGATCAATAATCTCATTGCGTCCCGTACAATAAGTGTGTTGATTTTTTCTTTTTTAGTAGTGTAGAAAAACATAAATATGTTTTCATTCATGTCTGACTCGGTAAGATATATATATATATATATATATATATATATATAAGTTAGATGGATGGTTCATGGTCGGTGTGTCAGATGAAAATATTAGTAAGCCTTCCACATTCATCACGATATATCAACATATTATTATTTGGTACGAAACAACTGCATTATAGAATACAAAATTATAGTAAAATTAAGAAAATATAAATAACACAATAAGTTTCTATTGACGGGTATATAGCAAAAAAAAAATATTCTATTAGATTAAATCTAAATATCAAGTTATTTGTCGATTTTAATTTAGTAACAAAAAGAATTTATTGATTATTATACCACAAACCTTCATTATATATATAATATATACGTACATCCACCAGATCATATCACAAAGCAAGTTTATAGAAAGAAAATAAGTGTAAACTTCATTGTTAGAATTCGATATCATCAGATGTTATCGGTGATGCCTATAAATTCGAAGAATAATAGATATCATCTGATATTACTGATCAACAACGACCAATCTAGATATAAACCGACCAAGACTATCAAATATCGGTCGATACTCGAACCATGGTTTCACGGATTGAAAAACTAATATTAGCACACATGCATGTATCAAGACTTATGTGTGTGTGTGTATATATATATATATATATATATATATATATATTGTGTCTTTGGTTTAATATATGTATCTCTCTTTGAGAATTGCAGCAAGGTCATCAAGGAATGGCAAGATAGCCCTTCCACAGTAATTCCTGTTCTCAAAGAGCTTATGGCCTATGGGCTTCGGGTTTGGATATTTAGGTACTTAACCATATATCTCATAATTTTCTTTGTTTCTATAAATTACAATCTCAGTATCATAGATGATTAATATACTTTAGTATCAAATATGGTTTTTTATTGCAAAACATGTTGCATCTTTCGCAAGGTACTAGATGAATGAGACGTGTTTAATAAAAAATAATAATATTTACATGCGTCATTCACTCAATACTCTTGTAATAGAAGATGCGACATGATTTATAATAGAGATCTCATTTGGTTTAGTATATGTCACGCTCACGGCGCACACGGATAGTATATACTTATATATCTATATATATGAAAGAATGTTGGTTGCTCATATAGTTGTGATATATATATATATATATATATATGGAAAAATTCCTTATCGCCCCCTTATGAAACACAAAATCTGCACGAAACCGCCTTGCGTAAAAAATATAGCCACTTATGCATCTGTATGATGAGAAACTCTGCACGAAAACCCCCATCCGTTACAAATTAACTGAGGGTGGACTTCACTCACGGATTGTGCGAAGCAACATGTGTTTTAGCATTTTTCATGTTAAAATAATGTATAATAGACTAAAATACCCTTCCATTTTCCCTTTTTGTCTTTTTGCTTCCCCCTCCCCTCTTTCTTTTCTCTCCAGCTTCTTTGACAAACCCATTTCACACTTCATAGACCCACTCCACAATCTTCTTCTTCTCCACAGTCGCTACCACCACACTCAAGCCTCTAATCGCCGCCGCACCACTCACCCAATACTGCAACCATACCAGTCACTCTTTTGCCCGATGCATAACACATTATCCAAAGGAGCTTTGCGACCACATCCCTCCATTGAAATTGGTTGATGCTCTGCCTCCATCCCAAATCGACGGCAATAGCCCCACATACTTCCACATAAATTGCCAGCCACATCACTACCTCCATCTCAGAAATTCACCGGCTAGACCCACCTAACCCCATTTTAGAATTTTTTGGATTTTCTTAACCTTAAAATCTGAATGGCCACTGTCCATCTTCTTCTGGTTCTTTTTTGAATTTGTGAGAATTTTTCTAAATTTTTGCATTTTTTCTGATTTTCTTTGTGAATTTTCCATTTTTCTAGATTCTTTTTTATTCTATTGTGTTTTGTTCTTTTTTCTCTGTTTTTTTCTGTCATTTTTATGGATTTTTCTGGTTTTTGTGAGAAAAAAATTCTTGATTGTTTCGATTTTCTTGAAAATTTAAGATTTTTTTCCTGATGTTTTGCTAAGTAATTTGATTTTCCTGGCATATTTATATTCTTTTTTATTATCTAAGATATTTTGAAGAATAAATATGATCCTTTAAATTAAAGAAAATGATAAAAAATGATGATTTAGAAATGTGAGAAAAATTTGGACCATTAATCCTTTAATCTAATGGCTGAGATCTTTAAGAAAATATTTACTTTTGACCTAATTAAAATAAAACATGATGAACAAAGTCTAATGGTTAATTGAAATTGATCCAAGGGTTGATAATAAAGGAGAATAAGCAAAACATTTATCAAAATAAAGGACATAATGGAAATTTAACAAAAAGCGCTAACAGTGTTAACCATCATTAATGGAAAATGGAGTGTGCAATTTAAAAATTACATAAGGGTATATAAAGCTATATTTTTTATATAGAGGGTTTCGTGTAAATTTTGCGTTTTACAAGAGGACAATTATATATATAGAAAGAGAAAGTATTTGGCTACGCAATGAGTGCGAGATTTGCGCCAAAAATCTTCTTCAATTTCAAGTTTTTGAACAATCTGAAATAAAATGAAACGGATAGACTTCCACATATAGAGTTTTCACCTCATAATGCAAAGTCAATGATTACTTGTCATATTATGCGGGAAAACCACACCAACACCCACTAATAATTACACAAACTTATCCTTTTATAATTAAAATAACAAACCTAATTCATTATAATAAAAAAATTAATTTACCCCCTAAGATCAATTTTTTTATGACGTCATCGTGTAAACTTTCAAAAATACCCATGTCCAGATGTCATTTAGGAAAAATGACACCAATCTCCCCCGTCATATTTTTGAAATTACACAAACCTCGTCTATTGTAATGCACTTTTTACAATCACTCCCCTATGTATTAAAAATTTCTTACCATTTAACTCTAAAAACCTTACAATTAGTCTGCTATAGAGGGTGTTTGTAATTTCAAAAACAAGAGGGGTTTTTTGGTAACTACACATTATAAGAGTGGGTATGTCCGTAACGAAATATTATTTCAGCTTTTTTTTTTAATGATTCAAGTGAAGGGCAAAAATGTCATTAAGTACTATTTGACCATCGATCAAGTGTTTCTAGAGAGGTAAACGTAATTTGCATTTATAGTGGGTTAGGTATTTGTAATTTCAATTATCAAAAGGTAAGTTTATGTAATTATATATTATAGCAGTGGGTGTTTGGTGTAATTTTCCGATTATGTAAAAACTTACATCTACCGTAATGGATAAGGTATTTATACATTTCAAATTATAGAGCACAAGACATACTAATTGTCATAAGTTTGGTGGCTTGAGTGACAGCTTAATTCATTCAGTATCATATCACTTCAATTGTTCAATTGATATGGCTTTGTTCGGCTCGAACCGATAAAGTGAATCCAAAATACTTAATCATGTATGTTAATGGCATGAGTGTTTGACTCGGCCTTAAGTACATATGTGTTCTTTCTTCAGCTTGGCCCAAGAAGGCAGCCACAAATACATAATTAGGAATAATTATACTGGGGGACCTGAGGTATTGCAAAATTACAAAAAACATCCTCTAGTTTAATAAATTACATCTAACATCCAAGCCGTTTATTCCGTCTAACATTTGGCACCTTCCGTTAGGGTTTCAGTATGGTGCCGTTAAATTTTTTGGTGAACTTTCGAAAATACTCTCGACTTTTTCTGGACCTGGGAACCCAACTTTTCTCAGACAATTATACCCTTTGACGTTATTTGTAATGTTTTGTAAAAATATAGGTGTTATATGTAAAGTTGTGTATGTAAAGTATACAAATAATTATTTAAAATTAAAAACTATTTTCAAGAATATAAAAAAATTACAAATATTAAAATTATAAAAAATTAAAAAAATAATGGGTAAAATAGCATTTTAATATTTTAATTAAATTAATATATAATAGTTTATATAATAATTTAGATTATATAATAGTTTATATAATCTAAAAATTTATATTTTAAATTAATTTATGAAATTTATAAATAAATTTAAAAAATTTATTTAACAAACTTAATTTCTAAAATAAATTACTTTTTAATATATTATTTTATAAATCAAATAAAAAAGAAAAGGAGGTGGAAACAGTGTCGTCTTCTCCACCCCGCATCCCCACCCTTACTCACATACACACACAACAAGCACACACACACACAAACAAGCACAATTATACACACACACACACACACTGACACACAAGCAATTTCTAAAATAAAATACATACATATATATATAGGGATAATTACACTTAGCATCCTAAGGTATTGCGAAATTACAAAAAAAATCATCTAGTTCAATAAATTACATCTAACATCCCAATGTTTCATTCTGTCCAACAAGTAGCACCTTCCGTTAGGGTTACTATACGGCGCTGCTAATTTTTTTGGTGAACTTTCGATAATGCCCGTGTCCTTTTCTGGACATGGAAACCCTATAATGTTGGGACAAGCATACCCTTTTGGTGTAAATTGTAATATTTTGTAAAAGTGTAGGTGTTATACATAATGTTACATATAAAAAGTATAAAAATAATTATTTTAAAAAAATATTCTCAAGAAAAAAAAAGAAATTATTAAAATTATATTAAAAAAATTATGTATAAAATATCATTTTAATCTTTTATTTAAATTTATATTAAAGAGTTTATATAATAGTTTATATTATATAATAGTTTATATAATTTAGAATTATATATTTTAATTTAATTTATGAAATTTGCAAAAAAATTTAATAATTGTATTTTAATAAACTTTAATTTTTAAACTAAATTACTTAAATACACGCAGTCACACACACACATATATGTTTATACATATATACATACATATATATATATATAATTACTTTTCTTTTAAATTTAAATTTTTATTTTAAAATTGGTGTTAAAAGTAAATCTAAAGATGTGAAGGGGGTAATATGGTAATTCAGCTTTTTTTATTTTTTAATGCCTTTTTAAAAAAAAAATATTCTATAAGGTCATTTACGTCTTTTGACACTTTCCATCCAATCTTACATCAATACATGAAACATGAGGATGATAAATGTAATTTATTGAACTAAGGGATATTTTTTGTAATTTCGCAAAACCTTAGAATGCTGAGCATAATTATCCCTATATATATATATATACTTTTCTTTTAAGATTAATTTTTTATTTTAACATTGGTTAAAATTGGTATTAGAAGTAAATCTAGAAATGTAAAAGGGCAATTTGGTAATTCAATTTTTTTCATTTTTTTTTAAATATTTGGGTCTTTTGACACTTTCCATCCATTTTTACATCAGTACATGAAAAACTTGAATGTTGATATATTTTTTGTAATTAGGCAATACATCACTGACCTCATTGTAATTATCCCTACACATCACTGACCCAAAATATTCAGCTCTAGACATTAACTATTTTCCACGTGTATCACTAAGATATTTCTGGGGTTTTTTTAGGTAAATAGGCTTACTTTGCACAAGGTACTCAAGACATAAGCTCCATTTGAAAAATAGGCCTCCCTCATAGGCTTGTCCCAATTTTTGGTAAGTGATATACTTATTTTACCCTTACTTTTATTTATACTAATAATAAAAAAAACTCAATATTTACTTAATACCTAAAATATCCTTGATACTCCAATCTTTGCCTGTATCGATCTTCTCTTCCCCTCAATCCATTTTCAGCGTTTCAGTGTATCTCCATTTCGGGCCCTTCAGTGTATCTCCATTTCGGGCCCTTTCATCTCCAATTCGGGCCCTCCCAACGGGCGTAGAGGTAAGAGAAACAATTATGATTGGTTGATGAAAAGTTTGATTATTTGAATTTGTTGCTTGAGTAAAAGTTTGATTGAATGAATTTGTTGGAGATTTTAATGGATTATGTAGACAAGGTGTTTGAAAAAATACTTGATAGAGTTTCTCTCATTAGTTTGCATTGAATAGTGTGTTTTTAGCCTTTTAGAATGTGATTTTGTTATTTGAATTTCTTGGTTGAGTAAAAGTTTGATTGAATGAATTTGTTGGAGATTTTGATGGATTATGTAGACAAGGTGTTTTACAAAATACTTGATAGAGTTTTTCTCATTAGTTTGCATTGAATAGTGTGTTTTTAGGCTTTTAGAATGTGATTTTGTGATTGTAGCATTAATTGAATTGTTATATGTGTGTTGGAAGTTTGATTGTTTGAATTTGTTGGAGATAGAGATGAATTATGTAGACAAGATGTTCGACGAAATGCTTGATAGAGACTCTCTCATTAATTTGCATTGAAAATGGTGTTTTTAGGCTATATTTGATCAATGCAAAACTTTTGTATTTTGTAATAATAACTGTAATAATTTTTTGTAAGAATATTTGATCATTCATTACTAATTGTATTTTGTAATAACTGTGTTTCTTTATCTTTGTTTTGTAAGAAAATGTCGGAGTTTTTGATATACTATTTATATGATGGTGAGTGGAATATGAAAGTGGGAGACTGTGGAGCACGGCAATGTGAATGGTTGTCAAGGAATAAATATAAAATGCTGAGTTTTCTGCTAACTGGAGTTAATCCACAGTCGATTACACGTTCTCAATTTTTCCACGTCATGTTTGAATTTGCTCCTTTTGAATGGAAGAATTATGAAGTTGTAGTAAGTTACATTCCATCCTCTTGTAACGTTGGTAATCCGGTATACATCGAGACCAATATTGACGTGAAGCATTATTTGGTGGACTCATGTCCAATGACGAAAAGGCGAAACATTCTGCATGTGGAGCTTTTAATGAAAGATGTTGAAGGAAAAAAAATCAAGTTTGAAAATGAGATTCATATGGAGAATGAGAAATATTATTTTGAAAAGGAGTTAGTGAATGATTATACATCTGCCCCTGGTCGGCCTGGTGTTGTTTTAAGCAAGCCCACCTCCACGTCCGTATCGAAAGCCTCTGCACCCACTCCTTCTAAACCCAATCCACTATTGAGTCCTCATTATTATGTGGACAATGAGAACTCAATGCCTGATGCAACCACTCCTTATAAATCCAGCTCCAATCCACTTTCTAGTCTTTCTCCCTGTGTGGAAAATGTGAAGGCAAAGCCCGATGCAAGCCACTATTTTGAAAAAGTGAACTCAAGGCGTGATGCAACCGCTTCTTTTATTTCCACCCAATGTTCGTACAAAGTTCACTCTGATCCCATCCACCGGTCAGATTTCGTAGATGAAGCTAGTGACCAAAAAAGTATTGGAATCTTCAGCTTTGATGACGGTCTAGATCTTGTGATTGGTCAGGAATTCACCAACAAGGAAGAGGTGAAAGACTTGGTTAACAATTCAGCGCTTAAGTTATGTTTCAATGTTGTAGTAGCTAAGTCGAATAAAAAAGCTTTGGCATATAAATGTAAAGTCCCTGATTGCAAGTGGAGTATTCCTGCGGCAATTACTGGAAGGTCCCCATTTTTCTCATTGCGAACTCATAATAACATCCATACATGCCGCCCTACATTGTTAAAGCTCCGTGAAAGGTGCTCTTCAAGAGCGGTTGCTGGATTTTTGTCAAATACTTTTCCATGTCAGTTAAGCGCACCACCTCCAAAGGTAACAGGGAAAATGATGAATAAGGGTGGCATTGACGTTTCTTACTACAAAGCTAGGCGTGGTAGAAACATTGCTAGAGATTCTATTAGGGGTGATCCTGGGCTTAGTTATGAGATGCTTCCGAGATATTTGTATATGTTGGAGAAAGTGAATGAGGGCACGGTTACTCATTTGCGTAAAGATGCGAATAACATTTTCCAGTCGTTGTTCTTTGTGTTGGGAGCCTGCATTGAAGGTTTTGCGTCCATGAGGAAAGTTCTTGTTATTGACGGCACACATTTGAAGACCAAGTATAATGGAGTATTACTTGTTTGTACTGCGGAAGATGGCAACGAACATCAGTATCCACTTGCGTTTGGCGTGGTAAATAAAGAATGCGATGAAACTTAGATTTGGTTCTTGGAGAAACTTCGGGATGTCATACCCGATTCTGACGATTTGGTCATCATTTCTGATAGGCATGCATCTATTAAAAATGCCGTTCAGAAAGTTTACCCAAGGTCTTCCCATGGATACTGTACCTATCATATATCCCAAAATCTTAAGAACTATGTTTCTACCGGTAGGGGCCTTAAGCAAAAGAAGCAGGCAAAGGATCACATTGTGACGAAGTTTATTGTTTGCGCTGAATCATATACTGAGCCCGAATTTGAAAGACTCTTTAGTGACCTCGAAACAAGACAGCCGGTTTCAAATCTTAAGTACAATGAGTATCTTAAAGACAAACTTGCTGTGAAAGAGCATTGGGCGCGTTGTTACTCTAATGGTGCACGATACAATATTATGACAACGAACGGAGTGGAGTCTATTAATGCCGTGTTGACTACTGCGAGGTCATATCCGTCGATTTTTTTGTTGGATGAGATTGTGAAGTTAATAATTACGTGGTTCAACAAGCACCGTAACGAAGCTGCAGCCTGGTCCTTGTCACAAAACCTCACTCTGGAAGTCGAGAGAACGATGCATGCAAGGAAGAGACAATCCACTTTCTTTCAAACGCGCGTCTTGAATAAGTGCACAGGTGAGTACATTGTTGAGTGTGGCAGTGAAACTTTCTTTGTTGACTTGCAAGGAAAAAATGTACTTGCAGGGTTTTTGACATTGACCATATCCCGTGCACGCACGCCATTTCAGCATATAATGGTTTAGGGGATGATGATGGCCTTCTCAATTTAATCTCTAAGTATTATTTGAAACAAACATGGGCTTTGGCTTATGTTAGAACTATATACCCCGTCCCTAGTGAGCCGTCTGAGTGGATCATCCCCGCTGAAATAGAGGCAAATGTTGTTGAAGCTCCTTCTTACGTAGAAAAACGTGGAGCGATTCGAAAACTACGATATCAATCTGGTGGAGAAAAAGGAAAAAGCCACAAAAAACGTGTGAAAGATCCATCAACCTTCTAAGCAATTTGTTTGTATTGTGTATTGGTATTTTTTATGTGATGATTCTTTCACTAGAGACATTAGTAGCTCAACATTGTAATATATATATACATTAGTAGTTACAATTGTTTTAATTGACATTTGCATTCCCCAAAATATATATATATATATATATATATATGTCATGTGGCAAATGTGTATACAACATACTTAACTAGAGGATATTGCTACATATGTAATTTTAACAATTTGAATTTATAGATTGTGATAAACTATAACTACTTAAGTAATGTTTAAAAGGTCTAAAACCATCCGACGTAGTTCATTATGATTGATAATAATAATATATTCATTTTATATTCTACAAAATATATTTATTTTGTATTCTAAACCCTAAACCCTGAACTATAAACTCTTAAGAATATATATGGTAAGGGCCTATGAGCAAGAATAAATATTGTGTAATAGTGAAAAGTGATGAAAAATAAAAAATAGGTAGAAAAAATAAAAAACTATGGTTGGCACCATGGTGCCGAGTATCTTGCCTTAGGCAGACTACTCGGCACCATGGTGCCAAATTTTCGTCACCACGGTGCCGAGTAGTCTGCCTTAGGCAGGATACTCGTCACCGTGGTGCTGAAGAAATTTGACTCAAATTTCAATTTCCCGCCCAATTGAATTTCGAATTTTTTTCAGCCTTATTATTCTCATCCACTTTTTACCCATTCAAACATATTATTCTCATCCAAAAAAAACCCCTCCCTTATTTTCTCATTGCAAAAAAACGTTCCAAGCTTCCAAATCTTTCACAAAAATCCGTCGGTCATTGCAAAGAAGACGTCCATCCCGCCCCCATCCCGTCAATCGTGAGTAAGTGATCTATAATCTTATATAGTCATGATATTTTTTGTCTCTTTTTTTTGTTCGGGTTCGATCCTTATTCAATTGAGTGCGTAATGTTGAAATTTGAATGATTTTGAGCTCATAGAGGTGAATATTCGTTGTCAATGGTTGAGGAATTTGTGTAATCTAATTTAACGGTTGAAGTTATGAATGTTTCTTAAGTGCTAATGCATATGTTTGTAGACGTAGTGGAATAGTGGATTGATGTAATATGTAGAAGTTCATTTTTTGTTCAAACTTGAAAGTTTGGTTTGGTTTTAGTTTGATCACATATAAAAACTCTAATGTGGTGTGGTGTATAGTGGTGTAATGTGTTTAGGCTGAAAATATTTATATATGTTTTTATTAATTGCTTGTACAAACTAGTTTAGACACCAAATCCCTCATTGCAATAACTCTTGTTTTCTCTAATCCTTTCTTATTTTTTGGTCATGTTTTTGGTTGCATATATTTAAGAAGCTCCGTATTCTTACACCGCTGCCACCTCATTTTGCCCTCGTAATGTAAGAAGCTTTTCTTATTAAAGACATGTCTTTTTATTATGATGATTGATACCATCTTTCGTATTAGTCATTTCTTGTGTTTACTAGAGACACAAAAATATAGGTAATCAAAAGTATTTTGATAAGTTAAGAATATGAAATGCTGTCCGGATGTACGTGTTTCATATTTGTGGAATTTCTTAAAAGGTATGTTTGTTGTCGTTTTTAAAATAATAGGACGAAGCTATGTGGAGTTGTTGGTTGTTGTGCTGTGAGAAATTGTGAAAACCCCGGGGATTGTTAATCGTGTTTTTACAGGACAAGACTGAGGTCAGAGGTCATAGAGTTTGGCTTGTGGTGTTCTCAGAAAAACGGGGACGGAGTCTTGTAGAACATTAATTTATGACCAACAAAACGATTGTATAATGCACAGTATGAGACAACATTGTATGTTGTGTGTAAAGTAAAGAACTGTGTTGATCCTCATCAGGTAGTATTTATAGAATCTATTTATGATATCTTATTTAATAACGAAATATGTGATTAGTTGAGTGTAATGTGCAGCTTGCTTCCTCCTAGTTTACTGTTGAGAGGCCCTATGGTGCATAGCAGAATTGAGAAGCCCCCGAAAAAACGCAGATCCTTATAAGGAGAAAATTGAGGCATCTAATGATTCTTGTTTGTACTTCATTTTCAGAGACAAGGTCAAAGGGTTAGTAACGTTGATGGATTCGCATCCCCAACTTTCCAACGCTACTAGAAACATATTGAGAAAAATGAAATGATTCAGCTGTTGAGTGTCATCATACAAGAGAGAGACAATGAAGTGAAGCAACAAATGACTATGATGATTTTGACGATTTCCATCAATCCAGCAACTCTGAAAGCGAGGATGAGGCTTTTGGTGTGGAAGGTGATCGCATTTGATGAAAATGTAGTTTGAATTGTTAATTATGAGTAATTTCATTACCAATAGAGACAATTTCGGAGTTTGTGTAAAATGTTTATTTTGTGCAATGTTTTAATTTGTGTGTAATGTTAATCGTGTGTTAATTTGTATAGTTCTAATTGTTGGAGGTAATGTCACTATCACCGTAAAATTGTACGCTAAAAAAGGTCATATAGTCAACAACATATGTACATGGCCACCGAAAGCCCTTAATTTTCTGCACTTAACATACACTTGAATAATTCAACTACATAAACATTATGATTAGAGTGAAAGGGTGCTGGTCATGTTGACGGAGGCGGCGGTGGTTGAAAATTCACAACATGAAATCTCAGATAATTGTCTCATCATCTCTATTGATTTCTCATCAACTCGTTTTTAATAGCGCCATGAAAGGTGCTCTTCAAGAGCGATGCTGTATTTTTTTCAAATACTTTTCCATGTCGTTAGCTCACCACCTCCAAAGGTAATAGGGAAAATGATGATACGGGTGTCCATTTAATTTTTCCTACAAGCGAGGCGGGCTAGAACATTGCTAGGATTCTATTAGGGGTGACCTTGACTTAGTTCTGAGATGCTTCCGAGATATAATTGTATAATGTTGGAGAAGTGACTGATTGCACTGTTACTACATTTGCGTAAAGATTCGATAACATTTCCCAGGCGTTGTTCTTTGTGTTGGAGCCTGCATGAAGGTTTTGCGTCATGATGAAGTTCTTGTTATCGACGGCACACATTTGAAGACCAGTATAATGAGTCTTACTTGTTTTGTACTGCGGAAGATGGCAACCCGAACATCAGTATCCCACTTGCGTTTGGCGGTGGTAAAGTCAAGAATGCGATGAAACTTGGATTGGTTCTTGGAGAAACTTCGGGATGTCATACCCGATTCTGACGATTTGGTCATCATTTCTGATAGGCATCATCTATTAAAAATGCCGTTCAGAAAGTTTACCCAAGTCTCCCATGGATACTTGTACCTATCTATATCCCAAATCTTAAGAACTATGTTTCTACCGGTAGGGGGCTTAGAGCAAAAGAAGCAGGCAAAGGATCACATTGTGACGAAGTTTATTGTTTGCGCTGAATCATATACTGAGCCCGAATTTGAAAGACTCTTTAGTGACCTCGAAACAAGACAGCCGGTTTCAAATCTTAAGTACAATGAGTATCTTAAAGACAAACTTGCTGTGAAAGAGCATTGGGCGTGTTGTTACTCTAATGGTGCACGATACAATATTATGACAACGAACGGAGTGGAGTCTATTAATGCCGTGTTGACTACTGCGAGGTCATATCCGTTGATTTTTTTGTTGGATGAGATTGTGAAGTTAATAATTACATGGTTCAACAAGCACCGTAACGAAGCCGCAGCCTGGTCCTTGTCACAAAACCTCACTCTGGAAGTCGAGAGAACGATGCATGCAAGGAAGAGACAATCCACTTTCTTTCAAACGTGCGTCTTGAATAAGTGCACAGGTGAGTACATTGTTGAGTGTGGCAGCGAAACTTTCTTTGTTGTTGACTTGCAAGGAAAAAATGTACTTGCAGGGTTTTTGACATTGACCATATCTCGTGCACGCACGCCATTTCAGCATATAATGGTTTAGGGGATGATGATGGCCTTCTCAATTTAATCTCTAAGTATTATTTGAAACAAACATGGGCTTTGTCTTATGTTAGAACTATATACCCCGTCCCTAGTGAGCCGTCTGAGTGGATCATCCCCGCTGAAATAGAGGCAAATGTTGTTGAAGCTCCTTCTTGCGTAGAAAAACGTGGAGCGATTCGAAAACTACGATATCAATCTGGTGGAGAAAAAGGAAAAAGCCACAAAAAACGTGTGAAAGATCCATCAACCTTCTAAGCAATTTGTTTGTATTGTGTATTGGTATTTTTTATGTGATGATTCTTTCACTAGAGACATTAGGCAGGATACTCGTCACAGTGGTGCCGAAGAAATTTGACTCAAATTTCAATTTCCCGCCCAATTGAATTTCGAATTTTTTTCAGCCTTATTATTCTCATCCACTTTTTACCCATTCAAACATATTATTCTCATCCAAAAAAAACCCCTCCCTTATTTCCTCATTGCAAAAAACGTTCCAAGCTTCCAAATCTTTCACAAAAATCCGTCGGTCATTGCAAAGAAGACGTCCATCCCGCCCCCATCCCGTCAATCGTGAGTAAGTGATCTATAATCTTATATAGTCATGATATTTTTTGTCTCTTTTTTTTGTTCGGGTTCGATCCTTATTCAATTGAGTGCGTAATGTTGAAATTTGAATGATTTTGAGCTCATAGAGGTGAATATTCGTTGTCAATGGTTGAGGAATTTGTGTAATCTAATTTAACGGTTTGAAGTTATGAATGTTTCTTAAGTGCTAATGCATATGTTTGTAGACGTAGTGGAATAGTGGATTGATGTAAATATGTAGAAGTTCATTTTTTGTTCAAACTTGAAAGTTTGGTTTTAGTTTGATCATGCATAAAAACTCTAATGTGGTGTGGTGTATAGTGGTGTAATGTGTTTAGGCTGAAAATATTTATATATGTTTTTATTAATTGCTTGTACAAACTAGTTTAGACACCAAATCCCTCATTGCAATAACTCTTGTTTTCTCTAATCCTTTCTTATTTTTTGGTCATGTTTTTGGTTGCATATATTTAAGAAGCTCCGTATTCTTACACCGCTGCCACCTCATTTTGCCCTCGTAATGTAAGAAGCTTTTCTTATTAAAGACGTGTCTTTTTATTATGATGATTGATACCATCTTGCGTATTAGTCATTTCTTGTGTTTACTAGAGACACAAAAACATAGGTAATCAAAAGTATTTTGATAAGTTAAGAATATGAAATGCTGTCCGGATGTACGTGTTTCATATTTGTGGAATTTCTTAAAAGGTATGTTTGTTGTCGTTTTTAAAATAATAGGACGAAGCTATGTGGAGTTGTTGGTTGTTGTGCTGTGAGAAATTGTGAAAACCCCGGGGATTGTTAATCGTGTTTTTATAGGACAAGACTGAGGTCAGAGGTCATAGAGTTACTGGCTGCTGTGGTGTTCTCAAAAACGGGGACGGAGTCTTGTAGAACATTAATTTATGACCAACAAAACGATTGTATATATGCACAGTATGAGACAACATTGTATGTTGTGTGTAAAGTAAAGAACTGTGTTGATCCTCATCGCAGGTAGTATTTGTAGAATCTATTTATGATATCTTATTTAATAACGAAATATGTGATTAGTTTGAGTGTAATGTGCAGCTTGCTTCCTCCTAGTTTACTGTTGAGAGGCCCTATGGTGCATAGCAGAATTGAGAAGCCCCCGAAAAACGCAGATCCTTATAAGGAGAAAATTGAGGCATCTAATGATTCTTGCTTGTACTTCATTTTCAGAGACAAGGTCAAAGGGTTAGTAACGTTGATGGATTCGCATCCCCAACTTTCCAACGCTACTAGAAAACATATTGAGGAAAATGAAATGATTCAGCTGTTGAGTGTCATCATACAAGAGAGAGACAATGAAGTGAAGCAACAACATGACTATGATGATTTTGACGATTTCCATCAATCCAGCAACTCTGAAAGCGAGGATGAGGCTTTTGGTGTGGAATGTGATCGCATTTGATGAAAATGTAGTTTGAATTGTTAATTATGAGTAATTTTCATGACCAATAGAGACAATTTCGAAGTTTGTGTAAAATGTTTAATTTTGTGCAATGTTTTACTTTGTGTGTAATGTTTAATCGTGTGTTAATTTGTATAGTTCTAATTTGTTGGAGGTAATGTCACTATCACAGTAAAATTGTACGCTAAAAAAAGGTCATATATTCAACAACATATGTACATGGCCATCGAAAGCCCTTAATTTTCTAGCACTTAAACATACACTTGAATAATTCAACTACATAAACATTATGATTAGAGTGAAAGGGTGCTGGTCATGTTGACGGAGGCGGCGGTGGTTGAAAATTCACAAACATGAAATACTCAGATAATTGTCTCATCATCTCTATTTGATTTCTCATCAACTCGGTTTGATTTTGTGCGAGAATGGCGAATTGAGATTCAAGACAGTCAAGACAATCGAAATTAGTAGAGGTGCCTGCTGCACTATTCGTTGGTGGATCTTGAACTGGAGGGTTGAGAGTAACAACCTCTGTTGCCACATCACTCCGTTCCCGAGGGTGCGGCACTCGGATGAAACCGAATCCTGTTGGATTCTTCTTCAAAAGGTGCATACCGGCGAGCTGGTTCATATCAACTGTCATCGGACCCTCAATAGGAATTTGATCGGTCTTAGTTCGATCGAATGCCCTGATCCGCTCGGCAATGCGGGTAATACCCCCCCCCCCCATTAGTAGTTGGCCCTTTTCCTGTCTCGACACTTGAACAAATCTCTCACATAAAATTTTCGTCAAGTCTGCGCGTTTGCCGGTTTGAGAACACCAGAGAACTCCAAGTTCTTTTGTGGATACTGTTTCGCTACACCCTCGCCCAAACAGTGTGAATGCCAAGATTCAGTGTAAATACCGGAGAGAATAGTCGACAATATCCGTGGCCTTAGCCGTGCGTCCCGAAAACTTCTCATTAGGTAGTCGAGTAATTCCCTGCCAAAATGCATCCTCATCCGCTTGAAGTAGGGACTCGGTGTTTTCAATCGGCCAACTAAATATATCCGCGATCTCCTGTTTTGACTTCTCATAGGTTTTATTTGCGATTCTAAACCGGGTTGTATCATCACCATACTCGAAGGTGCTTAAAAACTCGCATGTGAGCCGGTTGTAACTCGGTTTATCTATGAAATTTAGTTCCTCCCAACCCATGACTTCCAACTTTGCACGAAAATCACTCAACATGATATCAATCGCCTGCATAGCATGAGGATCCATGTAGCGGGAGGGATAACAGGGTAACTTCTTCGGTATTGCATATTTAGAAGTGGGATTCTTGATTTTTAGGTATTTCATCAAAAGTGGGGGGCTACTACTATCACCGGTTGAAGGTACAATTTCCAAATTCGTACTGGGTCTCCCGGCGGTACGAGCCCTTTTTCGGCCCATATTTTAGTCGACAAATGAATGGACACCTGCATTATCAAACATGAAATATATCAAAAATTTGAGTATATTTCATTAACTACAACTACAAGATTTACAAATCAACTACAACTACAACTGGGCAATTGGATTTTGTGTGGGGCTTTTCGTCGAACACCTTGCATTCATTATTTAGGCATCTTCATTCTAGTAACAATTTAACACAGAAGCATGCCCAATTATCACTTTGCAATTCTATATCAGAAACACCAAATGCTAACCACAAAGAAGCAACAAAATCTCTATCAACCAATTCATCGAACACCTTACCTTCATTGTGTAGGCATGTACATTCTAGCAATTAATTAACACACAAGCATGCCCAAGAATGAGTTCATGGAAGAAACAATGGTTTGCGTTTCAATTTTCCTTGTGTTCTGTTGCGGCGTGGCGTGGGGTTGGTTTGAATTGAATCGGGTGAATCTGTTGTGTGGCACCGTGGGAACGAAACACCAGCACCATGGTGCCGTTTTTATATTTTATTTTTGAAATTTTTAATTTTTCATTTTGGTGAATACTGCGATATAGGACCCCAATATCTCAGTATTAACTAATTGGATGCAGAAATACAGGGGCTATTATCACGGTATCGGCCCATGTCGATACTACTATACTGAGCCCCTGTATCGCCGTATTATGAAAACTTCCAAGCTGTTGGGGTCTATCAGGTGATACCCAGATACTTGAATAGGTATTGGTGTATTTTGTACCCAAACACTACAATACAGGGGTCCCATATCCCAGTATTCAGAAATATGGGACACTAATCTCGTTAATACAGCGATACGGACCCATGTATCAAAGTATCGTACATGCGATACTGCAATAAAGGGCCCATGTATTACAGTACGCCACATCCGATACAGGACCCTGTATCGACCAGTGTTGGGTCCAATGTAACTTTAATGGGCGATACCGGGGGGGTCCTATATCGCGGTATCGTTACCTATATCACGGTATCGGCCTATGGAATTGAACTCGGCACAATGGTGCGGTAAATTGCCTTAGGCGGTGCACTCGGCACCGTGGTGCCGAGTTTCTGACACCATGGTGCCGAGTGATCGAACACTCGGCACAACGGTGGCAGTGGTCTCGGCACCATGGTGCCGAAAACTCGGCACCACGGTGCCAGTGTGAATATATATACATTATTGGCATAAATTCCCGCACAATCCTAATACGGCTTATACTTTATTGAGGAAAATGTTACCTGTACGCAATATGTGAATCAAACATAAAATGAAATAAAACTTCATTTACAATAATGGAATAAATATTTTACAAGATAATACAAATACATAAAAGTATGTTCCTCAAACTACGGAATTGGTCAACAGTTGTAAGGCTATCTTCTGTCTAAAATATGGAATGTGGATATGACTAAATTTTTTCAAAGGTCTATACTTTTTCCTCGTACAAAAGAAGTTCACGTATTTGAGCATGAACACACCACAGTCGTACTCTTCTTCCTGTAGCAGGATGTTACTGACAATGTTGTACGCCCAACCACTCGAATCAAAATCTTCTACACATTTGTGCTTCACGTATTGGAGTACGTAATCTTTTAGCGAGTTAAAAACTCCATTATCACCCCGATTAGGACCAAATGAATCAAGATACTCCATTTTTTTTTCCTTCGGGCTGATAATTGCTAAAGTCCAATGCAAATTATCATTGATTGACACAAAGATTCTATCACACTCAAGAAGACTATGATCAACTGTCGAAGTTCTAGCATCAGTCATAACTTTCACCGACTGAAAACCTCTACTTTTATATACTTTATAAAAGTAAGAACCAAAATAATGGCATTTCAAGTACCTCATTGGCTCCCTCAACTCTCTCTTTTTCAATAACATGTAGAAATTACATACTTCATCATCAAGCCATCCCCGAGGTTTCAACTGTTTTAAACTCCTTGTACTAATCTGTTTTTCTTTCTTACCAAAAGTTATACTCATCAACAATTTCGCCTTCCGGGGATCGGACATGGATTCTGAAATCAGTCTCTTCTCGTCTGCGGTCAGAGGCACAAAAAAATATGCCTCATCAACATCCAATGTATCCTGAACATGTTCGTTGACAACATTTGCAATTTCAGATACCAAATATTCACACAATACAGGGGTCCAACTAATTTTAAGATAACAACATTGCAATCCAATATCTAAATCAATTGACTAAACAAATGCTTCATATAAAATAAAATTCAATTTACAATAAAATTCAATTTACATTGTCATACATAAGTATCCAAGATAATACAATTATTGTTCAAACAACCCTCTTGTTCAAAATATCTAATGCAATCTTCTTTCTGATCAAACCCATGCGCTCGGCGTTATAATTTTTCAATTGCCTAAATTGTTCTCGAGTACAAAAATAGTCGATGTTCTTGAGCATAAACACTCCACAGTCATCGTCATTCTGCTGTCGAGGCATGGTGCACACAATTTCCTCAGCCCATCCACTCAAATCATAATCTTGTCCACATTTGTGCCTCACGCATTGGACAAGATAGTTTTTCAACAAGTTAAAAACCCCATTATCAGTCCTGTGAGGACCCAGCGAATCAATATACTGCATTTTTCTCTCATTCAGGTTGATAATGGCTAAAGCCCAATGATTAATATCGTGGATGGGGACAAAGATTGCATCACAATCAACAAGAGAAATATTTGAATCTACCCAGTTTTCCACACTATCAAAACTATCGCCAGATTTCAACTTCACTAAAAGGAAACTATTAAAAAAATGGCACCTCAAGTACCTCTCTGGCTCCCTCATCTTCCTTTCAGCCAGTAAAATGAGGTAAGCATTAATGACTACGTCATCAAGCCATTTTCGAGGTTTCAACGTGCGAAGGTTTTCCACTATTACAGGGAAGTCATTCACACTCACCACTATTTTGTCAGCCGGTAACTTATGGAACATGGCGTTGTTATATCGCTTTTCTCGTATGGGGTCAAAAGCTGACAATGATAATTCTCTTCCACTGTAACCTCCTCCACCTTCACCTTTTTAAGCCCCGGCTCCTCATCCTCTCCACTCATCATTATTTTTCCAGTTCCATCATGGAAAGATGATACAGGAGCTGCATCCAAATCCACCTTCAGTGCCTCGAACTGAAGGTGTCCTGTTTAAGTCTTCGTAGCAGTTTTGGCCTGAAGCTAAAACACGTTATTCATACGAAAGACAAAATATATCGTACACAAAATAAATTCATTAAATAACAACTGACTGTATTACCTTCTTCGGTGGGGCTAACTCAGTCCATGGCGACTGTATAAGCCTGCCCTTTTTCCTCTTCCTCTTTGGATGGTCGCGATCGACAGGGAGAGGAGGGATCTCATCGTGTTTCAAGTCCATTAGGACATTAGCAACCTCCTTCCCCAACCACGACCTCATCAGCCACAATAGCCATCTCATTATCAACACGAAGGCTCACTGAACCATGAACTGGCACATCACGATCAACACCAGAAAAGTGTTCATCATCCCTCTGAAATCTGTGGAAAATAGTTATCTGATTTTCTACGCTTGATAGCCTATTTTCTACATTTGATAGCCTATTTTCCATGTTGGATAGCCTTTTTTCCACGTTGGCTAGTCTACCATCCACTCTTGAGTCCATCTCAGATATTTTTCCCAAAATCTCACTCAACATTCTTAAAACCTCGCTATTAGGTTCCGTTGAATGACCGGGAGCCCTTTCAGGAGGAGGGATGGAGGATAACGGTGGAATGCTGTCGGCTGGGATGGCTGATGGATCTATTTCGGGCAGAGGATCACTAATGTCTTCCACTCCGTCCAATCCAAGCGAAGAACTTTTACCGACCACGTCAGCAAGGTACATGTCTTCAAATAGAATTCTTCCCCCTGACTCCAAAATTGCAGCCCACGCATCAGTGGTCGGGTCCACCAAGGAGTTTTTTGCATTGAAAGGAGGAAACGCCGTATCGATTGAAGTGCGTTCCTCCGGAGTGGGCTTTAGTATGCTTGTAATGTCCTACAAATTTTGGAGAATTATAATAAGTTACAAAACTCATTAATTATATTAATTGCAAAAACATAATGTCGAAAAAAAATTCATACCAACCTTCGTGTTTAAAACCAATTTAAGCAACTGGTCGAAACTCGAAAATTGTTTTTTCACTTTCGGTTTCGTCGTCCACTTGCACATTCGGGGCAATGTGGGGTTCATATTCTCCCTCAATTGCCCAATAGCAGGTGATAGGACGGACAGACACTCAAAAGGAAGAAGCTACACAAAAAAAAAAAAAACATCCGTTTATATGAAAACAATATATGAAAACATCATTAAAAGACTTACCATAAGAGGTATGATGAAACCGGGACATTTCCACAGTGGGTTTCTGGACATCTTTTTCTGTGCCATGTCCAAACTTGTAACCTACTCCATCAGAAAACCAAAGGAGCGACGACCCCATGGATACGATTTTGCAAATTCTAGACTCTGCACTATTTGGATTAGCGTGGAATCTATTTTTGCATTTTCATTTCCACTGTAAAATAACACCGAACCCACTAGATATAGTAAGGACAACTTCAACTTGTCGTCCTTCGTCGTGTCCCGGCCCTTTTCCTAACAATGCTTAACGTTCTATCACCATCGCCAGTGGGAGACTCAACTAGCAAGTATAAGGGGACCGGGACACGACCTTCTATCACCATCGCCAGTGGGAGACTCAACTAGCAAGTATAAGGGGGCCGGGACACGGGACACGACCTTCTATCACCATCGCCAGTGGGAGGCTCACCTAGCAAGTATAAGGGGACCGGGACACAGGACAAGACTATCACCATTGCCAGTGGGAGACTCAACTAGCAAGTATAAGGGGACCGGGACACAGGACACGACCTTCTATCACCATCGCCAGTGGGAGACTCAACTAGCAAGTATAAGGGGACCGGGACACGGGACACGACCTTATATCACCATCGCCAGTGGGAGACTCAACTAGCAAGTATAAGGGGACCGGGACACGGGACACGACCTTTTATCACCATCGCCAGTGGGAGACTCAACTAGCAAGTATAAGGGGACCAGGACACGGGACACGGCGAAATTTAAGCATTGTTAGGAAAGGGGACCAGGACACAATGAAGGACGACAAGTTGAAGTTGTCCTTACTATATTTAGTGGGTTCGGTGTTATTTTACAGTGAAAATGAAAATGCAAAAATAGATTCCACGCTAATCCAAATAGTGGAGAGTCTAGAATTTGCAAAATCGTATCCATGGGGTCGTCGCTCCTTTGGTTTTCTGATAGAACAGGTGACAAGTTTGGACATGGCACAGAAAAAGATGTCCAGAAACCCACTGTGGAAATGTCCCGGTTTCATCATACCTCTTATGGTAAGTCTTTTAATGATGTTTTCATATATTGCTATATTTGAAACTGTGACTTTTATATTGGGAAATATATAAACGAATGGTTTTTTTTTTTTTTTTTTGTGTAGCTTCTTCCTTTTGAGTGTCTGTCCATCCTGTCACCTGCTATTGGGCAATTGAGGGAGAATATGAACCCCACATTACCCCGAATGTGCAAGTGGACGACAAAACCGAAAGTGAAAAAACAATTTCCGAGTTTCGACCAGTTGCTTAAATTGGTTTTAAACACGAAGGTTGGTATGAATTTTTTTTGGACAGTATGTTTTTGCAATTAATATAATTAATGAGTTTTGTAACTTATTATAATTCTCCAAATTTTGTAGGACATTACAAGCATACTAAAGCTCACTCCAGAGGAACGCACTTCAATCGATACGGAGTTTCCTCCTTTCAATGCAAAAAACTCCTTGGTGGACCCGACCACTGATGCGTGGGCTGCAATTTTGGAGTCAGGGGGAAGAATTATATTTGAAGACATGTACCTTGCTGACGTGATCGGTAAATGTTCTTCGCTTCGATTGGACGGAGTGGAAGACATTAGTGATCCTCTGCCCGAAATAGATCCATCAGCCATCCCAGCCGACAGCATTCCACCGTTATCCTCCATCCCTCCTCCTGAAAGGGCTCCCGATCATTCAACGGAACCTAATAGCGAGGTTTTAAGAATGTTGAGTGAGATTTTGGGAAAAATATCTGAGATGGACTCAAGAGTGGATGGTAGACTAGCCAACGTGGAAAAAAGGCTATCCAACATGGAAAATAGGCTATCAAATGTAAAAAATAGGCTATCAAGCGTAGAAAATCAGATAACTATTTTCCACAGATTTCAGAGGGATGATGAACACTTTTCTGGTGTTGATCGTGATGTGCCAGTTCATGGTTCAGTGAGTCCTCGTGTTGATAATGAGATGGCTATTGTGGCTGATGAGGTCGTGGTTGGGGAAGAAGAGGTTGCTAATGTCCTAATGGACTTGAAACACGATGAGATCCCTCCTCTCCCTGTCGCTCGCGACCATCCAAAGAGGGAGAGGAAAAAGGGCAGGCTTATACAGTCGCCATGGACTGAGTTAGCCCCACCGAAGAAGGTAATACAGTCAGTTGTTATTTAATGAATTTATTTTGTGTACGATATATTTTGTCTTTCGTATGAATAACGTGTTTTAGCTTTAGGCCAAAACTGCTACGGAGACTGAAACGGGACACCTTCAGTTCGAGGCACTGAAGGTGGATTTGGATGCAGCTCCTTTGTCATCTTTCCATGATGGAACTGGAAAAATAATGATGAGTGGAGAGGATGAGGAGTCGGGGCTTAAAAAGGTAAAGGTGGAGGAGGTTACAGTGGAAGAGAATTATCATTGTCAGCTTTTGACCCCATACGAGCAAAAGTGATATAACAACGCCATGTCCCATAAGTTACCGGCTGACAAAATAGTGGTGAGTGTGAATGACTTCCCTGTAACAGTGGAAAACCTTCGCACCTTGAAACCTCGAAAATGGCTTGATGACGTAGTCATTAATGCTTACCTCATTTTACTGGCTGAAAGGCAGATAAGGGAGCCAGAGAGGTACTTGAGGTGCCATTTTTTTAATACTTTCCTTTTAGTGAAGTTGAAATCTGGCGATAGTTTTGATAGTGTGGAAAACTAGGTAGATTTAAATATTTCTCTTGTTGATTGTGATGCAATCTTTGTCCCCATCCACGATATTAATCATTGGGCTTTAGCCATTATCAACCTGAATGAGAGAAAAATGCAGTATATTGATTCGCTGGGTCCTCACAGGACTGATAATGGGATTTTTAACTTGTTGAAAAACTATCTTGTCCAATACGTGAGGCACAAATGTGGACAAGATTATGATTTGAGTGGATGGGCTGAGGAAATTGTGTGCACCATGCCTCGACAGCAAAATGACGATGACTGTGGAGTGTTTATGCTCAAGAACATCGACTATTTTTGTACTCGAGAACAGTTTAGGCAATTGAAAAATTATAACGCCGAGCGCATGGGTTTGATCAGAAAGAAGACTGCATTAGATATTTTGAACAAGAGGGTTGTTTGAACAATAATTGTATTATCTTGGATACTTATGTATGACAATGTAAATTGAATTTTATTGTAAATTGAATTTTATTTTATATGAAGCATTTGTTGAGTAAATTGATTTAGATATTGGATTGCAATGTTGTTATCTTAAAATTAGTTGGACCCCTGTATTGTGTGAATATTTGGTATCTGAAATTGTAAATGTTGTCAACGAACATGTTCAGGATACATTGGATGTTGATGAGGCATATTTTTTTGTGCCTCTGACCGCAGACGAGAAGAGACTGATTTCAGAATCCATGTCCGATCCCCGGAAGGCGAAATTGTTGATGAGTATAACTTATGGTAAGAAAGAGAAGCAGATTAGTACAAGGAGTTTAAAACAGTTGAAACCTCAGGGATGGCTTGATGATGAAGTATGTAATTTCTACATGTTGTTATTGAAAAAAAGAGAGTTGAGGGAGCCAATGAGGTACTTGAAATGCCAATATTTTGGTTCTTACTTTTATAAAGTATATAAAAGTAGAGGTTTTCAGTCGGTGAAAGTTATGACTGATGCTAGAACTTCGACAGTTGATTATAGTCTTCTTGAGTGTGATAAAACCTTTGTGCCAATCAATGATAATTTGCATTGGACTTTAGCAATTATCAGCCCGAAGGAAAAAAAATGGAGTATCTTGATTCATTTGGTCCTAATCGGGGTGATAATGGAGTTTTTAACTCGCTAAAAGATTACGTACTCCAATACGTGAAGCACAAATGTGCAGAAGATTTTGATTCGAGTGGTTGGGCGTACAACATTGTCAGTAACATCTCGCTACAGGAAGAAGAGTACGACTGTGGTGTGTTCATACTCAAATACGTGGACTTCTTTTGTACGAGGGAAAAGTATAGACCTTTGAAAAAATTTAGTCATATCCACATTCCATATTTTAGACAGAAGATAGCCTTGCAACTTTTGACCAATTCCATAGTTTGAGGAACATACTTTTATGTATTTGTATTATCTTGTAAAATATTTATACCATTATTGTAAATAAAGTTTTATTTCATTTTATGTTTGATTCACATATTGCGTACAGGTAACATTTTCCTCAATAAAGTATAAGCCGTATTAGGATTGTGTGGGAATTTTTGCCAATAATGTATATATATTCACACTGGCACCGTGGTGTCGAGTTTCCGGCACCATGGTGCCGAGACCACTGCCTTAGGCGGTGCCGAGTGCACTGCCACCGTTGTGCCGAGTGTTCGAACACTCGGCACCATGGTGCCAGAAACTCGGCACCACGGTGCCGAGTGCACTGCCTAAGACAATTTACCGCACCATTGTGCCGAGTTCAATTCCATGGGCCGATACCATGATATAGGACCTGGTATCGCGGTATCGTTACGATACAACGATATAGGACCACCAGTATCTCGGTATCGCCCATTAAAGTTACATTGGACCTGGGGTCAAATGCAGTGGGGATATGGATGGAAGAATACCCGTTACTTCAACAAAGCATTCAATTAAAAAGATGAAACTTCCCATTAAAACTTTCTGACACCCTTGGCACCTAGATGGACAGGTAAATGTGTGCATTAAAATATTTTATTTTTTATAGATTTAATATTTTCAAAGTTAAAAAGGAAAAAAGGGTTTTTTTTTTTCAGCTATTTTTAAAATAAAATTTTTAATCCAAGTTATTAAATTAACTGACATTTCCAACATTTTAATCTATGGCTAGGTTGGTGGATATACACAAGAATATGAAGGCAACCTAACATTTGTTACAGTTAGAGGGGCAGGGCATGAAGTCCCTATTTACCAACCTGCTAGAGCCCTTTCACTTATTTTTCATTTTCTTGCTGGGAAACAGCTCCCTAGTTTCGCAAATAATTAACTCCTCGTTTTCATCTTATTATCAACTATATCATCTTATTATCAACTATATCGCGACTTTCAACCATGATTTCAATTGACTCCAATATGAGATATCTGATTGAAGAAATAGTTCCAATGGATGCGCTATATCATTTGATATACATTGTAACATTAATATATGAACTTTAAATGCACTCATGTGTCTATTTCCCAAATATTTAATGCCCTTAATCGTCATAAAAACAACATAATTAATGCCCTGAACTGCAGGTCACATATTTCCCTATCATTAACCTCAGTGGAACACCCTACATCTATCAAACAAAAACGATACTCGGATTGCATGCATTCGGATTAGAGGATTTTTGAGCTAAGGATTTCATGTTCATTCCTTCGTTTGTTTGGATAACATTCAATAACTATGGCTTTCAAAAGTTTTAGCAACTATTTTGAGTTATTTTTCAATGGAATTGATATCGACGGTGGCTTGAAATTCTTAGCTCAAAATTCTTCAATACAAACGCAATCTTAAAGTATTTAGATCGCAAGTAGTAACTAAATTACTTACCTGCAAAGGAAGTATATATGTTAATTACAGGCCGTAGGCAGTCCTCAAATGCGAGGAACTTCAATTAGATGACAAGATCCGTCAATAAACACAGATGCTGCATCTCCCTATGTTTGGAAACTGCACATTTAGGATTTACACTCAGTTCTTTGTTAAATTTCATGATTAACAAGTTTCAAGTAACTGAACAATAAAATGACTAAAGAAAGTCTAAAAATTGCATGATAATTATGTTTTACATCTGCATGTACCTGAGTTGGCAATTAAAGATTGGCCGCTGAGAAGAAAATGAATCTAGCGTTAACTTTGTCTAGAAACATAAGTGCCGTCTATCTGAACACAAGGGATTCCATCAATCCTGTTCCAATATTTCTCTTTCAGAGACTGTTTCTTCAGACGTGGACAGTTGCTTATTTTAAGTTGCCAAAGCTTTTCAAGCACATTTTTACTGGGCAAGACATTAAGCCTTGGACAATTAGCGACCGATAGATGTTGCAGAGAGGTCAGATTCTCGAGCACCTTAGAAAGAGACGTTAGTCTTTGGAAGCTTTGAATAGAAAATTTAATTAGAGAAGAAGGGAAAAGACCATCATCATGACCAAGTAATGGCAACTCTGGAAATCCACCGCAGATGGTGAGTTCCCGAAGAGATTTGAGCCCGCTCAAACCCCACTGCGATAATGGCTTAAGCTCATGAGAATCCCAAATCTGCAGTGAAGATAAGTTTCGAGGGAAATCACAGCCTGGAAAGGCATTCAATCTGCAGCAACCTCGTATCTCAAGTGATACAAGAGACAACATATTCCGAATATGCAATGGCAATGACCTAAGATTTGAACAATGTATAATGCAAAGTATTCTCAGGTTGAGTGGTAACCCTTCATCTGGGAAGCGCTCTAGACCATCACAATGCGATAAATACAGCTCTGTAAGACGTGGAAAGTTATGCACATGAGGGAGTAGAGTGTTGCAGTTTAGCCAATCCCATATACTAAGATCCTCAAGTGAGATTCTTCTGTTTGGCGGAAACATCGTTTCAGAAACTGGATCCAGGTCGTTGCACTTCTCGATTGAAAGTTTTATAAGGCTATCAGGAAAATTACCAGCAGACCACTTTCTCAAAGACGAGCATTCCTTAATCTCAAGATTTTCAAGGCTAGAGATGTCGGTAGGGAGGGAATGCATGGCATTGCAACCGAGTATCTCGAGGCGCTTGAGCATGGGAGGGATACTTTGCTCGGGAAAGCTAATAATGTTAGGGCAATTTTTTATAATCAACTCTCTCAACGACCCGAGGTTTCTCAATTCATTTGGAAGGGATGTTAAGTTTGCACATTGAAATAATTTCAAACTTTCAAGATTGCAAGGAATTTGCTGCTCCTCTTCTCCCAAGGATACAAGAATCGAACAGTCTGCAACCACAAGGCGCCTTAGACAACTAAGATGTTGTGGTGTAAATCCATTTGGCCACACAGATAGCAATTCATTACAGTTATAAAACTGTAGCCCTTCAAGTTTTGTGGTAGAATGCACAAGTTCCCTAGGTAGATGAGCTAGCCCTGTAACAGCCTTAACTTTCAAGACATTGAGTAAGTCAAGATCACGGAGATTATATAGCACTCTCACGCTACATTCCTTAAGATCCAAACCGTTAAGAACAGGAAGGCTTAATGGAGAAACTGTGGTTAAATTGGGGCATTTGAATATTGAAAGGTGATTAAGACGAGGGAACTGAATATGGAATTCCTCAGCAGAACAAGTCCACTCCGCCCAATCTGCCATGTCATCGAATGTTAGAGTCTCCAGTTTTGGAAATGGGACGTCCATAGAACTGGTCCCGGAAAACTCAACACCAATGCGTTTGATTTGGCGCATCTGTTTTATGTGCAAGATTTTGAGCTCAGGCAGCTGACCTAGTGGTGGTAGAGAAGTGCATTGATCACAACCACTGAGGCTTACGAAAAATAATTTGCAAAATGATGGATTCCCTATCCAACTTGGGAATCTCACACCTCCATAGGATTCGATCATGAGGTTTTTCAAGTTTTCATGGGGTTGTAGCACGGCTAGCACATTTTCTTCTACAAAACTATCACGAGAATTATTTATGTCATTCGTCCATCTCAATTGTAATTCCTCAAGTTCCTTATCCCTCATACTAGCCTCCATAGCGTTCTCAATGTCCGTCACAGTTTGCAACTCTGAAATGGCAAGCACCCCACGCAAAAGCTTGAGATTTTTCAGTTCCCTTAGTCCCAATCCACCAACCCTGCTCAGAACAATTTTGGGCAACGTCTGCAGGCTTTCCAATTTTCCAATTTCAACTGGTAATTCTTTCAATAGATCAGTATCAGAGTTGTCAAGATGGCGCAAGTTAGATAGATTTCCCAAGGTTGGAGGCAACTTGCAGATAAAATCGCAATTACGTAAAGACAAAGTTTCTAAATGGTAGAGACCACTCAAAGAGTCAGGTAGTGAAACAATTAAAGTCCCAGATAGATTAAGGTACCGTAAATGTATCAAGTTGCAGATGGAACTTGGCAGCTCTGTGATGGAATAGCCGCGTAGAGATAGCACCCTTAAGCAATGCAATTTTGGTACCAGTTCAAATAAAATCCTGTTTGATAAGTAGAAAGGCCCAACAAGTGGATTTTGAACAGGAATTGGTAAGAATGTTCTTAACCCTTTAACTTGATGGAAAGCCTTAAATTTTTGGAAATATTCATATTCATGACGAGGGAATGAAACATGACGAGCCTTCTCTGATATTTCATACTCCTGATTATGATCCATTTTCTCACCTAAACGGTAGCATGTTCCTCTAGCAACGTATTGAGCCAAATCGGTTAAAAAACCATGCATAATAAATTTTGAATTGCTTTTGCTTGATTGTTGGAAAAAGGATCTCGACAGTAAATCATTGAAGTAGTCAAGACCCAACTCTTCCTTTGTTTTCGTTTCACTTGGCTGTTCCAATAAACCTTCTCCCATCCACAAAGATATCAGCTCATTCTTGTCAAACTCATATTCCTTTGGAAATATTGAGCAATATGCAAACAGATGCTTCAAGTGTGGAGGAAGATGCTGATAGCTTAGTCTCAAAATGGGAAGAATCTCATATTCTTTCGGAAAATCCCATAACTTGCTATTCAGCACATCCTCCCACTCTTTCTTACTTTCTTTAGAGCATAGGAGGCCACCAAGTGTCAATGCTGCCAAAGGCAAGCCATTACACTTCTTCACTAGTCCCACACCAACCTCTCTTAACTCTGGACTCTCATGAAATGATCTCGGAGCATGTTGAGCCAATAGAGAATAGCAATCACCATAAATCAATAGCTTCACATGGTAAGCAGTTCGAGGGAAACCCACAACTGATGAAACGCCATTATTACGAGTTGTAATGATAATTCTGCTACTAGGTAGTCCAAAATGGAATGGAAGACATAGAAGGTTCCACTCTTCATAGTTCACGTCCCAAATGTTATCCAAAACAATAAGGAACTTCCTCTCAGATAACTTCTTCTGTATACTGACCTGAAGCAAATTTAAGTCCTTGGGCTCATCACTCGACTTATTCAACTCACGAAAAATTGTCTTGGTGATTGTTAACACATCGAACTCTTCGGCAACACTTACCCAAGCCCTCTCATGAAAGTTTTGCCTTATATTTATATCATTATAAACCAGTTGGGCAAGCGTAGTTTTGCCAATACCTCCCATTCCAACAATTGGAATGACAGTAAAATTATCATGGTGCGCCTTATTACCAAGATCTTTATTGAATGCCTCATCATCAAGCAGCATTTTTATTACTGATTCCTTATCTTCAACTCTTCCAAAGACACGAGACTCCTTTACCAAAGAAGTACTTGGTAACTTCATTAGCGATAATCGGTTAGACGGCCCGTCAGTTTTCTCCCTCAAGTTCAATTCTTTTCTTTTGCTCGTTATATTATTGAATCTATTCGTGATGTCCTCTATCTTGGATATCATCCTATAGTTGAATAGCTGCACATCAGGTGTGGAAGTGGTACAAGTAGGAATGAGTTTTCGTACGATACTGCTTTTGTGTTGCTGAATCCCCTTCGATTCTCGAATCAAAGCTAAAGTATTGATCTCATCCAATAGATCATCCAAATCATAAGCCAAGTCCCTGAGGTCCTCCAGCCATCCTTTTACACGTTCCTCTCTTAACTGCTTATCCTCTGCATCATCAAGCACCGTCTTAATAATCGAAAAGCTGTCACGTAACTGGTCAAAGTGACATTTTACTCTCTCCCAGCGAGCAAAGGCTTGAAGAGCACCAGAGGCCAACTGCTGAAACACTACTTGAATGAATGCGGATAAAAAGACCTCTCCCACAGGCATTTTCTTTTTTCCAACTTTACGGCAAACAGGCAGAGATTGAACTTTCAAATCAAGAAAATATCACATTCCTAAAAAATAGATACAAACAATTAATAACTAATCAACAATTTTCTAAAGACTTCTGCTTCTTCTTATAGAAATGCATAACACTTCCTAACAAGCAGGTAATTTTGATTAGGTCACGAATAAGCTCGAAAAACAGGAATGAAAATTGCAGTTATCGAATTGTTGATGCGGACTACATATAGGAGCAGTTTAAGTACTTGAAAATTCCAGAATAATATGAATATATATATATATATATATAAACAAATGTAACTAGCAAAAGTATCAAATGATTATAATCTATATAGTCATATCAAAATAATTACTTACAAATATAGTGGCTGTTGATTTTCCTCCATTTTTGCTGCTGATTCTTGTTGTAGAGTGAGGCAAGTTTGTTTGTTCTTTATCTGTGGTAGTTCCAAGTCAACGGCGGGAGGAGGAGACTAATAAATCGTTGTTCTGGAAATAGAACATTAAAATATTGCGACCTGAAAAGTGAGAAGAAAGATAAACAGAGAGGGCCTATTATTATTATTTACAAAAAATGAACCAGCAAATGTGATGATGTCCATAGTTACACAAATTAATAGGGTGCATATACACTTTCACACCTCGGTATTTGGTCTACTTACAAAAAATCCTTCCTTATTTATATTATTACATATAAAAAATACTTGGGCTCTATTTGTATGTTTGTTTATTTTATTTTTCTCAGTCATTTCTTAAAATGTATTGGAAAAT
This sequence comes from Buddleja alternifolia, assembly GCA_019426215.1. Lineage (NCBI taxonomy): Eukaryota > Viridiplantae > Streptophyta > Magnoliopsida > Lamiales > Scrophulariaceae > Buddleja > Buddleja alternifolia. Next base: position 9,157,689 of record CM033408.1, read on the forward strand.
AATTTTTTTAATTTCTGTGTGAAAATATAGACATATTTTGAAAATGGTTGGAATTGATTCGGTTAAAAATAATGAGTATGTGAATAGTATAAATAAAATAATAGATAATATATTTAAATGCATAAAACCCCACTGTTTTGTATTGAAAATGCAAAAAAAAAAAAAAAATTATGTGTTAACAAAATAATCTAATCACTCCCATCTGTTCTTAAAAACTTTACAAAAAAAACCAAATTTCATTAAAAAAAATGATCATATTTTTCACCTCTATTGATATGCTTATTTGTCATTTATACACTTTTTTTACAATAAAAAAAGGAAGATAGTTATATTTCAACAAAAAGACACACATTTCCTTCTTTCTTTTTCTTTAACAGAATTTGACTTTTTCACAAACTTTTTAAGAACATAGGATGTGATTTGACTATTTCGTTAACACAGGGGGCTTATTTGAATTTTCGATATAACACATGGGGGGTTTATGCACTTAACCTTAGATAATATTATATTGATTAAATATATTTATAGGTAAAAATGATAAATATTGATCCCAAAAAAGCATTGAAAATACTCTAAAAGGGTCTTAAAATGTGCACAAAGACTATGAAGGTGAATAAATTGTATGTTAAATCCGTGTAACACCACAATTGTTGCTGAAAATATGAAATTTTTTGAAAGAGATGTGAGAGAAAAAAAAAGGTGAATGTGATTTGATAGACTGAAATGTAGTTATAGAAAAATGTGAAAGTAGAAAATGAAAATAAGTGTATTTTTAATTGAGAATGGTATAAAGTGTGTATTTTTAGTTTTAAATAAAAATAAAACTTTAAAAACACAAACAAACATGGCCTTGAGATTTGTGAAAAGATTGGTAATAGTCATTTTTATCCTTAGAAGACGCAACCAAAAAATTAATTATAATTTAAATAAATTTGAAATGACACAGCGCAATTGTATCCCTCATTTGTTTTGACAGAGAAGTTGGTGATTATATCAAACTTAAGGAGGTTTAAGTGAATTCGCTCAAAATAATAATAATAATAATAATAATAATAATAATAATAATAATAATAGGAGTTAATAAAGGCACTCCACATTTTATTAAAAACACTCCACATCTTTTTAAATTAACTAAGTTGACTAAAATGCCCTTTAATGGATTATATAGTATTTTTATTAATATTAAAAGGTGAACTTAATAATCCTTTCTAAATAAGTTTTGAAGAATATATTTTAATTCTTTTTTGTGAAAATAATACCAAATAAAATTGTGTTTTTTCTCAAGCATCTTTTTGGAAATAAAAAAAAACATACTTTTCATCAGTGCAATAAAACTAATTATCTTGCCATGGATTTTAAACACCAATATGATTTTATCGAATTTGTAAATGATATATGTTGCTCATTTGCTCCATACTAAATAAAAGAATTTTTTTTTAATATTGAAAATTAGTATAACTTCAAATGCCCTAAAAACTATCAAAAGAGTAAAAATAATCATCAGATCATATCACACTGAGTTAGTATAGGTGAACTTAATATGTCCACCTAGAATAATAGCTAACTTTATTTTTTGTTAAATTTCATGAAAAAATAATTGTCAATTTTATCCAAGATAAAATAATATTTATTCTAATTTGGTTCTAAATAAATAAGTAAAAGTTTTAGTCATATCTACGAACTTTTTTTTTACTGTAATTATCTGTCACTTTTAAAATTTAAAATTATGAATTATCAAGTTTTGGATACTTATTCTACATTAAGTTAGCAAAGTGGTATAAAATTAGTTTGTTGAAGAAAATGATAAGAGTTATCTTAATAGACTAAAGGGCATTTTTGTCCATGTGGTGAAATTTAAATAAAAGTGGAATGCCTCTAATTAAATGTGGAGTGACTTTATCAACTCCCTAATAATAAAACATAAAAAGTTAAAAAATTTAAAATGACAAAAGACAACTTTGTCCCCTTTTGTTTTGGTCAAGGGGTTTCCATTTTTGATAACTTCATCATACTTTATAGGGTTCTAATTGTACTTCACCCAAAATAAATATAAAAAAGAAACGAATTTGGTAAAGGAGTGGGTTGGGTCGCCCGGTGTTAAGTTGAATATCTATCATATGATGAAAAGGAAAAAAAAAATGGGTAATTGTTTGGTCCAAAACCGTCAAATGGACTCACCATACTATATCCAATCCAATTAAGATATTGCTTTAACGTATAATATTTTTAGTTTTTGTAAAATATTTATTTGTAGATATATATATATATACATACATATATAATTGTATTTATAAGAAAATTTATAACTGCTAAAAGAACATACTCATACAAAAAAAAAACGTAAAAACTTTCTAGCCCAAATCGGTTATGGTCGGACTCAAGCGATTAATTATGTGATTTGAAGCTGATAAATTAAATTAGGTCAAGACAAAAATCTCTTAGAAAACATTAAATTTATAATCCTTCTATTGTAGCCTCACTTAGGTTTCAGTGTCCTGTCGATAGTATTTGGAGGCCGTTATTTCTCTCTCCTCGTGAGAGTTTCCTTCTCTCTCACGTTTGAGAGTTTTTTAGGGTTACGGTTTTCTTTTTTTCATCTTTCTAGGGTTTACAGGAGCGGTAAGAGTAGGTTTTTCATAGTAGAGCGAGTGAGGTTTTGTTTGATCAACTCGACCTCTAGACGACGCGTTGCACTGAGAAGTTTCGAGAACTTTAGAGCCACAAGTCTTGGTTTTTTCAGTATTTCTGCAGGGGTTTTGTTCATCTTGTTTGCTTTTGTCTTTTTGTTTGTTTTCTCGTTGTTTGTCTGCTTTTTGTTCGTGTCAGGTGACCAGTCATTGTTCATCCGACGTCTTTTGTGTTTTATTCCCCGTCCTGCTCTGTGTGTTGTTGGTTGGGTCTTTAGGGTTTATTCGGCTTGTCATATTTGTGTCTAATAGATTGTTTCTTGTTTGCTAGGGATCTTCAGGACAGGTTCCTTGCTTGTTATCTGGTGTCATCGTTGGGCTTGTAATCCATCGAATGTTTTCAAAATGCTAACAATGGCGGTATAGAGGCAGATATTAATCGATTAAGGGATATTCTATCGCTGACTGATAGAGAAGCAAATGAGGTGGAAATTCCGGCTCAGGATTGGAAGAAAGAAACCAGGTACACGGGACTGAGTATCGTAGCGAGGGTACTATCGGGCCCGTCGAGTGAACTTCATGGCGTTCAAAGATACTATTACACGGATGTTCAAGTCGGTTAAGGGGATGGCAGTGGACCGACTGGACAACGGACGATTCCTGTTAAGCTTCGGACATATTCTAGACATGCGAAGAGCACTAGGCGGCGGTCCATGGTGTTTCGATAAGGACCTGATAGTTATGAAGAAACTAGGTATAGACAACGATCCTATCACTATACCACTGAACGAGAGTGAATTCACAGTTCACGTTAAAGGGCTCCCCCTAAGCTAGATGACAAAAGAGATAGCGACGTTCATTGGCAATAAGATAGGCAAGTTCATAGGTGTGGAGCTAGCAGAAAAAGGGGTTTCATGGGGCTCTATATTGCGGATTAGGGTCTCTCTCGACGTAACTCAATCTCTACTTCGGGTGGTGAAACTAAAATCGGGGAATGAGAGTCTAATGGTAACCCTGGCTTACGAAAGGTTACCGGACTACTATTACCTATGTGGGAAGATGGGACACCTTTCTAGTTTGTGCGAACTCCGCTACAACATCGAATTTATTGACCCCGGGGCTGTGTTACCATTCGGACCGAAATTGAGAGCAGCGGGACGACCTTTGTTGGGGCTTGGACAGGGGACCAGTTGTAATCTCGTTTCTCCAGCTAACTCGGCAAGCTCCATACCTGGGAGGGCAGATACGAGCGATTGGCGACCCGTCCGGCAAGCGGTGCCTAATCCGAAGTATAGGAGAGGGGGCAGCCCAAGCCGGGAAGGGGGTAGTTCAAGGGCAAAAGGATCGGGAGAAAATGATGATGGGGCCTCGGGACAGATTCGAAGGCCAATTTTTAGATCGGTCGGAGTACACACGGAGCATGAGGATGAGTTCGAGGTTTATCAAAATGAGATTATTGGTTACGAACAGATTTCATCTGAGCAAGGAAATAGGTGCCCTAGCACTAATGGAGAATGTTATCATACGCCTATTTGCCAGGAGAGGACTGAGGAACTGATTCCAAACTTACCTCTTTTGTCAAACCCTTGTGTTTCAGGTCAAAATACTTCGGTTCTATCAGTTTTACACTCACCTATCCACACACAAAATCACGGCTTTCAACTTTCGCACGAGGCGGGCCCATCAAATTTTCAATCAAATTTGGCATCGCCAAATCTTAATTCCAGTCCATTTTTGATAAATATTCCTCTCCATATAGCTGTAACCCCACCAAGGCCCCTTAGAGGGAGGTATTCACTTAAAAAGAGGGAGCCAAACCCCTCTCGCATTAATGTTCTTAACCAGACCACCCCTGGATCTCTTAAAAGAAAACAGCTTTATGTGTCAAAGGTGCCGGTGGAAGTCATCGAACCTACACCTAAGCGCCCTTTCCTTCGTCTGATCGACGAGCCTGATAGTCCGGCGGAGACTGCAAGGTTGCAGTCCCGCCAAGACCAATGAGTATCTTATGCTGGAACTGTCAGGGGTTGGGAGGACCCCTGGCAGTTCGAGAGCTGTCCAAGCTCATTTAGCGTTTCTTCCCATTTTTAATTTTCTTGTCTGAAACTAGATTAGACAATTTAGCTTTTGAATTTCTTAAAAATCGTTTTAATTGTTTTAGCGTCTGTATCAAGTCTCGTGGTCAATCGGGTGGTTTAGCTCTTATATGGGATAAATCATCCAATGTGGTTCTTCAGTCGTTCTTGATTAATCATATCGATGTTATTGTGGGCCCTTCTTCGGATCAGGATGGATGGAGATTTACTGGGTTTTTTGGTGAGCCAGAAGTCCAAAATCGTAAAGTGAGCTGGAATACTCTCACTAGGTTGAGTAGAGATTCGTTTGCGTCGTGGTTGGTGGAAGGGGACTTTAATGAAGTATTATACCCTCATGAGCAGATAAGTAATCGTCAGAGGGCTCTTTGGCAGATGCGGGACTTTCGGGAGGCTCTCAATGAGACCGAGCTGTTTGATATAGGGTACAAGTGGGAGATGGTGACTTGGAATAATGGAAGGCAAGAGGAGCATAATGTCCAATGCCGGTTGGACCGTGCATGTGCTAATGTTATGTGGAGCTCACGATCCCCTAATGCGACAGTGACCCATATCCCCATGTTGCATTCGGATCACAAAGCCATTTACATTGAACTAAGCCCCGAGCAGCAACTTCGAACTCGGCCCAGCAAAAAGAAGTTTAGATTCGAAGCAGCGTGGTTGAGGAGCTCGGATTGTGAAAAAGTGATTCAGGAGGCTTGGGACCCGTGTGATGTTTCAAGGGTCAACGAGGGTGTTTGGAACAACATAAAGAAGTGTCGGGTCGGGTTACTTTGCTGGGACAAGAATGAATTTTGTAGAATCCCGAGTCGGATAAAAGAACTGAAGGATCATCTTAAGGTCTTGAAATCGGGGCGGATAACAGTGGCAGCGAAACAGGAGGTAAACAAAGTGAATGAGAAACTAGAGGAATTAATGGCTAGGGAAGAAACGGGGTGGAAGTAGAGAAGCAGAGCGTTGTGGCTCAAAGAAAGGGATCGAAACACACCATTTTTTCACTCGTGTGCATCGGACAGGAGGAAAAGAAACTCCATATCTCGGCTCAAAGACAATGATGGGGAGTGGAAAGAGAAAGATGAGGAGGTACAAAAAATTATTACAGATTATTTCGGTCACATTTTCTCGTCCGTACGCCCGTCGGCCCAGGAATTGGAAGATGTAATGGAATTACTACAGCCCAAAGTGACAGCAGAAATGAACAAAGAACTGACACGGAGATTCTCAGCAGAGGAAGTCGCAATCTCGTTGTCACAAATGCACCCGATGAAATCCCCGGGGCCTGACGGTATGTCTCCTTTATTTTTTCAAAATTTTTAGCCCATTGTAGGGAAAGATGTTACTGCTTGTGTTCTTAATTTTCTTAACTCTAGTCAAATACTTCCCAAACTCAATTTCACTCACATTTTCCTTATACTTAAAGTGCAATAATCCCGAGTCCATTACACAGTTTCCTCCCATTAGCTTGTGCAACGTAATATATAAAATGGCGCCAAAGACCTTAGCTAACCAAATCAAACCACTCCTTAATGATATTGTCTCAGAAAATCAATTTGCCTTTATACCTGGTCGCCTTATCTCAGATAATATCCTAGTAGCATACGAAATTAATCACTATCTGAAAAACAAGAATTGGGGTAAAGAGGGACATACAGCCCTGAAACTTGACATGAGCAAAGTGTACGACAGGGTCGAGTGGATATTTCTTCGGAGAGTGTTAGAGAGATTAGGATTTCATCAAAGTATAGTAGAGCTCATCATGCTATGTGTTTCTTAGGTGTCGTATTCATTCATGCTCACAGGATCTCAGTTTGGATATCTTATGCCACAGAGAGGGCTCCAGTAGGGAGACCCCCTCTCTCCTTACCTTTTTGCTGTGTGCAGAGGTGTTTAGTTGTTTGTTGCAGGCGGAGGAGAATGCTGGTAATTTGTGGCAGTTCGGATAGCACGACAGGCCTCGATGGTGAATCATTTGTTATTTGCAGACGTCACGATGATCTATTGTCAGGTGACGGAAGAAGCTATGGTATGTCTCAAAAATTTGTTTTTGCGTTATGCAAGAGTGTCAGGGCAGGAGATAAATTTGCAGAAATCAACAGTAGTCTTCAGTAAAAATACACAGAGGGGAGATAAGGAGGAGTTGGCGGGAATTCTAGGGGTACAGCTGGCTGAAAAGCACGATAAATAGCTAGGACTTCCGGCTGTGGTGGGGAAGTCGAGAAAGGAAGTATTTGCATCAATTAGGGATCGGTGATAAGTGCAATATTTATATATTTTATTACCTCTATCTTTAGCATTTTATTGTGATTATATGGCCATTGGAACTGATTTTATCTCATTTTGTGATTTGGGCAAGAGTTGAAGTGCAAAATATCAATTTCAATCAAAATGGCAGATTTGGCGATGTTTCGGAAATATTAATATATGTGGAGATGCAGACATTAGTTTCTATTGAATTTTATCTAGTTGGAAAGCTAAGACAAAGGCCTATATTTCTTATGAAGAAGTCCAGACCCAGTTCGGAAGTTAAAGGGCTCGAAAGTGTTGAAGAATTTAATGAAGATTTCTGTTCTGGACTGGACTGGAATGCGCAGCTTTGGTGAAAAATTCATAACTAGAGTTATGTGTCTTGGATTCAGTCAAGGCCAGTTGGAAATGAAAGCTAACACATAAAGCTACAAATGTCTAGAAGGAGTCAAAGTCAGATTCGATGAATTAGAGGTCACAAATCAGAATGTAAAGGGAAGAATATATTCTCCATGCTTTGATGTTAAAGAGAAGAATATATTCTCCATGCTTTGATGTTAAAGAGAAGAATATATTCTCCATGCTTTGATGTTAAAGGGAAGAATATATTCTCCATGTCTTGATAAAGGAAGAGAGAATATATTCTCTCTATGATTATGTCATCTTTTCATTGCCTATATATATGTCTTGCAAGAGTTGAAGTAGAACAACAAAAACAAGAAGAAAACAAAGAGAAGAGAGTTAGAAAAAATAGTATTTTCAAGTTTTATGCTTACAATTATGAGTATCTAAGTTTTTATTTCGATTCAAGGGAGTTCATTTTGATTCACACGTTGTGAGACACGGAGCTTCATCTATCTATCTACGGTTTGATTATCTTTTGTTTCTTATTCTTAATGTTCATGCTTGTTTAGATAATAATCTAAGGTGCACATTAGTTGATTATCTATTACAATCTATTGCTAACAAATCTTCATAATCCGTAATTGTTATGTTTGATTTGTGCATGTAGCAATTAGGTTTTCATGATTAGGATCCCAATTTTCGTTGATAACCTAAGGGAAACATTAGAGTAAATTAAATAGTTGGCGCTTGTTTAAACTATTGTTTATCCTTAGTCGCTTCTAATTCGTTATGCTATTATTAACATGATTAGGATTGCTTAATACCGAGTCAGTTGATAATAAGAATTTAACCGGGTGCTGGGCTTTGGTTAATGATATACGGAAGTTAATAGGGATATAAATAGCTGGTTATTTATGTTCTTGGCTAAGTAATCAAAGAATAGATAGTATTTTAGGTGTCTATGATCAACTTGAATTGAAGAACGAACTATCCTTGAATCGATGCTTTACATTTATTGAACTTCCTATTTAATTCCTGTCATTATTAATTCATCAAACAAACCTCCCCATTGAATATTATTTTGATCAACCAATCTCTAGGGTTCGACCTGGACTTACGAGTACTACAAATTCTTATGAGAACAGTAATTATATTTTGGTGCATTCGACACGTACCAATCGGGTTCATGCTAGACTGGACGGTTGGAGTTCAAATTTTTTGTCACAAGCCGGGAAGGAAATTCTATTAAAAGCTGTGATTCAATCAATCCCAACATACACTATGAGTTGTTTCAATCTACCAAACTTTCTCATTCGGGAAATTGAGGCCTCTATGGCCAACTTTTGGTGGAATAATAGAGAAGTAAAGAAGTTACACTGGGTTGCGTGGGGAAAGCTGTGTGATAAGAAAGATGAGGGGGTATTGGCTTTAGAGCTTTAAAGGAATTCAACTTGGCTATGTTAGCCAAGCAAGGATGGCGATTGTTACAAAACCCTAACTGTTTCCTAGCCAGGATGTTACGAGCTCGATATTATCCAAATTCTGATATGTTGGAGACGGAGGAAGGTACTAACGATTCATACACGTGGAGGAGCATAAGGACAGCATTTTATCTTTTCGAAAGGGGGTGTCGATGGAGGGTTGGATCGGGGGAGAGAATTAACATTTGGCAGGATCCATGGATACCTAGACCGCTACGCTTCAAGATTTTAACTCCGTGGAGATCTCTACCCGAGGAGACTCGTGTATGTGACTTGAGTGACGGGGACACGGGATGGTGGAATGTTAGGCTTTTGGAGGATAATTTGTGGCAAGCAGATGTCGAGTGCATTAAGTCAATTCCTATTGGCTCTCGCACCAATGAAGATAGGGTGATTTGGCATTTCACGAAAAATGGTCAATTCTCGGTTCGAAGTGCTTACCACCTAGCGAGGGATTTATCAAACAACAATAAAGGTTCGGCTTTGGGAGTGAAGGAGAGGTCGTGCCAGCCGTCATGGAAGTTTCTTTGGCATACAAGGGTGGCTCCGAAAATCAGAATGTTCGGGTGGAGGGCATGCAAACATGCGATTCCGACAGTTTGTAACATGAGAAGGCGGAGGATGAGAGTGAACGCGGCATGTCCCTTTTGTGGTTTGCGAGAGGAGGATACTAAGCATGCTTTATTGTCATGCGAGTTTGTGAGGCTGGTTTGGGCGTTGGCGAATTTACCCTGGAAAGTTGTCTTGGGTTGGCATTCGGATGTGGAGAATTGGTTTAGACACTGCCATGCAAAGTTGAAGGAGGAGGATTTTCTCTTGTTCTTGATGTTGTGTTGGCTCATCTGGAGCAATAGAAATGCGTCGATTATGGATAAGAAGTCGTCATCACCGGAGATACTTGTGTCTAAAGCTAGGGCGTTTCGAGCTACTTATCAAGAAGTGCAAGAGGCGGGCCCTTCGCTGCAGAGGGACTATGATTCACGATGGGTGCCACCGGATGGGGAGGTCATCAAGGTCAACTTTGACGGAGCAGTGTTTGATGTTCTTCGGGCAACCGGATCAGGATGTATTGCAAGGGATTCGCATGGGGAGTGCTTGGCGTGGAAGCGAAAGCGGAGGAGCTTCGGGTCAGTGCCAGAGGTAGCCGAAGCTCTCGCAGCTTTTGATGCCATGCAGCTGGCTAGAGAACACAGGTGGCGTCACATTCAAGTTGAAGGGGATTGCCTTTCACTGATAAACAGGCTTAGGGAGCGAAGAAGAGATCTTTCCTCTTTGGATCCGTTAGTAAAAGATATCCTAGATTTAATTCCATTTTTCGATTCAATTGTGTTTAGTTTTGTTCGTCGTTTAGGGAATAAACCCGCTCATTTGTTAGCTAGGTCTTCAACCGAGGAGCTTGATGGGGATGCAGTGTTACCCCCTCAAGTTTATTCTGCTTGTTTTGATGATGGTTATTAATAAAGTTTTACTGTTTCTTTTCAAAAAACAAAATCCTTCTTGGTTGATTACAAATGCCACATTGGATTTTTAAGCCCAAAAATGCATTAACAACAGTCCAAATTGATCAAGAAAGGCTCGGGGGGAATTTGCAGTAAAAAGAATTTTTATGATAATAGTTGAAAATCCTAAAGAGGACTAATGGAATTGGGTAAGGGTAACCATTAGAAAGAAGGTACCTCAAATAGATTGTGTCTATTTATATAAACAACATTTTTTTATATATATAAGGAACTACACCAAGCCTATTAGGAGAGTGTTTGACTGAGTTTATAAACTCTTTAAAACATCTTGTAAGTTGTTCGAGGGTTTATAAGTTGTTACAAAGTGTATGGTAATTTTTTTGGTAAAATAATTTATAAGCTCTCAAAAGAAGTTGTCATGAATAAACTCTTAAAATATTAATAAGAAGACTCCAACTTATTTTTTAACAGCTTATAAGATAAAGAGTTTGTAAGCTTTAAAGACGTCTTATAAGCACTAAGAGCTTATAAGTTCTTTCAAATAAGTTTCGTCAAACACCCTGTAGGTCTAATTTGGACTTAACCTCATGAATGTGGAAGATTAGAAAAAAGAAGAAAAATAAAAAACTAAACCAGTAGCTGCAAACTTTAAAACAAAGCACAAAGATTGAACCAATACCAACTTCACAAATCAAAGCAACAAATACATAAAAAAAAAAATCAACTTGACTAATCTTGCTTGTTGGGTTGAACATTGAAGTTCGTATTTGCTTCTCTAATTTGTTTTAACGTGAATAAACATATTTATATATCAAAGCCTCTATGCTCCTCCCAGGAACCGATAAGCTTCTACTAATTATTTGTGGGATAATTACACTAATTATCCCTCTTATTTATTATATTTACAATTTAGTCCGTTTACTTTGAGCACATTACAAATACTTCATCTTATAATAAAACCTTATAATCGCCCCCTTCCAATAGAAAATTAATGGAATTTGATGAGATCATCAAAAAATATTTTCTAATTTCCCTAGTTTGCAATTGAGGGGTTGAACGTAAGTTTTCATATTAACGAGGATGTAATTGTAACTTTCAATTTAGTTTAAAATAAATAATTTCGTTAAAAATTTGTTAACATCTTAATAAAGTAATGCAAATTCAAATTAATGCCAATTTGAATATTTTTCAAAAAATGTACACAATTACCGAGTTTTGATTTATTTTTTGGAGCAATATCATAATTCAATGCAAATAAATCTAAATTAGTATGTTTGCCAAAAATTTTGAAACCAATTAGTAAATTAAAATAAGTTGAAAGGAAAAAAAAAGTATATAATATATAAGGTTATATAATAAAAAAAGAAAACTTAAAAAGTATATTACGGAAAAAAGAAAAAAGAAAAAGAAGTAACGAAAGTTATCTGTAGGGGGTTGAATGTAAAGTTTTATTATAAAGGGGGGTGTCTGTTATATGATACAATAAAGCGAACTGCATTATAATTACACTAAATAAAGAGGGTGTTAATGTAATCAACTCTTTTTTACTTTTTTTTATTTTTTTAAAACAGTGGTAAGATTGAAACTTTACACTTTCCATCATCACACTTGACTAATGGCCATTAGTTAAAGAGGGTTCAACTTCAATGTAAAGTTTTATTATTGGAGATGGTGTTTGTTATGAGCCAAAATTAAATGGACCATATCGTAATTACACTAAATAAAATAGGCAATTAGTGTAATTAACCCTTACTTGTTTGATACTATGGCATTAAACTGTTTTTGTGCAATATTTCTAAAACGATAAAATGAGAAATTTGGGATGAAAACTAATGAAAAGGCGGAATATTAAAAATATAGTACACACACACACACACTCACTCATATATATATATATATGTATATGAGCAAAAAATTGTATGCCATAGATAACATATTACTGCAGAATTGTATTTCTGAAAAATTTTATGCCATAGATAACATATTACTGTTTTTCAATTTTTGATTTAGTCCTATTTCTCACGGGATTCTCACATTTAGTCTCATAACTTTCACAATGTCTCACATTTAATCCCAACCAAAATTTTCGTCCAAAATTTAACGGTTAAAACCAATGTGCTCCATTAGTCAACATGTTTGACCGGTTTTTTTACAGAGAATTATCTAGTCACTATTCCGGGAATGGAAATAATATTGTTATGAGCATTTTGTGTGAAACTATGAATGACACTCACACATGAATTCTATTCAATATCACGGTGTTTTTATTCAATATCATGTATTACTCACGCATGAATCAATTCAAAAGAATTGGTCAAAACTGTTGACTATCCGAGCATATGTGTTTGGTTGTTAAATACTTGATGGAAGCTTTTGGCCTGGACCCAACTGTGAGATGTTTTAGAAGTAATAGAATGTAATTTGAGAATCCCATAAAGAATGTGACTAAATCAGAAGTCGGAGAAAGATATGGGACAAATAATGTGATTTATCCTTCGTATTTTTGGTACTGTAAGTTAGGTTGTATGCCGATTTAATACTTTATTATGGGGCTAGCAAGTAATGGGATTTATGTGGAGCTGTCCATACATGTATTATAATTATACATACAGATAAAATCCAAGAACTTCCAAAGAATAAATCATACTCGAGAAAAACCACGCTTTCACCAACATTTGTCTACTCTAAAGACGTACTTCTACTTTTTTTTGTCAAGAATGAGAAAATAGAACGGACAAGCCACCCAATCGTGACCAACGTTTCAGAAACTTAAATATAAAATAGGGATTAATTTTTCTTCAGGCAGAAACTAAAAGCCAACTGACCTACCTATAAACAGACTCACACAAACTGTCAAGCTTCTCCTTTTCTTGCTTACATTAGCAAGATTCCGAACTTCAGTCATCCGTTACAAGGTTAGTTAATTTGTGCGGGATTGCAAACTCACTTCCGGTGAGATATATCCGAAGAGATCGAATGTGCAGAGCAGCCCCAACGGATGAATTATCAACCGGGTCATCGTTTCGAGATTATCAAGTCAAATGCCAACAATCAACTTCCCAGAAATTAGTACAGTTATACGTATCATATTTCCGTCACTGAGTTGTGACACTCTTTGCAAGGTTTCGGGGCTGATCCACATTGTGTCCCCTTAGTACAGTTAGATGATATGCCAAAAGCTGTAATTACAGAAAAGAATAAATGTTAATCACTATTGCTTAAACCATGAAGTCGGATAAAATTATTCAAAAATAAAACTAAAATTCCGCTGCAAGATGGGGAATTGTATATTCTGAAACTAAATCACATACATTTTGCTCATTATAATGTAAGAAACTTTATGCAGACTTGCGTCATTAAAACAAACAAACCCTTTATTTGTATTCAGTAAGCTAACAATAAAAAGCATTTTATTTATGAACCTTAAATGTACTCATGCATCTAATTCTCAAATATTAATAATGGCCAACATATCCATTAAACAAAAGTGAAACGTTGCGTTCTGATTGGACAATTTGTAAGCTAAGGATTTCAAACTCATAATAACAAATCCTTTGCACTTGTTTGGATAATTTTAAAATCCAGAACAGGAGTTTTTTGAAATCCTTAGCTCCAAATTCCTTTAATCCAAACGCGACCTTAAAGTATTTAGACAGATAACAGTAACTAAATTACCTGCAAAGGAACTATGTTAATTACAGGCTGCAGACAGTCCTCCACCTGAGGAACTTCAATTACACGGCAAGATCCACCGACACACACAGATGCAGCATCTCCTTTAGTGCACATCACTATCAGTCGACCTTTCCGAGCATGAAGTTGGTGAATGACTGATTGTTGTTTGCTGTCCATGAGAATAAAATCTTAGAGACTAGCTTTTAAAAACAAAAATTAAAGTAAGGGTAAATTACATGGACATCCCTGCATGAACTCTAGTTCCCCAAAAAAAAAAAAACAGTTTAGAAATAACCGTAAACTCCCTTATTAGTAAAAATATCTTATGATTTCACCCCAGACTAAAAAGCATCACCTCTGTTTTTTCATTAGTCAAACCTGACGGGGTGTACTGATAATTTGCAAAACCTCAAAAGCCTCGTGATAATTACCCAATAAGTGAGAGGGCATTCACATAATTATCCCCACAGTCATCAGACTTCTTTACTAGGAAAGAAAAGAGTAACCTGAAACAAGCATCACGGGTAGCAACAACAACGATTGGGAGAGTTTCATCAACTAAAGCCAACGGACCGTGCTTCATCTCACCAGCAAGTATTCCTTCACTGTGCATAAGTGCCACTTCTTTTACCTTCAAAGCACCTTCCAAAGCTGTTGCATAGTTATATCCTCTTCCAAAAACAAGAAGTGATTGTTCAGCAATCAGTAATCTAGCAAGATCTTTCATTTCTTCGTCAAGCTTGAGAACCTCTTTCAATTTACCTGCAATTTACAAGCAACAAGGGTTGTGGTTAAAACACATTAGCCATCTTGGCGCACCCATTGCGTGCATTAAAATTTTGATGATATAAAGTTAATTTTTTCCCGATCACTTTTTTTAATGATTCGAACCTATGATAAGTAAATGAATTTTTATTAGAATAATATATTTTAAGAAAAGAGATAAATAAGAAAACTTTAAGAAAGAAAGAGAAATTAAGCGATCGAAAGGGGAGACAAGAGAAAATAAAAGTAAGTTGACATAATCTTTTTCATATGGGGATAGTTTCGTTAATGCATTAAAATACTTCTAGGATCCTCACACGCTTAACAAATACTATAGAAGTGTGTGTGTGTGCGTGTGTGCGCGTGTATATATATATATATCCCTCAAAAAAGATCATATTGTTGTACATGTGGGACAAGCAACCAAATTAGACGTACTTGGCAAGTCAAATAGACCATCTATTATGGCTTCCCTTCTTGTTTGACTAGATATCGTATCATCTCCAATTGCAAGAGCCAACATAGCCATGACTACAATTTGGCTCGTGTATGCCTGTTCAGGCAAATACATAACAAAGCTAAAATATTTGGAGACGAGTAAGACACAGAAAGATAAGTGGAATAAGTGCAATTAGTTTACCTTGGTACTAGCTACGCCTATCTCGCAACCAGCATTTATATGAACACCGCAATGTGTAGTCCTAGCAATTGCACTACCAACAGTATTGGTGATGCCAACACATAATGCACCGTTTTCTAATGCATATTCCAATGCCTGTAAAGTATCAGCAGTTTCACCTGATTGACTGACAAAGACAGTTGTATCTTCTCTATATATAGGCCCCTGCCTATCCAATAGATCACTAGCGATTTCCAATGTCACGGGGATACCTGCAACATAATACTAATTTTAGGGATGCAATCAGTGAATGAAGTCCTCAATGATAATCATTGCAAACACAGATAATTTAATTCCTTTTTACCCTTCATCTTCGACACTAACTAAATTTCCAGTCCCTGTAGTTCAGCCCATATTACATATGTCCCTCACATATTCATTTTCAAACAAAGATGGACGTGAGCAGATTTGACACCATTGAACCGCACGTGAGCATTGAAAATATTAAAGTTTCCGTCCTTAAGTTTTAATATTTTACAACTTTGGTCCCTTAAGCTTGAACATTAACAATTAAGTTCTTCACAATGCAACTCCATAGCAAATAACTGATAATTGACAGTAAGGATTTGATTTTCTGAAAAGTTTAAGGATTAGGGACTAATTTTGACAACTGGTAAACCAGACAGACGGAACCGAATTAGTGGCGAATATGAGGGACTAAGAATATTATTACCCGTTGCCAACACTAACCAGAAAGTTCTTCTAAAATGGGCCT